>CM046846.1:22319134-22776634 GCA_025618425.1 Heliocidaris tuberculata
GATGATGATGGTTATGACGATAATGACAATAAAGGGAGAAGGGCATCAACTCGATCATATCAAATAAGTGCAGCATTTATGGAGCTAGTTAACTCATGATCTAAAGATAATACACTTCTGATCCTCAAACAATGGCAGGTAGATCGATACGATAACAACAATAATGATGAAAATGAAGGCGCTGTAAACTTTCAATTTTCAGTGGTGATGAAAATAATGAGGTGATGAAAATAATGAGATGATTTCAATGCTAAAGTCTATTAAAACAAGATGAATGCAACTGCGTCTCCTATATGCCTCCACCAATCCGCAATTTCAGAAACTGACCTGTGACCTTTGACCTACATACCCCAAAATCTAATCAGATCCTCTTCCTATGGTGCTACATACTAGCACCAAGTTTAAAGTTCATACCTCTAATGGTTCTTGAGTCATCGCAAAATGAGGCCAACATCTGAAATTTCAGAAATTGGCCTCTGTGACCTTGACCTTTGACCTACAAACCCCAAAATCTAATCAGATCGTCTTCCTATGGTGATACATACTAGCACCAAGTTTGAAGTTCATAACTCATGTGGTTCTTGAGTTATCCCTAGAATGAGAAAGCAAAACAGATGGACGGACAACTTGAAAACATGCCTCCGGCACCACCTTCGGTGGGCGGAGGCATAAAAAAAACCCAACTTGGTATTATTGATAAATGGTGTGATGATATGCATGTAAGGCTTGATTCTATATTTAACATTGCATATGACTTTCTATCCTCTGTAACTAACAGAATATGCAGGTGATGTGAAGAAAAAGCATGCATTATAACAAATGCATGTTAGACTGGCTCATTGTAACCCCTTTATTCATATCCTACACAAGATTGATGTAAAGCAGGTGAAAATGCTAAGCCACCCTTCCACTCCCCCTCAAAAATGAATCTAAATATCTTCCTATAATGCTGAGAAACTGAACCTATGAGTCAGCCATAATTCATTCATGGAATATCAGCAAGAAATGAATACATTCAACCACTTTATTTAGTGTATCACAGAATGATTACAGCTGCAAGTAAGAGTTTTTAGATTTCTCTTTTCTTTAGAAAATCACTTTGCACACAAGTCACAGGTGATGTGACAAAGTCCTCCAGCAACATTATATCTGCATTTTATTTTTTCAAAGATATAAGGTTAGGCCTTGAGTTGTGATTCTCTTTAGAATATATATTTAAAGGGACCGAAAAGTCGCCAATCGTGGTGTTTCAGAGCTTGGCCCGGCTCGGGTAATATTCAGGAATCTCCGTACATCTTCGGTAAACGAGCACGCAATATCAGTGATACGCATTCGACCGAAGAAAGGCGAACGGAACAACCCAACTAACAAACTACCCCACCCTCGACGGCAATTTTGTTCGCTGCTCCAAGATTGTTGTTATGCACGGCCTTGCAATAGGGGCAAGCGAATGAAATTGAACGTACATGGATATCGAGCGGTGGCTCCCTTTAAGTTAGGGTTATGTATAATGATAAATCGAGGGTTTAATTTATCAATTTTACTAGCTGCAGAGCATAACAGAAATAAGTTTCATACATAATATATTATCAGGGCAAGTATTTTTAAAGTTCAATTATATACAAAGTTAAAGAGAAGGTTAAGTTCTGGAAAAGGTAAAAAAAAAAAATCATTTTTGAGCTTTCTAATTCTTTTTGTTAGTTTGGAAGTTTATCATAGTAGAAATGTCCCCTGAAAAGGACTGCTCTTCAAATGCCCTCATATTCAAAATGACAAGAAACAGCTGAAATGTTCTGGGCAAACATTTGTGTGTAGTCCCATATACTTATTTCTGTGTGCAGAGCATGTGGCTCTCAGCAGAAATGAGTCAATTTCTTATCATTTTTAAGTGATTCCAAAACCTTACAGCATACACAAATTATTATGTGCTATATAATCAACTTTTCCCAATGGCTTTGAGACAATTTCTTTGACAATTCAATCTCGTGACCAGAACTCAACTTTATTTTTAAATTATCATGCTGTTTCGTCTCTGGTTTTCCTTACTCTCTTTCTATCTTCCTCCTCTCTTCCTAATACTTAGTTCTCTCATCTGTAATTGATCTATAAATCAGTCTGTTTGTCTGACTATCATCCCATCTCTCTTAGTCTCTCTCTCTCTCTCTCTCTCTCTCTCTCTCTATCTCTCACTTTTCTCTGCCTCTCTCTATTTTTTCTATCCATTTATCTCTCTCTCTCTCCATTTGTCAGTCTGTTTCAAAGTCTGTTTCTCTCTCTCTATCTCTCACTTTTCTCTGCCTCTCTATTTTTTTTCTATCAATTTCTCTCTCTCTCTCTCTCTCTCTCTTTCCCAATTCTACAATTTCTCTTCACTTTACCTTTCTCCTTCTCACAAACATTCTCTTTACTCTGGGTAACCCCCAACTTCAACACTATCAATTTTTTTTTTCACTAAAAAAAGTTGAATGGTACCTTTAACCCTAATATAACCACGCATTGTTCTGTTTACCCAATAGTACAATCATCTTCATTTCTTTCTCAGTCATTCAATTATCTTCTCCATCAATAATGAACTCAAACCAGCTCATCAAAACAATATTATAAGACTCCCAAATCACTGCATTCAGGGTCAACGAGCCAATCGCGAACAAGCACTCTTTTACAACGTATTATCAAAATGAATCCCTTTGATTATTTAGCCTCCAGGGGTGTCTTACTCATTGTTCATCATCGCTTAAGATCATTTGACAGGGGGACAGGCTCTTCTTCCTCCACTGTATAGGCCCCTTCCCTTTTTGTGCAAGCATATTTTATGTACACGCACCACACGTGGCTGCAGAATGATTTGTAGAATTATGAATTTTTCAATGCAGCTCTGATTTTTAAAAATCCTTTGGTAAGACATTGATCTAGTTTTGCCACATGTGACCCAGGTGAAGTACAGGGAAGAAATTTTTTGAATGCTTCAGCACCTTTTCATGTCAGGGCAGCTAGTGTAAAACTGGGGTAATAATCCAAAGCTCTTTGGAAGTAAACAGAGAGACATTGCTCATGTGTATGATATGCACGATGCAAGTATGGAATAACTCTTATCATCATATTTTGATCCTCATGGAAAATACTGATTTTATACTGAGCCATAACATAAACTTGTATAAAATAACAAAATAAATGTTAAATAAAACATTCAAAACAACCTGACATAGGAAATAAAAGAAGGATGGACAAAATTATACTTCAACCTTGTACTTGTAATAACTCTCTCTCTCTCTCTCTCTCTCTCCCTCCCTCTCCCCCTTCTCTCTCTTTCTCTCTTTATGTAACTGACTCAAGATAAGAAGATGGTTCATGCTGTGACAAGCTTTAGTACCCATGAATGCACATGAATGGTCTGTCACGTGTATTCTTCTTGCCTGTCTAGCAACGGCCATGAGTACATTACATCCTGTATCATGTGACTCAGCAGTGATAAACATGTCATCATGGTTGCAATGCTGATGAGGTACTATCTTTTACATGACCACAGTTTAATGTGGTCATGAAAAAAAGTCTTGGACGGCCGGATGAGGCTGAGGAGGGGCAACCGCAAAGGAGCAATCGTCGTCGTCGAGGGGCAACAGCTCAGTGGATTGAGCAGAGTTCTCAGAACCAAATCTTTTATCGACTATGATCAATCTTACTTCACAAAACCAATCCATTTTCAACATTTTGTATTCAAGATGTGAATCTATAATACTTAATAATACTTAACAATAATAATGACAATAATATAGTCTTTTTTACATAGGGTAGCCTCATTAGTATTAATACTGCTGTACCTGAGGGCCCTGCAATTATCATTACCCAAGCGCTGCTATGTACCAATTTAATACACCTGGGTCGAGAGGGACAAATGTGGAAAAAACACTTTTTCTAAGGAAGTGAGCACCAGCTAGGATAGAACTCAAGATCTCTCATATGAGATTAAAGAGCTTTCAGCGAAATACCAATGCTCTCACTTGATGCAAAAATATTATTAATTCACTTTTAGACCGTAACAATCTCTCTAAAAATACAGAAATAGGACTAATTTGAATCTTAAGGGTGGTCTCATGCTATGTTTTGAGAAATCATGAAAGGCTGCCAAAACACAAGAGACCATACTAAAGTAGATGCTGAACACACAATAGAGTCTCTAAAACACAACTGAATCACATGTTGCAAAGAAAAGTCAAACTAGGTCACCTTCGCAAGGTTTTCCTTTAATCCTCTTTTTGAGATTTAAAGTTGGACTTACTGGAAAAAAGCCATTGAAATTCATGGATTCCGGGTATTGACGGAGAAAAAGACTGCTTGGGGTTATGAATCAGAAGCTTTGTAAAATATGACAGTTCAGAGGATATATTTTTCATTGGAAGCAACAAAAAAAAGAAGTCATAATGGCCAAGAAGCATCAATATTCATGAATTCCTCTCCAGCAAGGAAAGCTTCCTTTGTATATTTCCTTTTAAAATCGCCATTTTCTCTAAAGATGTCTATGCTATATATGTATCAGAATTCACATCTAGGTTAATAATGCACTGATAAAATGTTACTTAGAAATTCATATTTGTTAGGCAGTACCTTGTGAGATTGTATCTGCCAATGCATACTTTATTGTTCTACATATGCCTAGTCTCTCTCTCTCTCTCTCTCTCTCTCTTTACCATGCATGATGAACATAACAAGCCTATGATTCATCAATAGATTTGAAGAAAAAGAAAAGAGATAATAACCCATGTTTCCCTCAAAAAACCCAATCTAAATGCAAATTTTTCATTTTCTCATACTGATTTTAAGATACAGGGATGAACCCTGAATCCCCACATTAATATCTTAGTCTATACGAACCTTTAAATTCATTCCACATGCCATGACAAACAATTACTCAGAAAGAGGACTAGCATACAGATTTTAAAAAAAGATTTACATCAGCATCAAGCTTATTATCAGTCCCAAAGAAGAAAATTTTTTCTTCATGAAAAATAACATTACAAAATAATCCTATTTCATTTTACTTTGATAGCTGATGGGACAAACAAAATACATTGATGATTCTTTGTGGGCCAAAATAAAATGAAGCATCTAGGGACTGCCTAAATCAGACTGACCATCATCAGTGCAGTGTCCAGTCTTTCACTTCTGTCCCTTAAACTGGATGAAAGTGAGTAATCTGACCATCGGCGAATGACCGACGGGGATTCGGCTAATTAATTGTGACGAAGAAGACCTTACTGACCACACAGGATTAGAGAATCGGTCTGAGCAAGGCCGGTCAGTGAGATGGTCAGTGAGTGATATGATAGGGAGAGTTTAAACTCAAGAAAGAGAGAGAGCCACACAAAGTCATCACTAACACATTAGAATGTAGGTATATATTACACAAAATGTTGACATACTTTGAGAAAGAATGAGAGAAAGAGAGAGAGAGAGAGAGAGAGAGAGATACAGACAGAGCAAGAGAGCCAAGAAAGACAGACACAGAGACAGAGAGAGTCATCAAGAACACATTAGGATGTTGATACACTTTATACTTTGCTGACAGATCTTGAGAGAATGATATAGATAGAGAGATATAGAGAGGGAGAGAGAGAGGGAGGAGACAGATATAGAAAAGGAGAGAGAGGGAGAGAGTATACTCTTCAATGATTGCTGACTGACTTTGACTCTCGCTTTAACTCTGTCTTAGTGATGTGAGTTACTGCCCTTATGGCTCTGAGCAGGCGATATCAAACTTTGACGTGACAATACACCATGTATAGCTCTCTCTATTTTTATCGATCTTGCTCCTCCAATTTCCTGTCCATCATCGCTAAACCCATCATGACCCATCCGCTCACATTGTTTGCTACATCGGGCGTAGATGAGAACAAATTTAAACAAAATGGACGAGATGAGCTGTGATAATTGAGAGAGATCATGGGCTAATTGAGACGAAGGATGAACATGTTGACTTTCCATTATGGCTACGTACCTGGAGGGCTGGCCAGCTAGGTATTTTCACTGGATTGGAGATGGTCAGATAGATACTAGATGTACATACTAGCAACAAACTGCACTTTTTCATGGTGTAAAGACAGCTATTAGCAAGATTGCTAACACTTCTTGGAAATTGCCAACAGATAGTGGAAACAATAAAAGCCTCTCAAATAATGCACCTTTAATTCTCAATGGAAATTCAGGTACACAATTAACTTCAAGAGAATTTTTCAAAAGAATTTTGCTCCACATTGATACATCACATTGAACCTGGAAATGTAATTTCATATTTATATTCATTTGGAATAACAACTGAAGTAGTAAATTGTCCAGTGAGCAATGAAATGAATTGATTTGCTTCTACTGTGCACAATTCTAGATTTGCACAAGGAAATGAAGTTAGCAGGTCAGATGGACTGCATCCCTTATCTACATAAGATATGAACATAGCCAACAATACGTAACCATGAAAAATGTGAACATGGCAGACTAAATTAAAGCTGACAATATATATTCTGCCATTTTGGAAATGTAAAACATATTTATAGCTCAATTTTTGAAACCACTGAAAAGGGTGAAATTAGCGGACTATAATTAGGCACTGTAGATGAACAAAGGGTAATGTAGACTAAAGCTGAAACAAAGTAAAACATTTTGTTATCACAGAGGCTTCCAAGGTCCTGAATAAGTAATAAAATAATGCCATAACTGATTATCTACTCATGACAGAGTAAGTGACTTCATGAATAGATGCATTTGTAATACAGTATGACACAGTGCCAAGCTTTAAATTAATGACTTCAGATGGTGTCTGGCATGAATGGAATTGATTGTGTCAAACTACATAATTAATTTGATAGTTGGTTCCTATCCAAGTGGACTAGATTCCGTATGGGTTTAATCATCTTGTGGTCAGTAATAATGATATCAATCATGTGTCAGAGGGCAAAAGGGCACTATCTCTTTGGTTCATTGTCATGTCATAACACACATTTCAATGGGTTAAATACATCAGGCTATCATGTTATACATGTTGTATCATAGGAAGCGAAACAGTTATGTTAGAAGGATGAAAGAGAAACATACAATCGATATCCCTAAATAATGACACCTTACATTTTTCATGTTAGATTACCTTACTGAATTCCAAGTTAATGTTAGAGGAAGTATCATTTCACAGGTATTTAAAATATGATATAGCTAATTGTAGTACACCATGAATAATTGATACATAACATATTATTCAATAAGAGCTTGATTTACTTTATCATTATTGAAGCAGATTTCATTATTTCAAGAATGACGAGCATACTAAATGTAGATTATACAAAAACAAAATAATTCTTAAGAAAATACATGAAAGCATGTCTAATGTCAGTCTATATCAAATTAAAATAATATGTTTAAAAAAAGTGTAGTAAATCAGTGTAACAAATACTTTTTCATCCACAAGAGTTCTTTTTGGAATTCCTTGCAGAAATTATCATCTATTTTTGTATGTTTTTTTAAGCAAGATCTCTTCGGAGTTTTCCCTAGATCTTTTATAGCTATTCAGAGCTAAATTGCTCACTGCTCCAGAGATTTTTTTCTTCTAATAAATACATTAGCAAGTAAACTTATCATCCCTTTTCAGGACGTAAAGCTGTACTGAAGTATTATGTTGACTACAAAACCCATCTATCTTGGTTAAGACCATACCATCTTTGTTTCTCAATCCTGACGTGTAGATTAAATTGAAGAGGCCTTGATTATTTCCTTCTTTCCTTTTATATCTTTCATCTCTCCCCCAAGCACAACTTGATCCCATACCATGAGTCACCATGCACGGGCACATATGAACAAGGGGATGCATAGCACGCACAAAAACGATTAGATGGGACTGTTAGTGCTGGGAGCATCTCCCTAAAACCGATTAGCTGAGACTCTACTTTCTTTTTTTCCGAATTTAATCTTCTTCCTCCTCATAAAAGGACAAGAGAGAAGCGATTTGGAGCCTGAGCTAATGTGACTGGGGGTGTAAACACACTTTGCTAAGTGATGAGTGATAAGTCCTTGTCTGGGCAAAAGGGGCATAAGTCCAAAAGCTGAGAAAATGAGCAATAGTACACAAATTAACACATTTATGTCAAAATTGCACCTCTTTCAGGTTGTACAAAAAAACTGATGCTAAAATTATTATTTTGTATGAAAGATCAAATGAAATATTTCAAATCAGAGACTTGAATATACAATATTTTCTCCTTGGCTTGTAACTTTTCCTTCCTTTTCAGTTTCCTTCTCCTGCCTGTCAGATAGTACAATGAGATTCAGCTAACAGCCCATGGGCAGTAACTACTTAGTGTGATAAACGACATGCGCATTCAATTGTTTTGGTTGAAATATTGTTGTACCTAGAAATATCATTAAAGGGTACCAATCACCAAAAATAATTTTGCTCTGTATGTTAGAGGTTTCATGTCATTATACTATATTTAAAATATGGGCTTCAAATATTAATTCTATAAAGAGATATTGCAATTTTAATTACACTCTCTATAAGCGTAAAAACGACTCGACGCACCCGTCAAGATAAAGGCTCGCGTGGAACCAAACTCGGAGTTCGGTTCCGCGCGAGCATTTTTATGTTATCCTCTATTTCCTTCATACTCATTAAGTGTTGACCTATAGAATGCCAGACAAAGTTCTTTGAGGTTGATTGTATACTTTCTAGCTGTACACAAATTATTTTTTCAGGTGATTGGTACACTTTAATAACTGAGCTCAAAGAAGTGACAACAAATCATGCTCTACATATCAGAGTGATCAACTCATTTATCCATGAGTAAACTGTCTAAAAAGTAACTGAAGACCACTGCTATTATGTATAATCTATAATAAAATCATATCCAAAGTACTTAAATATCATTGCATTCAGTAGCATGTACAATTTTGTACACAATAAACTCTTCACCCTCTGGGAAGCAGTATCTGTATTAGTACCATGTACATGTAGCTAGTTTGTAGCTTCATTTTACATTTACAGTTCACATCACTAGTGATTTAATTCTTTGGATAGTGACAAGTATAGCATGTACCTTGCATTCATAACTAACTGGATTTACAAATAACGCTAGTTTTTCATCCACATCAAGTCTGATGAAGCATAAAAAGAAAAGCTAATTCTAAGCTTATTACAAGATTTAGACATCCTTTCCTACATGAAAGTGTCCTTCACACTATCATGTGTTTAAAAAAATTAACAAGATAGTTTGCATACATGTACTTTTATTGCCAGCACCTCCTGGCAAGCTATCATGGCGATGCTCCAATATCTGTTCTGATGACAATCACTCTGTTTGTTTTTTTCATCAAACTCAAAGATATAGGGTCAGGGTTAGGGTGCCATTAGGTTTAGGATTATAGTGTTTGGTTAAAGAGAAGGTTGAGCTCTGGGAAAGGTGAAAAATAATTTGTGAGCTTTCTCATTTCTTTTATGTCAGTTGGGAAGAACATCATAGTAGAAATGTCCCCTGAAAAGGACTGCTCTTCAAATGCTCTCGTTTTCGAAGAAT
Organism: Heliocidaris tuberculata; assembly: GCA_025618425.1. NCBI lineage: Eukaryota > Metazoa > Echinodermata > Echinoidea > Camarodonta > Echinometridae > Heliocidaris > Heliocidaris tuberculata. The sequence goes on from CM046846.1 coordinate 22,328,683, forward strand.
GACGAGAAATAGCTGAAGTGTGCGGGCCGAACATTATTGCCACATGTGTGTGCAGTCCCATATACCAATTTCTGTGTGCACTTGCATGCGCTTTTCATCGAGATTGGGTTGATTTCTTATCATTTTGATGATTCCACAACCTCGCAGTATACGCAAATTTTTATGTAGACATGATCAACATTTACCAATTGCTTTGAAGCAGTTTCTTTCAAAATATAATCGCATGACTAGAACTCAGCTTTATCTTTAAAGCTTGAAGTTAGGAATTAGGCTATTGAGGATACTGACTGCGGAGTGATTGTCGCCAGAGTATGTGCCCTACATGTGCCATACAACCATTATAGCTTGATATGCTAGAGAGATCAATGTACACGTAGAATCCAATATAGCATGACTAAAAGATGGTGCAAGAGGGAATGCATCTTTTCAGGGGCATGAGATGCTTCCATCCATTGCATTGAAAAACAAAAATTGTCGGCAGCAGCTCTTTAATGAGATTTCATCAGAGTGATTTTTATTCTTTTTATTGTTTTTTTTTTAACAAGAGTTTTTTTTTTTTGCGTGTGTTATCTAGAGCTCTCTTGGAGCTTTCCAGAGCTAAATCACTCATCCAGTGTAAAAAAAAAGTTGCTTTTTTTTTTCTTACAACAGCTCTTTAGTGAGATTTCATCGCAGTGATTTTTTATTTATTTATTTTTTTTACCAGAGCTCTTTTTTTTTGTTATTTAGATCTCTCTTGGAGCTTTCCAGAGCTAAATCACTCATCGCTCCCATATATCTTTGTCACTGGTGAAAAAACATCTTTTAGGGGGATGAGATGCTTCTATCCAATGTAAAAAAAAAGAAAAATCGTTTACAGCAGCTATTTCATCACAGTGATTTTTATTCATGTTATTTTTTTTGTTTTTGTTTTTACCAAAGCTCTTTTTCAGGGGGGGGGGGGGGGTTCTAGAGTTGCCTTGGAGCTTTCCAGAGGTAAATCACTCACCACTCCCATACATGTATATTTGTCACTGATGTGAAAGCATCTTTTATGGGAGATGAGATGCTTTTATCTGGTAATCTCATTTCACCCAGACACCCACCATCCCCCTCTTTAGAAATCCTGACCACCCGCTCATCCTGCTTGTTACACAAGGCTCATCACAAACACTATCTTCATCTGTTGAGAGCCAGAAGGGCGTTAACTCAGTGTTAAAGCACATGAGTTAACGCCCTTCTGGCTCCAAACAGACCATTTCATGCCTGGCTAGTCTATCCCATCTGCTACACTTCACTGCTCATCTTAACAGCATCTCCGCTCACCACCAACAAACGCAGAAACGTTTGATTATCTTCATGTACATCTTGATTCTTATTGGCAGCTCCCCAAAGGGATGCGGGTCTTTCTTGTTATATAAATTGCTGTTAAATGTCTCAAACCAGTAAGCCTGTTCTTTTCATTTCCCTTGATTTCCTGTTGTGTACGTCCAGTTGATATTGTTTCTGTTAGAAGAACTTATAGTTTGCTTTGCTTAGGTATGTAAAGCAAAAATTTAGCATTATTTCTGATATTAGTTTGGGATTAAGTAGATTTTTTTTTCTCTCTCACTTTCACTCTCTATCTTTCTTTCTTTCTCTTTCCCACTCTTTCTTCCTCTTTCTGTCTCTCTCCTACATGTATTCATTTTCTTGCTCTTACCCTATCTGTCTCTTCCACTGTTTATTTCACTTTTGTTTCACTATGCATGTATTTCTATCTTTCTCTTTCTCTAATAATAGTTTAACCATCCATTAACGACCATAAAGATACTGACCGACATTAACAGAAAAGTATTATAAGTTTGAAGCAAGCACAATGAAATGCAATTCAGGTGATTTCTTTCTAGCAGTTACTTTCTTTTTTTCCTTTTCTTAACAAGGTTACAAAGTTACGCATGACTTTAGGAATGACTTAAATATGACAAGCCAAATGAGATGCTCAATCATTTTTAACAGCATCAACTAAAGTTGAACTGTGCAGATGTAGATTAACATTCTTATGATGACAAACATTTTTAATGCAAAGTATATTTTTTACAATATTTTAATTGAGGTTATTGGAAATACAGTCACACTTTGTCAAAACATCAGGAAAAACTTTGGGCATCCTATCTGGCACTTCATATTCAAGTCGTTCGTAAAGTCATGCGTTACTTTACGAACAGCTTTATGAAACACCCCCCAGGTATGTCTCCCTCTCCTTCCAAATGCACTTCAGTCCACTTCATTTGTTTTTATATGTTTTGTAAAATGATGTGATATCAATGTCAATCTCTATCATCCTCCCTCCCCCTCCCTCTCTATTTCTCTCTCCCAATATTCATGTCTCTATCAGCTTGGGTCCATTTTCCAAACAACTTGTCTGTTCACACTCAATTTAATACCAAGTCAATCCTCATCAATTACAGTCAATAGTTTTAACTTACTTTGTAAGACATTTTATACAACAAATTGAACAATTATAACACAGAGTGAAGATGCACCAATGCACCATCCATTCCTAATTCTGATTATGTCTTTCAAGTTTATCTCTCACTTTTTCATATATCTTTTTCCTTATAATAAAAGTATTGTAACTTCTGTTTTAGGTGAAAAGGAAGTGTGAGATGTTGTTTGAATTCTTGTCGAAAACTTGTGTTCCTTAAAAGAGGCGAATACATGTTTATTGCTGTAAGACCAGAAATGTTCAGCAATTCTTAATCTGAACTAAAGCCCATTTTGTGGCAGTTTTTTAGAAATTACAAAAAATATGTGTTTAGACTACATTACTTTGTAATATGAAACTGGATCACTGGCTTAATCTACAACATATCTTGCATGCAAAAGGTTTTGAGTTTACATTACTATGTGAGCAAGTTATACAACACACTGCAAAACCTAACTGCAAAACCTTCACACAGCAGGTTTAATGTCATACTGTAAAACCAGAAATTTTCGCGTGCATGAAACTTCACGAGTGGTCGAGATTCGCGAAAGTTTCACGCCGCGAAATAATAAAATCACAATTGAAACAACATGAAATTACTGCAATTCGCGAAAGTTTCTTGCTGCAAAATTGGCCGTCATTAAAGGGAAATCCAACCTTAATAGCAAGTTGCTTTGAAAGAAAGAGGAAAAATCAGAGAAAGAGATTGGTGAAAGTTTGAACGAAATCGGACAAGTAATAAGAAAGTTATGAATTTTTGAAAGTTGTAATCACTAAACATATGGGAATTTCAAATTGGCCGAATAGGTAATGTTACTGTGATGTAGCTGTGGACAACTCCCACATTCGCTCCAACACACAAAATGACTAAAATGTCACTTTTTTTTAAATGTAATACTCAGTAGGATCTTTTTCTTTCATGAGGACCTTTAACAATATGCTATCTCCAATATATTTTGAGTACTGCCCTGAGGGTAAAAGCGCCTCGAAGAAAACCGCAAATTAATGATATTTTTGTGTACGACAAATGGGAGAGTTGTCCACAAAAATGTCACAATTGACTTACCAAATTGCCAATGTGAGATTCGCATAGATGTAGTGATCTCATTTTTCAAACATCCATAACTTTCTTAGTCCTTGTCCGATTTCTTTCAAACTTTCACCATCCTGTTTTTCTTATTTTTCTGCTTTCACACAAATCATCTTATTACCAAGGTTGGATTGCCCTTTAACAATTCGCGAAAGTTTTATGACGTGAAAGTTTCTGGTTTTATCATATTCAGCTCATATATCTACACTTGGCCAAAACTACATGTACTGTAACTGTACATTCCCACCCCTCATATAAAAAAAAAAAGATACGCATATATAATCAAATATCTAATGAAATTGACCATTTATAGAACAAACAGAACTGGTTTCGACCATTACCACTGCATCCCTTATTCCCTCAGAAAGCTTCTGATTGCTAACTGTTGATTTAACTGGCACCAGTCCTGACTGTTTTTCCTCATAAAACTGTCCCAAACCCACTCATCCCTAGAGCGGCAGGAAATTACATCCTCCCATCAAGGAGAGAGAAACCAATATCTACCCATCAAAATTACCCGTTTTCTTTGCAATCTGATCGGGATAATGCATCAAATAATAAATAAATAGATTCCACTGTCTCCAAGATTATTGCCTTTAATTCTTTTTTTCTTCTTTCTTTTTTTGCCTCGAGCAATTCAATTTCCAATTTGTAGGAATATCCATGCCATGTCACTTGTTTGGTGATGAAATATACACTGTTTTTCCTGTTTGTACATAGCAATTGAGTATCTACAAAATGCTCTCTTTCTGTTCCAAGTACAGGAGAAGAAACGGGACATACTGAAACAGAAAAGGATTCTGCATGTTTACATGTTTTTCCTATTGCTTTGTATTTTCACTGAGAAAGTACTGAGTAACATTTCCTCCATTTTCTTTATTTCTGTTCATGCTCTTCTTCTTAAAATTCCTTTTTTTGTTTGTCCTTTTCTTAATTAAATTTGCTGCTATTGATCCCCCCGCCCATTCTGCTAATTCCTTTCCTTTCCTTACCTATATTTATCCCTTTTCTGTCTTCAACCCAACCGAAAACAATAACAACTTATCAGCATTTTCTGCTGTGGAGGAAAAATATTTCACAGGGCACTTTTATTCGAGAGTCTCATGTACCCATTTTTGTGCATGTGATTTTAGGCGAGATTTTGTCAATTTTCTTATCATTTTGATGATTAAAAAACCTCACATTGCACACAAATACTTCTGTAGACATGATCAATGTTTCCCAATTGGTTTTAGATGGTTTCTTTCACAATGTAATATCATGACCAGAACTCAACTTTATCTTTAAATTCCAATCTGTGTCACTAATATATGGCAGGCAGGTGAGGAAAAAAGAACATAAACTGTATCTGTGAACAGGTAGGGTAAGGAGCCGATTACAGGTATAATTATAAAGACTAAAGTAGGATATAAATAGTTCAGGCTGGCCTGGAGATGATGATTTGTCCTCTGATACTAAGAGCATAGCCTCGTGGTTGCTGACACTCATGCCACTGTGATGGCATTTTGATCATTATATTACAACAGATCCCGAAATACCGGTATTTGTAAAAACAGTCAATTTCTAAAACTATTATAAAAGCCAAAATTTGAAACAATATGCACCAATATATGCTAAAATTCTAATTTTTGATTTCCCCAGACCAGCATTAGTGGGCTTATTTTGAAAACTTGCGCTAATGAAGACGGACCTAGTATGGAAGCTAATATTGAAAGTTACGATCCCAGCCCCCAACATCTGCAGAAACATCACAAGGTATGTATGTCATCGCCACATCCTTTGTTTTGAAGTAAGCTAGATTATCGGCAGGAGATATATACTTCTCATGACCCCAAACTGTCTGTCACTCATCCTATCAGTGATAACCCCATTCAGACTACCTATTAGTTCATGGTACAGCTATATACGAACACCGTATAGCTATTCAAAAACCATATGCATGTATACGATAATTAATTAATGTTTTTAAAAGTCTAAAGTCTGAACATTGTATAACAAAACGGCATATAGCAAAACCCATGTTTGAGCACCGTTTCAAACAAAAAGTCCATAAAGAATCAGCATCCCCAGTCTAGTCTGAGCATCATACTCGTATGTGCTGATGTGACTAATCAGCTACAATTTTGTATGCTCCATCGCTGTCCATTACGTAACCTGGTAACCTGATACAAAATATATGGTGTCAGCTGCCTTCCCCCCAACCAGTTTCTTTATATGTTTCTTCATAGGAATCTCGTACAACTTAAATTTCCTGTAGTCTGAAAAGGCTAATAGAACTGCCCCCATCCCACCCCCAAAATCACCATGTTTGCTTTTATCTTTTGTCCTATTAATAGAAGCAGAGGTATGAAAACTTTTACGATCAAACATAACTCTGTCATCTCCCCTGCATCCTCTGGCAAATATTTTCTTCTAGAATTACCAACACAATCATATTTTTTTCTCAATGCCCCTGTCACTGATACAAAAGGGGATGATACTGAAATTTCTGTGATTGTTCATATGATGTCCCATCCCAGCTAGTATTAAACCAACACTTTTAAATCTTGAAGTTTTCACTATGCACACCAATAAAATAATAATTTTTAGGACAAATATGGCTACTCATTTGATTATTTCAATGTACTTGTAAAAGTAGAGGAGAAAAAACATTATTCATGTTTCCCCAAATATACTTTCAAGGAATATATTTTTCTGTAAAGCTTATGGATTCAGTGAAAATATATTTTCACAGGTTAATCTAGTTAATATAAGACCAATTCAATTTTGGGGTAATAAGTTTTGAAAGCTGCTCTCAGGGTTATTTGTTTGGCCAATCAATTTGTTTTCCCCTTTAAAAACACCATTCTTCTTGGGAATTTTTTGTTTACCTTCAGATTTATCAACATGTACAGAACTTGATATGTGAATTGTGAGTTCAGGGGGGCATTTCATCAAGTGTCTTGTCAGTGATTTTTACCGACAAATTTGCTCTCAGCCAATCAGATGCAAGGATTTCAGTAGCTTATAACAGTTATTACAACTTGTCATTGAAGACAATTTTTTAATGAAACAGGGCCCAGAATTAAAAAAGAATTTTCATTCATAAGATACATGAATATATCTGTAAGAAATCTTAACAGAACAGTCAAAATCCAATTTGAAACTCCTTAGCATTTGGGAGTGTCAAAGACATTGATGACAAAAATAATGGCAATACCCCTAACTACCTATTTAATAATTCATTATAATAATTTATTTATATGTTCAGTGTACTTGTACACTTATTAAGAAAAAATGAATTTGTACATATGTTTTTCATATTTTCTGTTATAATATCTGTAAATCCAAGTTTCTGTTGGAAATGAAATAAACATGAATTTGAATTTGAATTTGAATTTACCTATAAAGGTGTTTTCAAGGCATCTACTATACTTAATACATTCAAGTACATATAGTGGTAATTTTAATTATCACTTTGGTACTCATCACCAAGCCTGAAGCTAGAAGGGGTAGTGTCAAGAGGATCTCTGGATGAAAGACAAAGGAATATAATATTCTCTTTTTTCAGAAATTGCTAATCTCAAATGTTCAACAAACACTAAGGTGTACTATATCGTTGGCTTGAATCCAACGATACACAGAATCATCAAACAAATGACAGTTTAAGAGGTGCCAAGAAAATTTGTTTTTCTTCCGGCTCACTGGACTTGGATTGATAACCTGTTTACACTACAGGAAAGTTATAATGTCGTATAAAGAAACATCGTATAAAGAATCATGATATGCGAAAGGAGTGTACAGACTACAACACCGTATAAAGAAACAGGTTTTTGGGGAAGTCAGCTGGCACCCACTCATACTTATGCGAGGTTATTGGAGATAAACTCGCACTCTGTACATGTACCTTCATACCGCGAGCAATTGCGTCCCACAGCAAGTGTGTGACATCTTGCAAATATGTGTGCGGCAGAGGAGCAAGATCACCAACCAAAAACAGCCTGAAAATTTCACTTGATCAAGATGATAAATATCCTATCAAAGGATCTGGCATGAAATTAGATATTTTATCATTCTAAAATGCAGAAGGAAGTATTTTCTCAAAATTTTGCTGATTATACTGGTGTTTTTACCTCTTCAACTTTGAGGTCGTGACAGGCCGAAATTGACACAGCTCCATATAGTGATGGTCCCGTCAGTGGCTGGCACCGTATGTTTTGTATCAGGTTACGTCAAGGACAGTGGATGGAGCATGCTTATCTACAGCTGATTGGTCACATCAGTGAGCACACACGATAAGCCCCGCCCAGTTATACGATTCTTGTATGATACGATGTTCATTGCTGATTCTTTATCGAGTTTTCATTTGAAACAATGCTCAAACATGCGATTCATTATACAACGTTTCTTTTTACAATGTTCAGACTGAAAATTCAATCACTTATCGTATACCTCAATACGATTCTCATATAGCCATACCATGAATTTAGGGAGTCCGAACAGGGGGTGAAATGCATATTCACAGTTCCATTTAATTTTGACACCAATTGTGTTGTTCTTCATTAGTCTCTACATGCAAATCCAGTTACCAATATCAAATACTGTACATCACACTATTCTCTCATAAAAGAAATTTGTCAACTGACCTGTCATGGAACTATAAAATTGGGAGGGAGAGAAGCAAGGAATATATAAGCATATTTGTCATTCACACAGGTTGTCACTCATTTTTCCAAGTGATTAACAATTGTCTCAAGTACCCATCACTAGGTTTGCCAGTGCTAAAAAGTATGATGCAAAACCTTAACCAAGATCCAATCACAACCCTAACCCTAAAATATATCGTTGATGAAATAAAGCCCAGAGCAAATGATGTCGCAGCATGTCGGATCAGCAAATTCTCTCTCTCTCTCTCTTTCTGTCTTTTTCAATATCTCTTTCCCCTCTCTCCCTCCCATCCTCCCTCCCCTCCCTCCTTTCCTACTGTACCTTCCTATTTAAACTCTCTGCCTCTCTCTCTCTCTCTCATTCCCTCCCTTCCTTTGATCCTCCCTCCCCCTCCCCCCTTCACTCCCACTACATCGCTGATGAAATAAAGCCCAGAGCAAATGATGTCGCAGCATGTCGGATCAGCAAATTCTCTCTCTCTCTCTCTCTCAACACATTATTGCAACTAGCTTTTCGTGCTATGTTAAGTCTAGAGAGGAAATGTGACTAGGGAGTTTATTGTCTTGTCTGTTTTCCGATTGCAGCTCATCGGATACCCTTGGAGAAAATTAAATTTCCTCTGATAAGATTGGATACCCTACTTAACCACTCAGCGTCAGTTCTGTTAATCACAATAAAAATCATGTCAAGTCTTTCAGAAATTATTAAAAAACAAAGGGGACCTGGCTACATTGAGGGGATGGGGGAAAATGGGGTAACTATTGTCAATATATCATGGAGTATTTAGACATCTACCACGAGTGAAGCTTCCAAGAATAACTCAAATCAAATCAAATCAAATCATTTTATTTCCACCATCAAAACATATTACAAAAATCAATACAAATCAGTACAATAAATAATGGTGGCAGGATCATGAAAGAAGCACAAATAGGTTTGTTAAAAATGACCCCTTAATACAGAGTACATAAAAAAAAGAATTATAAGAAATGATAGAATATCAAGTGTATAGAAATTCATAACACTAAAGAAAGGAAGGAAGAAAAGAGGGGGAAACATATGACACTGTCATGGCTGATAATGTAAATTTTTAAAATTGTTAACCTTATTCTACCTATATTTAACATACATGAGTCAACTAATACATGTGCTCAAGGTGGGGGGGGGGGGGTGCTAATGCATTACCCTTTTTAAAATGTCAAATTACAGTCTGTTGCTACTGAAAGCGTTTATTCCCCTGAGTATCAATGTAAGAAAGTAATATTATTCCACGACTGGCAGGGGCTGATCTGTGATTTTTAAAGGGGGTTGGCAGTCTTGGCACAATTTTGACAAATTCCTGACAAGCAAAAATCAAATGTTCACATAAATTTGCAGGTATCTTATGGGTTAAAATTTTGAAAGGGGGCACATTTTTTTAGTTCTGCATGGAAGGTATGCCACTTGGGTTTCAGTGGGGGACAAGGGACAATTATGCCACCTCCCCCCCCCCAAAAAAAAAATATTGACCAGTATGAGAGGCACAACATGATACAGGATGTACATGTACATGTATGATATCAGTGCCATATAATAATTTTGATGAACATATCTGACTATAATATCAGTTACGGCAAAATAAAGCTGTACTCTTTATGCATGGGCATACAAGGCAGGGGACTGAAAAGGCTGCAGACCATCCCCCCCCCCCCCCCCGGAAAAAAATTTAAAAATGAAAAAATAAAAAGAAGAAGAAATTCAGAAATTATCAAGACAACTGCCCCATAATATTCGGGCAGTGAGGTGATCCCTTTGTGTTTCTTACATGCGTATCTTATTTTGTATATTTTGATGACAAAATTGCACGTCACAGTAATGAATAGAGAAAATTTTGGCTTACTTCCTGAATCACAAAATTTAGAAACTGGAAAGTTGATACTGCAGCAAGAGACGCCAACCTCTCCTCACGAAATCTGGCCTATGTCTTAATAGAAGAAAATACTTGTACTTGTATATAACATAATCTTTAAAAGATACTATCATGTTTGAGACGAAGGACAAATGGATGCCTACTGAAATTTTATAATTCCAGACACTGAAACTGATGACAGAAAATAATAGCAGGCATAATATGATTTCTTTCCGTCTGTACTCCCAGATCATGTGAGCGCTGCCGAGATTGTTTTCAATCAGACAAGCCCCATAAGATGAGATAAATCAGAAACACAAGAGGTAAGGACTGAGACAGATGACAACATTTCTTCTTTCAATTCCAGACGGGGCCATGATTAGCCGAATCTCAGATTGCAAGCCTCTTCCTGGATAGAGACAAACATAAGGCGCGTCCTCATTAGCCCATGTTTTCAAAACAGCCTGCTTATTCTGATCCAGGGAAATGAACTAGCTCATGCTTATTTGCAAGAAGACACAAACAGCGGGGCTATTTCATTCCTGTGCTTGGGATACTAGTGCTAGCTAATATCAAAAGCAAACTAAGGATTGTTTGCAAAATAGCCTGCTATTTGGCCGATCAGTGAGCTAATTCGTCGATTGAGACGCACTCTGAAGGCCCATGACATACTCTACAGCATGAGCTTATTCCTCGAGTCAGCAGGGATGGCTATCCTCAGACTAGTGGAACAGGGAACTTCAAACCCCAGACCCTTTTCTCAAGAAGCACCTAATCAGGGTGCCCACAGAAATTTGAGAACCAAATTCCATGACTTTCCAGAAGAATTTATTTTTCCATGACCGTGGGAGACCTGACTAATCAGTCCAGTTTCTAACCCTTGGAAATGTTTGGGCTAATGGAAGTGTAGCTACGTGTATCATTGTAAAGCATTGTCTAGAGAGCTTACAGTGCATAGGGGCTGTTAATCATGGGGAGGCCAGGTAGGTGGGGGGTAATGTTTCCAATCACTGATTTGAGGATTTCCTGCTCTGAAAAGTTCACGATTTTTAGGATTCACCCTTCGTTAGATTCATGTGATTACTTCTTGGGTGAAAATGTCAACAAAATTGGTATGCTTCAAAATAACTCAGCTCCTCATGACTGCAAGCATATGTGGTAAGTAATCAATGTCACTGAAATGACATCATTATCGAAAGTACTAGATTAAACCTTTTTTTAGTTTAAAAAAAAATTAAAGAGGTTGAATTGCACGAACATTTCTTAAACTGCTTGTGGAAGTATATTGAGAAGAAAAACAATTTAGGCAAACAGCTAATAATTGCCTCTATTGTATTCTGTAGTGTACATGTAATTAGTGACTGTACTTAATAAAAAAATACAAAAATTTTCTAAAATGGGACAAAATATGTATTACACATTCAATCTTATTGGTTACCTCAACATCCAAAACTTTGGGGAAGGATACACATACATTATTAATTAACCCTAAAAATGTGGAATATTACCTTTCACTGAACTAGGAAATGATAATTTGATTATAGTTCACAGTTCATTTTAAAAGAATTTTATATGATGAGTTTCAATCATAAGGCTGTAAATTGGACTACATGTGAATGGAGTGATTCACGATCAATGATTGATATCCAATTTTAGATTATTTTGCCAATTCCATTGATGAATCAATCTTTGCCATTCTGTAACAACTACTTAAAATGCAGTAAAGCAGCAACAAATAGTACTTTTTTTTTTACTGATGTCACTTCAAATCTTGCTTTACATCACATATGAATTGCGCTTGCCGATGAATATGATTTAAAGATAAAGTTGAGTTCTGGTCATGCGATTTTGTCAAGAAAGGAACTGTCTCGAAGCAATTGAGAAAGGTTGATCATGTCTAAATAAGGATTGGTGTATACCGTGAGGTTTTGGAATCATCAAAATGATAAGAAATCAACCCAACTAGCTCAAAAGCACATGCACCCCACACAGAAATGGGTATGTGGGATTGCACACAGATGTGGCATGAATGTTCAGCCCGAACACTTCGGCTATTTTTCGTCATATTTCGAATATAACAGCATTTGAAGCTCACAAATTATTTTTAACCTTTCCCAGAACTCAACCTTCCATTACTGCATTTACATATCTTGCTGATTCAAACAACCCATCTACTGCATGATAAACAATATCTAAACCAGTTTCTCTCAAAAGGCAATTCCATTACCAAAACTTAAGATTAGCTTGAACAAACAAAAGCCCATATGCTATTGATTCAGTTAAACCAGATGCAAGGACTTAAGATATGTTAAACAAAGGAAACACTTAGACCTCAGTGTTAACTTCTTCCTCTCTTAATCTCGACTACTGCATTGTGAAGAAACTAGATGCAATGGTTTTCATTGTAAAAGAAAGTGGAAACCCAATTACTATTCGATAAAATTTTTCAAGAATATCAATTGAAACTTACTCCAAATCAAATTTACATAATTTGGTTTTTATTCAAGAAATCCTACAAGGTAAACATTAAATCTTGGTTAAAAAGAGGCAGGAACCACGCTCTGCCTATAAATACATACACATCAAACAAGGATTTGAATTTCAAACCTCTTAACTAAGGCTCAAATTATAACAGACCACTTCACTGTTTTAATTTTATGGACAAATCTTGGATATCAGTTATTTCATTCAACTGTTATAAGGTACTGTAATTCAATAAACTGCAGGTTGTTTACATTATGCTATGACAGACAAGCCTCTGACAACCTCTGTAGTCAATGAGTCATTAGTAATCACTGTAGTAGAAGCATGCATAAAAATTGAATACATCTATTATCATATATGCTACATGCATCTGCAGTAGATGTGAAACTGTTCTCCAAAGTCTCCCTCCTCACTCCTCAGGGTTTTTTTTTTGTTTTGTTTTGTTTTGTTTTACAAGAAGCAAAGACATTTGCCATGCTGCTGCATGACAAATCCATGTTTACTTGCTCCTAGCGAATAATTTATGAACATGGACCAATATCAGAAGCACATTTATTACAATAACACATCAACGTGTCAGCACTAAAAGAGGAGAGCATAGCAAAGAGCCTTTTAAACCTCTTTCACACATGATGCTTTAAACCACCGTAAGAAACAAAAGCGCTGGACAAAATGAAACATTTCATGTGTCAATCAAGGCAGATAAAGGTTGAAAAAAAAAAAAATAGCTGCATGCAATCAAGGCCCCTGTGCATTCTTACTAATATAGATACATGTTAACCCATAGCAGTACGGTGTCTCCTTTAGTCCTTTTGGTGACGTTTGTGCAATATCCTTTGATCCAGAATGCTAGAAATTACACATTATACATGAGCAGAAAGAGCAAAAATTGCAGAAAATTTTGAGTCTATTTCCAATGCAGTACATTGTGCTGTTCACGAATAAGAGCGATTAAATTGTAACTAATCATGAAAGTCTCTAAATTGGCAAGGCGATGGAAAATATATAATCACTATTTTCGAGTACAAATTTTCGGTTAAATTTTGCAATTTTCATTCACACTGATTCATTTAATAAACATTGTAATTTTTTTCAAACTATGAAGGAGCGTAAAAAAAAAAGGAATAATTGTTGCCAATTTGAGGAGGGAAAACTAATTAATTTAGACCATAAGAAAACTCTGAACTGCTATGGGTTAAAAGATAAAGAAATGGGAAGAGCACTACAGATTTATTTTGCCACAATGTTATTTGGAGGGGGTGGGTTACTTTGTCCAGTGTGAATAAGGCTTTACAGCGGGCAGGTTGTGTTTGCAATGCACTTTAAGATATGTCGGAGCTCCACTAGATCTATCTTAGATGTTGATGTATCCTTCTCTCCACCACTGTCACTGATCTGAAGTGAGATGTATTAGATGGGCATGGTGGAGGAAGCGTAAGGATGGGATGGGGATGAGGCAGCACGACCAAACCCCTAATGTAAATTTTTGAGACGATCCTTGTTGTTGGCTGTTTGTGATGATGATGATGATGATGATGATGATGATGTTGTTGTTGATGATGATGATGATGATGATGATGATGACTTTGCTATTGATAAGTTTGATAATAGTGTTGACATTGACTCTGAAGGTGAGCAAGTGATGACAAACATGTACATTGTACATCTGGTGGATGGGGGGAGGGGGGGGTTCAGGAAAATTCACCCCCTAAATGGTAAAGAGAGCCCTCTCGAGTTAGAAATAAGTATACAAAATAACTAATATAAATGTATTGTAATGCACAAATGTAAAATCAGATTATGCATTGTACACAATGCCTGGGTTAGCTCAAAAGTAGCCCTCAAAAAATAAAAATATATATATTTTTCCCTGGATATGTGGGTTATATTGTAAATAGTAAAAGGAGGCCAATGTGACTATGTTAAACCCTAACAGAAACCTAATACATGAACTGTACAGATTCTCATCCAAGAAACTGCATGTAAAGCTCGTGTATAGTTGTGGTAGCAAATAAGAAATTGGAAAGAAACGTGTTAAACATAGTCTAATGTTGTTTTCCATGTATCAAAAAAATTTTGTACGAGATCATTTGCTATTCCATCAATGATTTGCAGTGAATTTGACTGTAAATATATGTAGGGAATGCTACTTTCACGGCAATATACTGCCCTACACTAGGACCTTTCCACCCCAACGGCTCCCCGCACAACAATCTCCAATCTTCGCGCAGAGATAGCATCTGTGTCACTGTGTTTAGGTTTTGAATGCGTGTATGGTGTAAGGTGCAGCGGAAGTTGTTGGGAGTTTATATCCCTGACCCGGAACCTAAATTATTTTTTATCTCTCATTTGTTTAATATGCCACTTAAGGATGTGAAATCGTCACAGCACCTTTGTATTGCTAGTATCTTGCTATTTATCAACAAAAATCCAATAAATCTGACAAAAAGTTTTTGAGGGGTAACCAAAACTAAATATTACCTTTAACACAAATGCACACAACAAGAAAGTCAGAGAGAAAGAGGGAGGGAAGGAGGGAGGGAGGTGGGTGGGTGGGTGAGAGAGAGAGAGAGAGAGAGAGAGAGAGAGAGAGAGAGAGAGAGAGAGAGAGAGAGAGAGCGAGCAATGTCCAGCCCTATAGCGTTTGAGGACAGCTACTACCAGTATATTTGGTCACAGAGGATTTGTAACTTAAGAGGTGATGACAATATTACTTAGCATCCCTCTCATCCAATGTCTTCAAAACACTTTCCCTATCTAGATGCAACACTAGCCAGATTCCTGTGTATCCCATTAAAATGCACTTCCCTGTCTGGTAAACAAGATATCATGGTACACATGAGAAGGGGAGACAATGTATAAGTATTATAAAATATAAATCTGAAGAGATTTCAAGAGAGAAAAAAAGAAACAAAATGGGAACAGAAAGAAAAATTATGACATTTTGATGTAGGACAAAACATATTTAGGTGAAGAGCTTACCAATGTAGAGGGCTGAAGGAAAAGTCAATAAAGAGGAAGGGGAAAAGAGGAGGGAAAAAGTGGTAAGAGATAAGGAGAGACGTAAATGCAAAATATAGGAGAAAATTTAAAAAGAGAATGGAGTTTTGGATTAACCCTTTCAAGACAACAGACCACATTTTGTGGTTTGGCTCAATAACTTTTGATTCAGAGCTCTAGAAAATATACCAGATGCATGAGTAGAAAGAGCAAAAATTTCTGCACACACTAATGTATTTTTGTTTCATGACCATATTGCGTTTGATGCCAGGAATTTTTTAAACAAGAATAAGCTTTAAAATCCTTAAATTGGCAACACATTGAGAGGTTCAAAATCATTGATTTTCATCAAAATTGGCAATTTTTCAACTTTTCAACAAAATTTTTAACCATGAATATTGTTTTGAAAAACATCACACCTTATTAGAACCATGTAGCACTAAAATAAAAATATTATTATTGCCAATTTGAAGAACAAAATGTGATCAATTTAGCCCTTAAATAATTCCTGTCCTGAAAGGGTTAACAGGAGAGGTGAAGCAAGGGAGATGAGAACCTAGTAGAGAGAAGAAAATGTGTATTGGAGTGAGGAAGGAACTTAGCAAGGAAGAGAAAAATAAACTGAATGGACAAAAGATAGATGGAAAGAGAGTGGGAAGTGAGACAGAGAGAGAAAGAGGATGATAGGGGTACATGTAGATAAGGATAGAAAGAGCGAAAAGATGGGTATAGAAAGTAAAAGGAGAGAGGCTAGAGACAGAGAGAAAGACAGATGTAAGGAGAGAGGGAGAGAAGGATGGAGGGCAGGAAAGAGAGAGAGAGCAAAAGAGAGGGGCAGGAAGGGGGAGAGCGCAGGCACAATTTGTAGGTGACATAATAAGGTCCAGACAGGCAATCCGAGCATGTGTAGGTGTGTCCTTGCCCTCATAACACCAAGTATTTAGTCACATGGGAAGGCGTAGTGATGACAATAATAGTTAGCAGAACTGACATCTGGGCCAGATAGCTTCCTCATTAAGCCATGGTAATGACTATCCTACCTATGACCTTTCCAAAGGTATTCCTCTCATCTCATCATTGATACAGCACTCTCTACATGTTTCCTGGCCTTAAAGACACCACTCTTGGGAGTTTCCATGTGCAATTTGTCACAACTCGCTTACATCGGACTTGGTGGAATGCATTAAGTGTGTCTACAAATCTCACATGCAGCAAAACTCGAGGCCCAGTTGGAAATTACTTTCTACATGTATCTACTGGAGAGCACTCAGTAATGATTTGAATGAGGAACTTATGATGATGAATATTCTGCAAGGGGCTGTTCCCCTGAAGTTGGTGGAGGGAGTGCGCATTACAAGAGAACTGTTGGTCATAAAAGTAAATTCCACTCTAGGTGATTAATAACGTCCTTTTATCAGGTAAATAGACCTAGCACCCAAAGGACAAATGGTTTCAGATTCCCTATGAGAAGAACCCATGATAATGTGCCTTTAACTCTCATCCACAGCCAAATAAAAATACACTGAATTAATGTTACATGTATGAGCTGTGGTTGGAATCACTTAAGGGCATTAAACTATATAATAGTTGCTTAGGTTAGGGAGATATTTTATGGTCCAAAGGCCAGTCTAAACAAGAGTATAAGCTAAAAGGTTATATGCCATGAATATTCAAAGAAAAAATAAAATACTCTTAATCATTTGAAAACTGGGGTAATATTTTATGACTTTACCCATAGAATAGCACATGGCAAAAAAGTTTGGAAGTGTCTGGCCTCAAAACAATTTTTAATTGCTACAATTTGTCATTGAAATTGTTGGCTCATATTCAGAGGGCAGTATGTCATTCAAAGGTTTCAAACATTAATTTCATCCAAAAGAAATCAATGCTCTCTCTCCTTCTCTTTCTCTCCTCTCTTTCTCTCTCTCCCTTTCTCTCTCCCCCCCCCCCCCCTTTCTCTCTCTCTTCCTTCTCACCCTCCATCTCTCCATCTTTATAGAAAGCATCCTAAATTGAAAGATAGGAGACAGGTGAAGTACCGCAAGCCTCATCTATCATTTAGTCTCATGACACACAGACTAGGAATATTTATACGGTTATCGATTTTACAGTCTAGGTAGTACAGAACATGCTGACGTCCTCCCAGTCTCTTTCTCTTTCTCTCTCTCCCCATCTTATTGATGGCATTCTCAAGTGAAAGATATGATACAGGTGAAGCAGTGCAAACCTAATTCATCCTGTGGTGTAATGACACACAGGTACAGGACTTGCCCCCATTAATCTTCCTCAAGACAGTAAGAACACTTCAAGTTATTTGCTTACTTTCCTAGTTCTTACTTTCACAGTCGAAAGTGCTCTTGTTTAATCTCTGTCCAGTGAGTGCACCTATATGCAACAACATTTTACATAGTTGATACTACTGAATAATCCTGAATCATTTACTTGCACTAGCTGCAGCATCACAACCTTGTTCTACATTTTAAACATTTCCTATAAACATTTCCTAAAAAATGTGTTTTTTTGATATACAATTGTGTTCTCTGTGGACATGTCAATACACAACTTTCCCTATGTTGCAATTTTCTTTTCCCCTAGACAACTACCGTCTAGGACAATTACCCCCCCCCCCCCCAGGACAACTACCCCAGAATCCAGGGGGTAATTGTCTAGGGGGCAGTTGTCCTGGAGGTAGTTGTCCTGGAGGTAGTTGTCCTGGGGGGTAGTTGTCCTGGGGGGGGGGGGGGGGGGCGGGCAATTGTCCTAGGGGGTAGTTGTCCGGGGGGGGGGTAGTTGTCCAGGGGGTAGTTGTCCAGATACAGGCACCCTATTTGAAATATGCTTAGTCATTCAGGCATGTAAGTGAGGTAAAAAAAAAAAAAGAGGAAAATAAATTAGTGACATTGCGAGGGAGCGGAGCGACCGAGCGGGGGGAGGGTGTGGGAGGGGGGACACCCCCTCCCACGGTAGGGAGCTTTGCAGTTTTTGAACTTGAAATTGTGCAATCTGGTGCATACCAAGAGAGGAAATTCAGGCTTAGGATTAACTGTATCTGGGTAGGTGTGTTATGATTTGATAGATAATTAATTATAATAAATATATTTTTTCTTGAAAAACACAAATAATTGACACACTAATAAATTTGCACTCTAACACAAATACACACACATATTATTGTCAAACATTCACACTCACAGTTCAAAATCACTTCAGTTTTTAATATGGTACTCACAGACTATATGCTTTTCCTACTTTTCTTGTTTACTAATACTAATCTCTTTAACGAGAGGGTCTTTCTTGTCAATTGATGCCTTATCATCACGCGAGCCCCGCTCCACATAATTTTGATCCTTGGAAGTAGAAGCCATGATTTAAGTTCCTCTTGTGAAGTTCACATCAGTAAATAAACAATTCAAAACAAGTACCAAGATGGTGCATAATTGTGTTGGAAACGCGGAAGAAATTTATCCAAACAAATTCGAAGTCCCGCTCGAAGCCCGGCTCGAAGTACCACTCGAAGATACAGCTAGCAGCTAAAGCAGCTTGACCAACGCCGCGCGATACATGCGAGACCGGCTATCGCCCCCAGAGCTTCCCCGTGCCACTCGATTGCTAGCCAGGCGCGGCTGCTTAGCAGTGCACTGCTAGGCCGCCAAGCACTGCAGCGTGAAACCAGAATACCGGATTGGATAGTCTCTATTACCAGGCGTTTTTAGACATGAATAATAATTGCTCGTAATGAGCAGCTCAAAATACGTTTATATTTTGACAAAAAGCATGGTACAAGACTAGACTGTGTTTTTCATTACCCAGAGAGTAAAAAACGCGGAAAGTGAAAAAAAGATGCGAGAAAATGATTTTAAAAAAGCGGAAATTCGCGTAAACGCAGAAATTTCACATGCCTGGTCATTGTGGTAGAAGTGCATTTGAATTAGAACTGCCTGTACATGTACATTGTGTATGTAAGTACTTGACCCTTGTTCCCCTTTGCATGGCACTATTATTATTATTTTAATTGTTTATATCTACAAATAATCAAAATGATAATAATAATAATAATAATGATAAAGGGTTCTTGTAGAATGCTCATATATGTCAGACTTGACAGTCCTGGCACTCCATAATTATCAACCCCGTTTAGTATGGCAGCTATTACAGTGCTCTAGCACTGAGGAATTAACTCATTCCTGCCAGGAAGTCATTCAACCTACTAGGGTCAAAGGTGGCATATGTAGATTAATATCTCGCCAAAGGATGCTTGTGATCACTGATGTGGGAGATAATTAAACCCTGTACCTGGTGCTCAACAGTCTGGTTACTTATCCAGTAGATCACAGCATCTCTCCCTAAATAACTCAAAACTGAACTGAGTCCAATTAGGGGGTTCTACAAACAGTAATGTGCATGTATGCACCCATATATTTTTTTTCATGAAGATATAAAGAGAAATATTTTGTCCAAACGTCAGGCAAAACATTGTATTTTGGGTGGACTTTGCCACCAACAGCATGTAAGGGGTTAAAGATAAAGTTGAGTTCTGGTCATGCGATTACATAGTGAAAGAAACTGTTTTAAAACAATTGGGAAAGGTTGATCATGTCTACATAAGAATTGGTGTACACTGTAAGTTTAGAAATCATCAATATGATTAGAAATTTTGCTGCAAAGCATGTGCACTGCACACAGACATGGGTATATGGGACTGCACACAACATATGGCATGAATATTTCCAATGTGATGGCATTTGAAGAGCAATCCTCTTTAGTGGACATTTCTACTAAGATGTTCTTCCAAACTGACATAAAATCAATCAGAAAGCTCACAAACAAAATTATTTTTCACCTCTCCCAGAACTCAACCTTCTCTATAATACCATATTTAATGCCACTAAACTTTAATATGAAAATTGCCATTTGGTCTAATTGTCATACGGTCTGACATCAGTTGGTCTAACATTATTTCATCCATCAACATTTCATCTAATTGCCGTTTGGTCTAATTATCACTCTGTCCAATGGCATTAGACCAAATAATAATAATAATAATAAACTTTATTTTTATAGCACATACCACTATAATGCAAACCCTATGTGCTTTTTAAGAAAAAGGAAAGAGAAAGGAATAACAGAAGGATAAAAGGGGAATAGCATGCTTGTAAGTTTAGATTTGAACGACAATAAACCAATATGACTTACTTGCAGCATCAGCAATGAAGCTACCTACGATGGCTCCGGCGGCTCGGCTAGAAACGGAAGACATGATTACAGTTGATGTGCCACAGGGGGGACTATTGCCCATTCACTGAAGATAGGAGACAAGTTTTTAAACCGCTGTGACAGCTACGCTATGGTGACCACTGACCTGTATGAAGAAAAGAAAATACTTAAATGATCAAGGTAAAGCAAGGACTTTGAATGATAACCTTCTTAAAAGAAAATCTTTCTCTTTGTGATGACGGTAGACAAACTCTCTCAGTTACAGAATCAAACAAAAGTTATACTGAAATTTCAGGACTAAAGAAATGATATCAGCCAAATGATTTTGGAAGCTTAGTAATGAGCTAAGAAAATTCAGTAAATTTGAGCTGGTGGCCCTGACCAAATTCATAACTCACTGTCTCTTTTGTACAAATGTGAGTTGTACTCAGTAAATGCGATTTCTTCATACACGTTTTCTTCACTGCTGCAGGATACATGTAGTTTGATGATGATTTCATTGATGCACAACTCTAATAGGATTCCTGGGATTGGATTTCTACTACCACATGCATTCAAAGGTCATTAATTATGTTTGGCTACATGACAATGCAGATTTTCTACATGTACAATGACATTGCAGAATTCCTGCAATTGTAACACAGGTACATATGTAAGCCTTCTCCTTGATTTTCTTCGATTATTCTTATTTCTTGCAGTCCCCCTTACAAGTGATACAAATAATGGCAATTGACACAGCCTCACATATAGCCTCTTGTCGAGGCCCTGGCGCTGTTGGAATCCTTGGCGATACGGAGGCAAAATTTCTGGTGGCGAGCGAAGCGAGCCAGAAAAACCGAGGCGCTTGCGCCGAGGGCCTCTTGACACCCGACCTGAATTATATATTCATGAGGCACGATTTCCTACTGAATTATGCATGAAAACGTGAACAGTTAGATTACCGCGGCGATCACCCAGCAAATTGGCCAATGAAATCTCAAGGATTTCTTACTTCAGTTCTGGACTAGTCTATTATTTTTTGGGGGGGATTACGTAAATCTCTTGCTCAAAATTCATTCACAGACAAGCACATTATGAAGAATTCGATCTCTAGCTTACAAACCATGGTAATTTGAAATAAGACGAATGTACATATTTCTCAAGAGATCATCATATATTTACAAATAATGAAGAATGGGCAATAAAAGTCACCGTTCAACAATAGATGCATCTCCATCAATTCTGAAAAGTTGACTTAGTCTTAATTACACTGCACTGTTACAGTGTTATTAACAAATAACACTAACACAGTTAGTTTTTAGATCTTGACCGAGTCAAATTCAAAATTATACCTTCTAAAGTCACATCTTGTGACGAAGCGTCCCCAAGATAGATGGCTTGAAGTCCACGTTTCTTGAGCGACTTCACCTGGTCTCTCATCAGAGACACCAAAGGGGAAATAATCAACAAAATGCTTCGTGAAGATGATAGACTAGAAGATGATGTAACCAAGGAGTTACCAGCAACTTCACTGCCCGGCAAGGCCCCGGGGGATCCGCCTGGCTCTCGCGAAGCAGCAGTCTCACTCTCCATCCCTGGCCCACGGAGGTAATCAGCACAGAGCGGTAGCGCGTGAAAAATAACACTTTTTCCATAGCCAGTATAGGCAGATTCACAAAAACATCTTGTCCTTTAAGTGCAGATTTGATTGCATCAACTTGCAAATCTTTGAATCTGTCAATCTTCAACATTCTAGCGCCATATTCTAAGCTCTTACAAATATCGTCATCACTCGTCGTGGAAGAAACGTTGAACGCCATGTAAGAAATAGCGTGCAGTCGAGTCATGAATATTTAACATTACGTCATGGTAGCTCGCGCTTATTGGATGATTTTCACCGACCAAAATTTGGTCGGAATATTCGTCAAAACAATGAAATACAAAAGAAATTCAGATCGGGTGTCAAGAGGCCCTCGGCGCAAGCGCCTCGGTTTTTTGCCTCCATATCGCCAAGGATTTCAACAGCGCCAGGGCCTCGACAAGAGGCTACCTCACATACTGATCTATTATTATTCAGTGGTAGATCCAGGGGGGGGGGGCATGGGGGCACATCCCTCCACCAACCTAATCTTGCATACCATATACATTGAGTTTAAAGAAAAAACATGCCCCTATTCACACCTCATTCCCTGCTGATTTCGACCCCTAAGGGAACTTGCATTAAAAAAAATTTTTTTTTGCTTTCTTGAGAACTGTTTGGCTGAAAAGGCCCCCCCCCCCCGCCCTTTTATTTTTGTTGTCACAGGATTTAGGAAGAGAATGGCACCCCAAAACCTGAATCCGCCACTGATCATCAGTACTCTTGTCAGTTAATAGGCCCATGAGTCATGGGCCATGACCTCTTGCTTGCTGAAGCGCAATTGATGGAACATTATAACAACAAAGTACAAATGAGTTTTAAAGCAAAAAATCCATTTAGCTTTTTTTGGCACTCAAAATTCCTAATCTTATCTTTAATGGCAACGACAACACAGAAACTATTCTATGATCTGTGTCTATTGTTACCTCTACAATGTACCCAAAAGGAGGAGCAGTACACAATAATTTTCTTTTTCTGTTGCAGCTAGTGTAAGATATGACTATATTTAGTCATATTTACTCATAACTCTCCAATTGACAGTTTTACACTTTGTATCTCTTTTGCATCTCAGCTTCATGCAATCCAATCTCTCCACATCTTCACAAAGAACTCCCACATTTCCCCCAATATTTTTCAGAATAGCAAGAGTTTGATTTTGATTTAGTCTGACTCGGCAAGGGTAAAGTATTTGGCAGCTGAAAATTATTAGATTACACACAAAAATGATACAGTTTAACAAAAAAATTATGAGGATTTTCTTTGCAAGTGTGATGTTGGTACCTGGATAAAGGCCAATTTTTTTTTTTATAGCAATTCTTCTTTCCTGGTCGAGTTTACAGAGGTTTAATGCTTGCTGTGACAAAAAAAATGCACACAATATCCCTAGAAATGACAGTAAATAACTAATTTGGTTTTACAAAGAATGTTTTCAACTGGCAAGTTGAAATGTACATTCAACATTTAGAAGTAGTAACTCCTGTGGATCTAATTCAATCCAATTCCTGTAATTTCTCTACATGTATCCTTCGTTATGCTATTCCTTTTTTATCCTATCATTTCTCTATCTTTCATTGTTATTCTTTCTTTTTACCTTCTATCATTTTCTACTATTAAGTTCCATTTGACTTTTGTGATATTATTGTTTCCTTTCATCATATTTTTTTTCTGTCTTTCCCTATGTTAATCTTTATCCATCTATCATTTTGCTATTTCCTTAACCTTTTATCCTATCATTTTTTTTTCTTTCCATCTTTCCTTTTGTTATTCTTTTGTTCAATTTATCATCTTCTCTTCCATCTTTCCTTACGTTACTCTTAATATCTTTATCCTATCATTTATGACTCTATCATTTATGACTCCATCTTTCTTTATCTTATTCTTTGTTTTTAATCCTCTCATTTTTGTTTCTTTACACCTTTCCTTTTATTTTTTGTTTCCTTTCATAATCCTCTCTTCCATTTTTCCTACCCTTCTATCCTCTCTTTATCAATTGTCATGTGTTTCTTTGCATTATCCTTCTATCACCTTCTCTTCTATTTTTATGTTACTTGTTATCCTTCTTTCATTTCTCTCTGTATCTTTCGATATGTTTTCTTTCTCCCCTTATTGTTTTTAGCCTAAAATCAGGAAAATCATACTGAGATGGACAGCTTTTCAATTTGCCCCCTTGAAGACACTATATTATTACTGTTTAGTATAAGCCTGAGTAGATACACTCATGGAACCATCACTATATGGGGCTGTGTCAATTTTGGCGGTGGTCACGACCTCTAAGTTGAAGAGATAAAAACACCAATATAATCAGCAAAATATTGAGAAATACTTCCTTCTACATTTTAGGATGATAGAATATTTAATTTCATGCCAGATTCTTCAATAAGATCTTTATCATCTTGATCAAGTGAAATTTTCAGGCTGTTTTTGGCTGGCGATCTTGCTCCTTTCCAGCACACAGTATGTGCAAAATATCACACACTTGCTATGAGAGGCAATTCATCACAGTATGAAGGTACAAAGTATGAGGTTATCTACAATAACCTTGCAATATGTGTGAGTGGAGTAGATATGGATCTGGATCAGTTGTTGGCTTGACTTGCAAAAAAGAAAGAAAAAAAAAAAGGCAGACACTTTTTTGCAGCAAATGCCAATTTAAAAATTAGACTGCGGCCAACAGTGAACATAAGAGCATTATCGTGAAATAAGAAATATTTTGCACCGTCGCACGCATAGACATCAGTACATGTATATACATGTGCAGGATATTAGCACAATTAAATTTAGCATGCTGCGTCAGAACCACTCAGCGTTGCACTGCCTTGTACTCCGTTTATCTACAGCTCACATTCTGTGCCGCTCTTGCCGTCTTTGTAATGCTAATTGCACAGCAAAAGCTGCATGTGAATGGTAAGTAAATCCACATCAATGTCGCCATAAATGGTATTTTTTTCACATTTATCATTATCCGATCAATGAAGTGGTTGGATGAGCTGAAAGAGGAAGATTTTAACAAACTCCGAAGGTTGTTTGCAAGGTTCAACGTACGTGGAAATGGATGAATCTTGCCCACTGATTTTTTTATTTTTTTCTCTGTAGGGAAGATCGCCTCCTGTGTATGGTTTGATGTTCAAATCGAAGTCATATTTCATAAAACATCAAGCCCACATGGCTATCATCATAAATAACTAGATCTAGATCTATTTCTAAGACTAAGAGTAGTCTAGATCGAGATCTAACTTCTAAGTAAGACAAGCATGACAAGTGATAGCAAGGTAATTCAAGTCTTTTTCTGATATAACTAAAATAAAATCGTTATTCTTTCGATGTCTGCAATCTAATAGTATAGTCAAGGATTGTAATTCCGAACAGATTGTATTACCGAACGTGTACAGTTAAGCGCCTACAATGGGTTTTCATACGCGTGGGATTACGCGTATGAAAACCACACTATTGAAACAAAGCCAAGGTTGTGTCTTTTTCCCATAGGTTTCACACGTTCGGAAATACAGTACCTTTTTCAAGGGACCAAAACGCTGCGTCGTTGGGAAGGGGTTCACTCGGAAGGGAATATCGTATTAAATCTACGTTGTCTTTTTAAAATTCCATCAACTTCTTTTTCTGTAGGACTTTGAGCATTCATTATTAAAGTTTGACAGATATTCGTTTGATATTTTATTTGCTATCGTTGATTTTCTGAAAAGTGTTCGGACACTGGATCAACCACCATAGTACATGAAATATTTTTTAGCTCTATGAATTTAATTTTAAAAACAAAAACAAAAACAACCTAGATCTAGTATTAGGCCAAGTAAGGACACAAATCTTAACACGTGGGACCATACATAAATTAAATGATCAATTATATATATTCACTATTTACGAGGTATGTAATAGAAACATTTAAATGAGATATTTATGCAAAATCAACTTTAATGATACAGAGTTATCTTATCACTTGAACCCTGAAAGGATATGGACGTTAATTCCGCATACCAATCAATCACAGAACTGTTATGTATCTTCTTTCCACAGACTTCCGTGTTTTCTCCATCACAATATTTTATTTTAAAGATCTGATTTGTAAAGACTAATTTGTGATAAAAATTTTGCTTTTTCAATCATTAATTTCACAAAATTCATATATAAAAATTTAAATATCACAAAAATATATTGTTGTAATTTTTAAAATATGATTTTATATTTTTTCGGGGGTAGTTTTTACTCAAAAAAGTGTTCTTATAAATTTTTGTTAAATTGACCACAGCAAATATAGTGCATACGCTGCTGTGTGCTAAAATCAGCCCAGCACAATGCAGCTATAGCATGTATAAGCTACTGAACTGTATTATTAGCGAGCTCATCTCATCTCAGCTCAGGCTATAGGTATGCATGCGCTATATACCTGTACATGTAACTAGCGCTATACGCTAGCTCACATACAATCACATTCACACTGTATATGCAGTCTAATTTTATGTACTGTACTAAGTGACACAGTTCATTGTTTCTGGATCAAAACAAGACGGCTAAAAAGTAAGTTAATTCGTTTCCAACTTCCAAGATGTTTTTTTTTATGATTGAATGTATTTCAGTGTGTATTTGAGTATGTAATAAATAATTAAAGTAGAAAATAGAAGTGCATGTAGACTCTACATTATTGTGAATAGACTGTAGATTAATCTGTAAGTGTAAGTGTAAATAATTTGTGTAGCTGTGCATGTCGAACAGTGCAATGCCATAGCCAATGCACTGACAATGCCCATGCCATTCAATGACAATGCCAATTTACTCAGTCAGTGTAACTTGTTAATTTTTGTCAGTGTGTGACATTGTGTGATTGTGTTTTTTTTCTTCATAAGATATATTCAATAAGATTATTTACCATGTTTACGTCTAGAGAGTGGAGATCAGGACTGACCTTTAATTGTACGTCACCATCCAAAAGACGAGACTCAGTTTCGAACCTGGGTCTGATCAAAGCATGTGAGAGTCAGTTTGTAGTCGACATAAAGCCAGTGCTGTAGTCGAGTCCATCCCATCCGAGTCCGAGTTTGAGTCCTGGGGCCTGTTTCTCGAAACCGTCATATGTCTAAGTTCTTAACTATTAAAGTCAGCGCTAGTTCTCTAGTTGTCCGCTACGTGTTTCACGAAGCCGTCTTTACCATGATGCATGACAACTTCCTGACTAAGGACTTATGACGCCTCCAACCCTGTCATATCTTTTTTAGTCGACGTACAGCGCCATCACATGTTATTTATTGGGTAGATTATGGTAGGCAAAAAGTGACACTACATACTTCTATGCAACCCTTTCTACGCATTCACTTTATCTGGAATTTATCCATGTTTATATTATGAAAATTATATAAAATACATAGTGTTTTTGTTCAAGGCTTGTCTCCACTTAACTCTAGTGAATCAACACTCTTTCCACATTCTAATGGATAAAAAACAAACAAACAAACAAACAAAAACAGTCTAATTGAGGTCATTTCAATATGAAAGCAACTTTTTTTCAAATGAAAAAGAAAACCATAATAAAAACGATAACAATAATAGACTGACAGGAGATTGGCCTGTATCAAAATGTGGTGGGATTTGAAAAAAAAAAGTTAAACCAAAACTTGTCAAATTAATCCCATCATTGGAAACTGGAAAAAAAAAACCAAAAAACTATTGACAAATAAACATTGGGCAAGAAAAAAATTACAAGCCTTACTGATAAGCAATGGGAACTTGGGAAGTATCATAATCTAGAAAAAATATAAATTCATAACTGTTGCTAGGTATGTTTTATGTCAAAATGAATTTAGTAAGTCTCTTAACTTCTGATTGCAAAGCTATTTTACGATATGGGTCATTCATATCTGATCAATTAGCATGAAAAATGACGTGCTACCATAATAAACTTGAAAATCACATGTTACGTCTTATATAATAATTACAAGAGTGCTTTTTGTGTGAAAACAAATAATTGGGCGATCTTCGTAAATAATTTCTATAAAGATTTCTTTGGTGAACTAAAATCCGACGAGGGAACTGTAATATGACACGGTAGGCCAGCCATAGTCAACGGCATATTCTCTGGTTTTCAGACCCATATCAGTGTAAACATAGATTATATCAACGATTTTTAAAATGAATACTTTGAAATATACGTGTTTAAACTTATGATATGAATATTTTTGTAATTTCCATATCATACTCAAGCCCCAAAACATGTAAAACATTCAAAGCATATTATTATTACAATGAAAATATATGGGTTTATTTTTATAAACTATCAAATCACGACATCCGGGGGTACCTATCCAACGTAAAACTGGCTCACCGATCATGAAATAAATCACTCATATTTTTCATTTTACAAGCGAATCCACCATGTAATTTACATAATTTAAAAATTATTTGGCATCTATTATACCCTTCTACATTTTCTATTTTCTTTTATTCCCTAATTCATTCAAATATTTGCAGTTGAGTGAAATTTAGCTTTTAAAAATATAGTGTAATTGCAACCAAGGCTACGTGTCGGCTCCTATTCTCGCCGATAGTATCGATATCACGAGATGTCTAGCTAGTTAGCTCTTCGTGAAACAGTTTAGGAAGATCATGGACATCTCCGTAGTTGGCGGATAAAGTTATGACTGTCTTGTCGTTGGTTTCGAGAAACAGGCCCCTGGCATCCGAGTCCTGAGTCCTGGACATCGAGGGGGGGGGGGGGGGGGGGGGGGGGGGGGTCGTTTCATCAAACCAGCTCCATGACAGTCATAACTCTTGTCAGTGATCTACGGAAATGTCATGGACCTGACAAACCGTTTCACAAAGACATGATAAACGACAACTCAGTGATATCGATACTCATCAGATGAACAACATAGTCTTTATCACAATCCATCAGATTTATCTTCAATTACCCAAAGTTACATATTTTGAGGCTCAGTTTTTCCCAAACTGTTCCAAGATGTCAAAAATGGCAGTGAAAATTAATACTGATGATACAAACATTCTGTTTACATGGAAAGATGGGCTACTTATGGCATATTAGAATTTATACAAATGAGAAAACTCGAGGATGCTTTTGCGATGTACGAATCTAGATTTGTAAATTTGTAAGGGGATACCATAATTGATTTAATAATTTTGGAAAGAAGACCGAAATCATGTTCACTTTAGAGAAAATAATTGAATTAAGATATTTTATGACCCAATTTTTTTATTTTTAATTTTGAAAAATACATGTAGTCTAATATAATTTACATCAAAGCATTTGGTGAAAAAGGAAAAATATAGAAAAAATACATACATGATAAATTGTTGTCATTCACATGGGTCTGTAGATTCAGACTGTTCTGTTTTCGACGCTGCTTCTATGGTAGACGGATGCGAGGACAAATAATATTAATCTCATTTACTTGTTGGGGGTCAAGACGCCGTAAAAACATATTGTCCGTCTGTTCAATATTATAATATATAAATCATTGAAAACTATTTGCTAAATGAACGTGCTTTGAGGTCAGGAAGTACATTTTCTCTAAATTTATATTTTCATTTTTTCCCAGCCCATAGACTTGTGATGGCGTTCTAAAAAGATATGACAGGTTTGGAGTACCGACAAGTCACTTGTCAGGGAAGTTGTCGCTGATCTTGGCAAAGACGGCTTTGTGAAAGTTAGCGGACAAGTTGAGCGACAGCATTGAGATGTCGCTGATCTTGTCGTTGAGACGGTTTTATGAAACGACCCCCCAAGTCTGAGTCCAAGTCCAAGTCTGAGTCCCGATGGGAACATCTTAGATTGCAATTTTTTTACGTCACATTGTTTACATTATAATAAATGCCTTACCATGAACTCTCTATAACATAAATAGTTGTCTGGTTCATTGAAATCTTTCATTTGTCAGAGAATTTAATTTATTGTAACTTTTCTTACTACAAATGTGGACAACTAGAAAGGCTTGCTCACAAATGAGTGATTTGTTGCCTTGACATGGTGTACTGGTGGAATTTCAGAAGTTTTATTGACCAAAATACTAAACAAGTGAATGTGCACTCCTTTTGTGCCAAGGTACAAGTCTTGTTGACAAATGGCTCATATGTGAAGTTGTGAACAAGCCTTATCAGGCCAAGTATTTTGCTTGTATCACCAGTTATTATAGAGAGTTGACTGTATTGTTGCTGTGATACCGCAATGAAGAGAAGATCAATGTTCTCGTGAGGTATGGCTCCAGGGTTGTCGCTGCAAGCAAGATTGGCACGAGGCGCTAACGTGCACACAAAGCGTGCGCAGGGGGGAGGTCGGGAGGGGGATGTGCCCCCCTCCTGCATGAATTGCAGTAGCTTTGAACTTTAGCAATAATGGAAGGCTGAGATTACAACTAAATGCAACATACATGTAAATAGAAGAAGAAAAAGGACAGATAGAAACAAATATTAATGTTGAGGAGGCTTACAGTTCAACATGTGGTTAGTCCGGAAAAGGACTGTTGAGTAAGACCCCGTTCTCACTCTTTTGAAAGTGGTCTTAGTTAGACCGCTCCAGAGGAACGGGTCTTGAGGAACGGTTTGCTAGCGTTCACACTCCGAGCAGTTTTTCTCGCTCAAACCGCTCCACGATTCAAAGTGGCCTTGTTGCTATGGCAGCTCAGGTCAGCGGGTCAAATTTTTCGCGCAGAATACAAACTGATGTACCGTAGCGTGCCTGCCGGCTGCCCGATCGATTGCTTTTGCTTTTTTTTCCGCGCGGAACGTCACTGGCTCACTTCCGGTTGAAGTACGCTTTCGTTCACATTGTACGTTTAGAGCGGTCCATACCGCTCTTAATAAGACCCGTTCCTCAAGACCACCTCCCCGAGGTGGTCTTCTGGAGCGGTCCAGAAGACCACTTCCTGGACCACTTTGACCGTTCACACTCACCTAAGAACCGTTCCTGAGGAACGGGTCTTAGATAGACCGCTCCAAAAGTCCACTTTCAAAGTGAGTGAGAACGGGGTCTAAGAAGAAGAAAGTGGAGAAGAGAGAAGAAATGGAAAGGTGAGATAGACAGTAAGAGAATGTAGAAGTAATCTTTCTTGAAAGTGTGAAGTCCTGAAAAGGACTGTAAACCAGATGAGAGGGCTGAGAGTGGAGAAGACTCGAAGTTTGGACAGGTTGACTGTCCGTCATCAGGTTGACTCTCCTGATGAAAGGAAGATATAGCAACATAAATTGCAGGCAAAATCAGTCACTCAATCACCAAGCGCTAATCCCAATGTTACTAAGCAACAACAAAAATATTTTTCCATGCTCGTATCTTCAGCATTGAGCAGTAAGCTAGGGTCATTCTAAAATCAAAACATTGCAAAACTATTTTTTTCTTATCCAAGAGACCAGATGAAAGGTCCCTCCCGATTGGCTGATTTTGTCTCTGTGTCTGGGCCTGCCTGAGACCGGCTTTTCTCATGGATATGTACATGTACAGTACGTTGCTCTTACTGACATTACAGTTACTCGCGGTCTCGTTCAGGTCAGATGCAGAAGGTTAGATCAGACTTCGTGATCAGTCCGTCGCCAGCGTGCGGTAACTTAGGCGCTAGAGCTGGCTCATCCTGCTTGAGGGTGCAATGGTCTAATGAACTCGGTGAAAAAAGTTAATCTACAGGGTATGATTTAAACTTTTTAACAAATCATCGAAATGTTAACACAGTCATAATATCTTAATACATAAAAATAAAGTTTGGAAAATAAAAAAAACCTGACATCAAATATGATTTACGGTAGTCGGGCACAATTGTCGCTAAAGTTTACAGTTGTCGCCAATGAATAAAGATGTATTTTCTAGTAAATAGGGCTGGGACTAAAAACCGGGTACCCGAGTCCCGCCCGAGAGCCTCGGGACCCGGGTCAAAATATTAGATAACCGATACCCGAAAATGAGTATTTAATTATCACCTATGTATGTACACGACAAGGCGGTAGATGAACGTCGAACAGCCATTTACTATTTACATGTAAAAAAAATCCATGTAGCGCTCTAGCGCACCATTGCAGTGATGCGCTTTTGATTCGTTCAACTCACTGTGAAACATAACCTTACACATTCGTATACACAGAGAGCAAAGCTCACTGCCGCTATTCGGAGACTGCTCATTGGTTCATTGAACCCATGACATAATTTGCATTTAGTGCCCTTCCCCCTTCTTTGCAGTGAACGATAAGTCTATGAGCGATTAACGGGCGTAAAGTTTACAAACTCATGCATTCAACAGTCGCTCCACACTCGCACGTGGCATCTCACAACTCGTACACTATCAAACAGGTATTTTTAACATCGACGATCACGATCTGACACTGTCACAATATCCTGAAACTTTAGCAAAGAAGTTACCAATTACTGAAATCAGATTAAGAGTACATGAACGATATATCCAAAATAATATCCTTCATTGTTCATGTGAAAGTGAAAAGCAAGGCTGTGAGAAGCAAAGGATGTCTACAGTGCGCGCGATTAACATTTTCATTCATAAAATTGGGCTTGTGACGTCATTTCATGAGCGGTCCGTTAATAACAAGTCATGACAAGTCATATGCCAGCCAGCCAATGAAGGTATGCGCCTTTTTTTTTTTCTTTTTTCCTTTCATATACCGCGGCGGCATTGGGCGGAAAGGCGCTTTGTATAAACAGATCGAATTTCAAAAGGGAACCGCATGTGTGTGTTAAAGGATGAATTAGTTGCAGTCGGACAGAGAAGAAAATGTTGGTTTGATGATTTTTTTTGATGAATGATGAGTTTGATGAATGATGATATTTGATGTCTGATGAAGATAATTGTTTTGATGATGTTATTATCTTGATAATGATGATATGATGATGATGTCTTTGATGATTATGATGATCGATGATGATATCAATGGTGCTACTGGCGAAGAGAGAGGACCCGGCATGTATTGATGATTTTATGTGTACTAGTAGTGGTACGTGTGTGTGAATTTCAATAATTGGCGGGTTGATCACACGTTGAGAATGAAACTGTCGGTGAGACGATGACCGCGTGCGTGAGGACTCGCAATGTGTATAATTAGAGTATGAGGAGTGTAGATACTACAGAAAGCTCGCCATTTTCGCCAGGCAAATCAATACTCCGTGTGAACAGTGAAGTTTGTGTACAAAGTGAGTAAGTGACTCGATCTCTACGATCACGATGTCAAAATTCCCAAGAGCTGCCCGTACAAAATTATTAAGAATCATCATGATCATCGTCTCAAACGAGTTTTTCTTCATAAGATTTCTTTGTATTCCCCTTCCTTTTTATAAGTACATGTACATTCATGTATTTTGGATAAACATGTGCGAGGGACTGTTGACCGCGCGTGACTACCTAAGGCGCTGGCGCGCTGG
The DNA here is from genome assembly GCA_025618425.1 of Heliocidaris tuberculata. Classification (NCBI taxonomy): domain Eukaryota; kingdom Metazoa; phylum Echinodermata; class Echinoidea; order Camarodonta; family Echinometridae; genus Heliocidaris; species Heliocidaris tuberculata. The sequence goes on from CM046846.1 coordinate 22,362,441, forward strand.
CATGATTAGACGGTAGACAATTTCTACAGATTAGATTTAGGCGGCTTATGCCTATCCTGTCTTGCGCCCACGCGATTTCCTCCGCCTGTTTTGTTGTTGTTGTTGTTTTTGTTTTTGTTTTTGTTTTTTCCTCGAATGGTTTATTTCAGTTGCCAAACACAAAGGAGTTTTCCCACAGTGTTTGTAGCTTCTTAGGGGTAAATATTGGCTTGTAATTCGTGTTATATCATTTTCGGGTAACCGGGAACCCGCCCGAAAAATGGTCGGGTTCCCGAATTGAAAAAATACCCGAAACTCCCACCCCTACTAGTAAATGAAATAAGTAAAAAAAAAAACAGTCTAAAGTTTGCACACGAGAGTTGACAGATAATATTTTTCACCTCTGAAATTTTCATTTTTTTTTTCCTCTGTTTTTTTTTTTTAGCACTGACATTTTTATCATTGACATTTTTATCTCTGGCACTTTTACCTCTCACAATTGTACCTCTGATATAATGTAACAAATAAAGGATCAACCAAAAGTTGGTAATATTTTAAGGTAGATGTATTTTAAATCCACATACAAGTATGTATATGGCTCAAATTTGTGTGAACTGTGATGTGTATTGTAGGCCTTCATGTACCTGTGTGGGCTTGTAAAATATCAAGTTTCTGAATTGATCTTTTTATAAAGAGGTCAAAGGTATGTTATAGTATGTGCATGTATCTTGGCCATGATAAAACTTTCATTGTGTTGCTTGAATTGTTATAATGACAATATGATTGATCTTATCAGTGACCAAAGGTTACTTTTTTTTTTTTTATTGCTTTTGAAATATTAAAGTGCATGTATGGCAGCATCTTTTACTGATATTTGCTTTTCATTTATTACGAAGTGGGGCAAGCAGCCTCATTATAGAAGTTTGGAACTGTCCATTGAACAGTGGATTTTATACTGGAGATTTTTTACTGGTTCTAATTCTGTTCCTCTCTTTTCCTTATACCAGAATGGGGCATTCAAAAGTGAAGGGGTTTGTGTCACTGTTTTTGGCATTCTACTCTGCCTTCGTGACTTCTGTTTTCATGATGGGTCCATTGCTGCCACTGATGATTCTAGCACCGCAGGTTTACCGCAGAGTCACTGATCGCTGCATTGGCATGTGGATGATGCTGCCTGTGTCTTTGCTGGAGGTGTTTTACGGAACTAACTTTAAGACCATTGGTCACAAGCTGGTGCCAAATGAGCGTAGCCTGATCATCTTGAACCACAGGACCAGGATAGATTGGCTCTTCTTCATCGCCTGCTTGATGAGACAAACCAATTCCTCAGACCTGAAGATCATCCCCAAGATACAGCTCAAGAATGCTCCATGCATAGGCTGGGCCATGCAAGTTGCATGCTTTATTTTCCTATCCCGTCAATGGGTTAAAGACCGAGTTTGGATGACCACTGTTCTCAAGTACTTTGCAGAGTTGCGCTACAACTTCCAGCTCCTCCTCTTCCCCGAAGGCATCAATTTCTGTCGGACCGGACAAGAGATTAGCAATGCCTATGCCCAGAAGAACAACCTGCCCATGTACAAGTACGTCCTTCACCCCCACACCACTGGCTTTTCTTTCACTTTAGAATATCTGAAGCAGATGAAGAAGATTGACACTGTCTATGATGTGACAGTGGCATACTGTGATGTGATCCCAGAGAAGGGTGAGATTGACTTCTTCAGAGGCAACGTACCCAAGGAGATGCAGTTCTTGATCCACAAGTACCCTGCCAGTACTCTCCCCAACACCAAGGAAGACCTGGACAACTGGTGTGTGGAGAAGTGGAAGGAAAAGGAGGACCGTCTGGAGAAGTTCTATACCGGTTCAAAGACCTTTGAGGGCCAGGAAGATGGTGTACTGGAGAACCTGTCCACACAGTCACTCCCAAAGGTATACTTTGTCATTACATTTTGGGTATCTGCTTTCTTTGGTACCATTTATGCTATGTTGGTATCCTCCTTTTGTTTCTGGAGTGTGATGCTTATTATGGCAGCCTATGTCATTATGGGCAAGTATTTTGGTGGTGCTGATAATCTTGCCATAGCTAGCTTTAACTTCACTCAGGATATCACCCACAAAGCCAGGGCCACTTAACTAAAACTTTGACAAGTAACTGGGCAAGTCAAAGGTATTTGGTCATTTTTATTTTTGGTCATTACCAATTATTGTGTAATAAGGAACATGATTAACATCAGGGTTCCACCTTCCTGAAGATTTGGTCTGATCTGAACAGTATAGGCTTATCAGCCTAATATACAGTGCATCCCAGAAAAAAGTTAACCGTTGGAAAAGGTCTTCCCAAATAAATATTTCAAATTATTTTCAGGAAATGTTCATACCTGCGGACAGCTTACGGTCCCTTCTATTCAATGACACAAAAAAAATCTGGCGATATTTTACGCTCGAGTAAGCAAAATCCATTTTTCTGAAAGGATGCAAATTCAGACTTCACAAAAATTTGGATTGTTTCTGGCTGTTATCAGCAAAGTTGAGAGTGGTGAAAAGGTGTAGAAATTTCCATAATCTGGGGAGCGTTTCATGAAAGGAAGTTGTCGGATATTTCATCCGACAACTGTTATAAGCTACTGAAATCCTTGCATCTGATTGGCTGAGAGCAAAATATCTGACAAGTCCTTTCATGAAACGCCCCCCTGATCAATAAAAGACAATTTATGAAAAAAACATGCTTACATTTCCCATCAACATTCTATGCTTGAGTGAGCAATGAACTACTTAATTGAGTGTTTTGAGATATTGCTTTTTGGTGAGTTTTTAAATTTAAACTGGCTTGCTCCATCAACCATAAAGTTCTGATGGGATATTTCAGGACATACAGAAAACAAAACCTGTTCTTGCATAAATTACTTTTAATAATCAGAATACGAACATTTCTAAGCCTTTTTGCGACTCTCAACTTTGCTGATACCAGCCAGAACAAATACAAACAGTTGTGAAATGTGGATTTTGCACCCTTTCACAAAAGTGGCTTTTGCTCACTCAAGCGTGAAATATTATTAATGTTTTGATGTCATTTGAAAGAATTTGATGTAAGTTATCCACAGGTATAAAAAATTTCCTGAAAATATGTTGAAATATTTGTTTAGGGAGACTTTTCCAAGTGCCAACTTTTAAAGGTTCTCAACTTTGTTGGTACCAGCCAGATTAATACCAATTCTTGTCAAGAATGAATTTTGCACCCTTTCACAAAAGTGGCATTTGCTCACTCAAGTATAACATGTCGTCAGATTTTTTTGTGTATTGTCATACATGTAGGAGAGACCCTGAGCTATTCAATAGCATGAACATTTCCTGAAAATATTTTGAAATATTTATTTGGGGTTACTTTTTCCAACTGTTAACTTTTTTTTGGACGCACTGTATAGTACAATCATCAAGTATACTCTAGTCTCAGATTTCATGGGTAACATATTGGACAAATATTTCAGACTTCCCTGACCAGTGACCACTGATTTGGACACAACCTTTTATTTCCTAAGACTAGTGCCATAGAATATTAGATGTACATGTAAGTTTACATGTACATTAGTTTTGTAATAAAAACAGTCTTCCATAATGTTATATAATTAACTAGAGATTGTAGACTACATGTATGAAGTAAGGATTTCATTTTTTTTTTTTACTTTCATTGTCCACCCATTCCAAAATTATAAGGTATCATACATGTATCATTAAGTAGATAATCTTTACAAATCATTTTAGAAAGCAAATAATTAACATCATTTTTGTGTGGAAAATTTTCTACTTATATACTGTACCTCTGCATTTTGCATGATGAATTATAAATAACACTGTTAGAATTTTTCATATTCTTGGCCACATTCATGCTACATGTATATCTAGGCCTACATGTACAACATTAATAGGAGAAAAGAAAGGCACTTTTAACACTTTTAAGCACTGTCTGACCGCAGTAAGCAACCATAATATCAAGGTACACTTTTCTGCTTTTGTGTACATCTAGCAGCAGAATTAGAGAGAGAAGAAGAATCAAAATGATTTTAATGAATCATTGATTTTAAATCATTTTTTTTTCTTCTTTTTTTTAATTTAGAAAATCAGTGATTTAAATAGTTAATTTCACTACCATTTAAATCAAAATGAGTCCTTGATCGGCACTGTAGCCAAGCCCTGAAATTCTCTTTTGCTTTACTTTTATGCCCCTTTGACTGGCCTACATGTAAGTGGTGTGCCTTTATACATTGCATTTTGTCGGCCTACAGAGTCTTGAGGCCTGCAAGTAGGAGGTTCAGGGTAGTCATGTTTGCTGATGATAATTGAACATGGCTCTATGAGCAAGTGCCTGCCTTTTTGATAGGCAAAAACATTTTGATGACATCCCATTGGTCTGGTCCTATACGCATCATGCACTGTTGGTCCTACGCACAATTTGTCCTATGCAGCATTAGTCCTATGCCAATGCATAAAAGTACATGTACATGTACATGTATAGGGTTAGGTTCAGGATTAGGTTTGGATAGGGTTAACGGCTGGTCCAATTTGACAATAACTGCGTTTTTAAAGTAGGGTTTTCACGGGGCACTCGAAAGATTTGCGAAGGATGCGAATGTCGAAAAAATGGCAAAGTCCAATATCCGTATTTTAGGCTCCAAAAGTTCGCCAAACATCGGGGGTTCAGAAGCATTGTCAATTGTTCCTGGAAGTCGTTTTTATTTCAGCAGGAATTTCAACAAATTTTCCATCGTACTGATCAATACTAATGAGCCTGATTTTCTTGCATCTGTGGTATCGCCACACCTATATCCAGTACATGTACCCGAGGGTTACAGTGATTCAGTTCGCTTTTCCCCTCCCAGGCACAGGTGACACCAAATACTTAATAATAATAATAATAATTTTCCACATTGACTACTGGGGACTGATTTAGGAATGATTTATTGTAATAGATGTCCTTTTCATTAGTGGTCATATTGGAGCAGCTCTTTCAGTCTAGCTTAGAGTTACTTATCCTTCCTCATGACTTGAGTTCCCTAACCCTCAATGGTTCCTAATATTGAGTACTTATAATGTTAGTATAAGACCAGTCATGCATAGAACCAAAATTGGGTAGGACCAATAGTGCATAGGACCAATGGATATTAACATTTTCCTACAGTTGCAAAATCCAAGGAGCTGTGCTTCACACTGACTCCTAATAAGTTTTTATATATGGATGCATGTTAGAGTAGAGTTATAGAATGAGAAGTAGTGATTTTATGTCAAATATCAACCAGGCTGAATGAAAAGTGAATGAAGAACTTCTTTTTAAAAGTGAAGTTGTAATGATTGCTTGATATGGCTTTGAATGATATGAAAAATTGAAATAATGTTTCATAGAGGTACAATTTAACATTTTGGCAACGATAAATTGTCAGTCCGGAGAGTTTTTTTACATCAAGATAACCAATAAAAACAAACACAAGGGCCGCGTCTTATAAAGAGTTGCGATTGATTGCGAATAATTTGCAAATGATATCATTCGCAAACCTGTACTTACATGTAAGAGATAGGAGATTGGAAATTTGCGATTGATTGGAGGACTTGTGATCGATTTGAATCAATCACAACTCTTTGTAAGATGGGGCCCTGATGAAACATTTTTTTTAGGAAAAGGTTAATTTGTACATGTACAGGTGTACACTGTAGGTGATTTGGGCAGCTTTTCATTGGTGCATATGATTTCTAAAGTTGACTCACAAAGCAAATAAATAAAAGAAGCAGATTTCTATTTTTGTATAATTGTATGCAAATCATTCATTTTTGTCCTGAAAAACTTTTCAGTATCATGACTAAAAAAATGTTAAATAGTACCTTTAGATATTTTTTGTGCATATTATTTGATGGCTGAAATTCATCTCAATATTGTAATATATAGAATTGAGTATGATTTGATGAATCCAAAAGCATTAACTGTGTAAATATTATTATTCTGTCCATTTTTATGCAATATGTTTAAATTTTATATATTTTAAAGGTGTTATAGTTTAAAGATAATACTCAAACAGCAATAGCACGCGCTGCCCAAGTATATACATGTATGCCCTAGGAGCAATATTTTTCAGGTTTTACTTATAATTTCATTTTTTGTTGACATCTACATTGTATAGGTACTGGTAATACATTTTGAATTCTTAAATGTGTTGAGCTATTTTACCCCTTTTGAAGTTCATGTTCTGCGAAGAGTTTTGTTCGGCAATTTATTCATTTCAAACAACTGCAACAAGCAACTTTGCCATTCCATGACATTTGAAGAAATAAGGTGCTCCGACATATGCTTCGGTGACAATTGCTCCAGGCTTTACGTGTATTTTGTCATAGATATAGGGTTAGGGTTAGGTAAATTGTTTGGTCCAGGGTCGAAGTTAAAGGGAAAGTTGAGTTCTGGGAAAGGTGATAAATAATTTGTGAGCTTTCTCATTCCTTTTACATGTGTACATGTACATGTAAGTCAGTTTGGAAGAATATCATCTAGATAGTAGAAAAATCCCCTGAAAAGGATTACTCTCCAAATGCCCTCATATTCGAAATACGACTAGAAATAGTTGAAATGAAGCCGAACATTCATGCCATTTGTGTGTAGTCCCATATACCCGTTCCTGTGTGCAGTACATGTGCTCTTCAGCAAGATTGGGTCTATTTCTTATCTATTTTGATGATTCCAAAACAACACAGCATAAACAATTCTTATGTAGATGTGGTCAACCTTTCCCAATTGCTCTGAGAAAGTTTCTTTCACAATGTAATCGCATGACCTGGGGCCTGTTGCATAAAAGTTACTATTATAGTAAGTTTTATGCAACGGGCCCCAGAACTCAACTTTATCTTTAAGAACTTGGTTAGTGTACATGTACATATGTAGGATACTGATGGTGGAGCAATTGTTGCCGTGGCATCTGCCACAGTGTACTGCATGCACAATGTACTACATGTACATCAGATAAGGCGTTTTTCCAAATGAGTTATCTTATGGGCAGATTTACATGTATTTACAGTGGAGTAGTGGTCCCAAGGAGTTTGTTATAATGAGGTTCTACACTTCTACTGTATACATGTACATGTATCTCTATCTATGGTTTATGGGGCAGTGTGCCCATATACATGTATGTCGTGGAATTTTCTCTGTGTGTGTCATTGGTGTTTTTTGAAATAAGTATTAAATGGTTGAATTGAGCTATGAATTTGTATTAATGCGTTAACAATGAAATATTATTATCTGTACTTAATTTTTTCAAAGTATTACTGTAAATCAAAATGTTGTATATTTTGATGTAAAAAGCAAGTTGTAAACATTGTAATATTATCAGGAGTGCTTCCTTTACATGTACATGTACATGCCACTATAGCCTTAATTAGAGCATGATACCAATAATCATATTGACGATCAACTGTATGCCCGTAGTGTGAACATGTAAGATGAGATTTTGATCAAGTATCAAATAGCAACAGTCGTTTTAAACGTTTAAAAAGTATGATTTCTGCATGTACATGTATTCCCATCGGTTTGCTGTTATACATTCATACATGAATTTAAAATTGTTCCACTGTTAACTAAATACATGTACAATCAAATCATTGGTCAGGAGAGAAATATCTTAGCACTATGGCAGCATGGAGATAATGACTATGGCAAATATTTCATGGACCATTATCTGGCTAATTGTAATTGCTCAGTGATGTAGAAATAGCACTTCTAACAGAAGCAGTGAGAAGACTTTGCGTTCTGGGTCTGTTAAAAAGTTTAGCTTTCATTACCAGTATTCCTTTTCTGCTTTGGTAAAATGATGAAATTGTTTGGCTCTTTTTTTGTGGTGTGGCGACACTAAAAAGACCAGTGGTCAGCTGCGAGTCAGAAGGGCATTAACTTTACATTATGTTAAGTGATTTGAGTTAATGTCCTGATGATAGGTCTATTCAGTATTCATTCAGTCTATAATATAACATACTACTTATTGAGTTAAAAGATATGAACCCCATTTCCCCATGGGCAATAATATTCCCCCTGTTCGACACTATTTTCACTCAAAGGTGTGTGAATTGTGAGAATTCCCAGAGAATATGCAATATCTCTTTGTAGTAGTCTTGCTAATGTTTCCTCCTGTTTTATCCATTCCATGTACATTGGAAAGTGGACTAAGTGATATGGGAGGATACTCAGATTTCTCCTAGTCAAAATGTGTTAATTATTCACTCTCGCTTAATACAGTTGATGATTCGAAGACGCTATTTTTAATATATTTAAATTCCTCCGGCACCACCTTCGGTGGGCGGAGGCATTACGTTTTGGGGTTGTTCATCCGTGTGTCCGTCCATCCCGCTTTCTCGTTCTAGCAATATCTCAAGAACCATTTGAGGTATGAACTTCAAACTTGGTGCTAGTACATGTATGTAGGAAGACTACCTGATTAAATTTTTGGGTACGTATGTCAAAGGTCTATTACGAAATTTCAGGTGTTATTCTCGTTCTCGTGATATCTCAAGAACCATTTGACCTATTAACTTCAAACTTGGTGCTAGTATGTATCACCATACTAAGACAATCTGCTAAGATTTTGGGGTACATAGGTCAAAGGTCAAAGGTCATAGAGGTTAATTTCTGAAATTTCAGGTGTTGGCCTAGTTCTAGCAATATCTCAAGAACCATATGAGTAAATTGAGGTATGAACTTGGTGCTAGTATGTACATGTATCACCATAGGAAGACAATCTGATTAGATTTTGGGGTAAGTAGGTCAAGGTCATAGAGGTAAATTTCTTAAATTTCAGGTGTTAGCCTTGTTAATGCTACATGTACATGTATATTATCACACAAACCATTTGAGGTACTGTATAAACTTCAAACTTGCTAGTATGCATCATATTGAGACATAGGTTTGGGGTACATAGGTCAAAGGTTGAAGGTCATAGAGTACATTTACCATGAAATTTCAGGTTTTTAGCTTTGTTATTGCAATGATTAGAGCAATTAACTTCAAACTTAGTATTAGTATACATTACCATAGTAGGTGCGTCTCCATCAGCCCGAGTTTGCTCAAGCTCGAGATTCTAGCCCGATCAGCGCTTCTCGAGAAAAAAGTCTGAGTTTGAAAAACCCCGTCTCCATCAGCCCGAGTCGAGCGATTCCCGCTCGTTCTTGGAATAAACTCGAGCTTCAGAGCATGCGCACTTCGAAGATGGAAAATTAAAAAAAATATATAGGATAAATGAAGAGAAAAGAGCAAAGAAATACATAAGGAAAAGATAAAAAGAGAGAAGGAAAAACAAAGAAATACATAAGGAAACAGATAAAATAGAAAGAAAAAAACAAAGAAATACATAAGGAAACAGATAAAATAGAAAGAAAAACAAAGAAATACATAAGGAAATATAAAGAGAAGAGGACAGAAAGAACAAAGAAATACATAAACAAACAAAGAAAAGAGGATAGCAAGATCGAAGAACAGAAAATGGGGAAAACAAAGAAATACATAAGAAAAAGATAAAAATAGAGAAGGAAAACAAAGAAATTTAAAGGGAAGAGGTAAAAAAGAAGGACAAAGAAATACATATAAATAGAAGAGTAGACAACAGGAAAACAAAGAAATACAAAAGGAAATGATAAAAAGATAGAAGAAAACAAAGAAATACATAAAAAATCATAAAGAAAAGAGGATAACAAGAAGAACAAAGAAATACATAAGAAATTAAAAAAGAATAAAAAAATTGGGAAAACAAAGAAATACATAAGGAAAAAGATAAAACAGACAGAAAAATAAAGGAATACATATGAAGAGAAGAGGAGAGAAAGAAGAACAAAGAAATACATTAGAATAGAAAGAAGGAATAAATAATGGGGAAAACAAAGAAATATATAAGGAGAAAAAAGAGAGAAGGAAAAACAAAGTAATACATAAGAAACAAAGAAATACATGAGGAAAATATAGAATAGAAAGAAAAATAAAGAAATACATAAGGAAATACAAAGAGAAGAGGACAGAAAGAACAAAGAAATACATAAACAAAGAAAAGAGGATAGCAAGATCGAAGAACAGAAAATGGGAAAAACAAAGAAATACATAAGGAAAAGACAAATAGAAGAAAAACAAGAAATATATAAAGAAAATAGGATAGCAAGAAGAACAAAGAAATACATAAGAATAGAAAGAAGAATAAAGAATGGGGAAAACAAAGAAATACATAAGGAAAAGGTGGAAAGAGAGAAGAAAATCAAGAAATACATAAGGAAAATAACATTTCTAGGATTGGTGTCATGAATAAATTAACCCGAGTCAAAACCCGAGTGCGTCTTCACCTGCGAATTAGCGGGCTAATTCGCCAAATAGCACGCTATTTCACAAAAAAACCCGAGTTGACTTAGGCTTCTAGCTCGAGCTAGAAACCCACGAAATAGCCAGCTAATTGCGTCTTCATTACAAACTAGCTCGAGCTAGTTCTGATCGGGTTAGTTTCCCGGATCAGAATTAGCGGGCTATTTTGGAAACTCGGGCTGATGAAGACGGGCCTACCATAGTGAGACGAACTGATTAGATTTTTGTTAAGGTAGGTCAAAGTTTTTTTATCACCAAAACAACTATTTTAGCTGTGAAGTTCAAACTTGGTACCAGTGTGCATATCAAAATAGTGAGACGATGTGATTAGATTTACGTAGGTCATACTTTACATTAGGCCAAAGGTCATAGAGGTCAATATGCATGAAATTCAAGGTGTTAGTTTTGTTATCACCATATCTCAACTATTTTGTATGCGTGACATTGACTAGAACAAGATAAAGTGATTAACCTTATAAGGTCTAAGATCAAAGAGGTCAATTAACAAGTAATTGTAGGCTTTTTATTCTGGTTAACAAAATTATTTAAGAACACTTTGAGCCATAAACTTAAATGAATTTAGGCGGAGGCATATATAGAAGAAGCAGTCGCATTCATCTTGTTCAGGTATAAATAGAGAGTTGAACAAGTACATGTAATACTACTGTCATGTCTTCCATCCACTTCAGTTTTGCTGTGTAGAGAAAACATTCCAGTGTGTTCCGAGCTTTCTGTTTTGTTCATGCTAAAATTCTTTGAAACTTTATTTTGTTCTTTGAATGGGACTGTGAAAAGAAATATCTCGAGATGAGTTGTAGTCATGCTTAGTGGCGTAGCTGCAAGGGCATGACGGGCAAGGCCACCCCCCCCCCCCCCCCCCCCCCCCCCCCCCCCCCATCCACATTGAATGTCAAAAAAGGAGAAAATTAAAGGAGACAATGAGAAAGAAATGAGTGGGAGGAAAATAAAAAACAGATGATAAGATTCTTCAATCATTGGCTTTGTACATGTACATTCACATTTCATCCAACTAGTAAGACCAATTTCACACACCACCCCCCCCCCCCCCCTCAGGGTGCCAGCAACCCCCAGATGCTGGATGCATGCTATGCCACTGGTCATGGTTGTCAATGGAAGAAATGAATGGGATATGAAATCAGAATACATTCTGAAAGTAAAACACATTCCTTTGCTTTTTGTGATAGTCGCGAATGGAGTTTCAAGGAGGTGGTCTCATTATTCGTGCAATTATCAGACATTCCATCTTGAAAATATCCAACTTCGCTTGTTTCTGCTCGCTTTCATAAAGCGTCTACAATCATTTTATTACAGCTGAGATTCATACACGTATGTTTTGTGAAAATTATATTCTTGATTTTATTTATGCTGTAGTACCAGAGGTAAATTTTCCTTAATTCTGTGTGCACTTCGCTTGTTTTTTGCAAAATTGCCAATTTAGCGAATAATTATCCAAAACCTCCACCGGTGCTTTAATTTTTGTTTTGTGTTCATTTCTGTTATTGCCGTTATCCTTTTTTGCCATTCCAAGTGTTATTAATTTCATTGCAAAGTTTGTAAGGTTAGCTCCTCCAATCTTGGACATTCATCATATTGATGTATCTGTTTGTTTATCTGTGCATGTACATATCTGTTAGTCTAGACGATTCTAATTTTGTCAGTCCTTCCACCCACCTGTATATCTACCAGTCCACCTGTTTATCTATCTGGATATACCCATCTGTCCAATAAATACATCAATCTTCCATCCACCTATAAATCTATATACCTATGTGCATATATATTTTGGCCATCCATCTATCCGTCTATAGATATAAACAGGTAATGCATATGTATATGTAGTCATTGTTCAGAAGTTGAATATATTTTCAGCTCGAGTCAGAAGGACATTAAAGTGATTGATTAACTTTGTGAAAAATTGTAAAATCAGCTCAAATGCCAGTGAATTGTGTGCAGTCCTCTAACTACATATATAATTAAGGATATGTGAAAGTATGAGAGAAAATGGAACCCGTTTACTATCCTAAAAAAGAGAAAATCGCGATCAATCGCTAGCGCAAGTCGCTCGGCTTCTCCGCTGCACTGCAGTCACAAAAACCAAGCACCAGCGCTTGGCGATTTCAGAGCGGGTTTCCAGCCCGTACGGTATTCTGTGATAGAGCGAGGTATGCCAACCGTAAGAGTTCTTTAGGGTTCGGTGGTACTCTATCCCGACATCACTGTTCAATCGTAAATATCTTGATATATAAACGACCGATCAGCTTATAAAACTCAGGCGATTCCTGTCTGAGCTAAAGATTTGCAGTTATGATTACAGCATTAGCTGGAACAGTGATTTTTTTTTTCAATCCTGGGCAAAGTTAATCAATGCCTTTAAAGGGAAATCCAACCTTAATAGCAAGTTGCTGTGAAAGAAAGAGGAAAAATCAGAGAAGCAGATTGGTGAAAGTTTGAATGAAATCGGATAAGCAATAAGAAAGTTATGAATTTTTGAAAGTTGTAATCACTATACGTATGGGAATTTCAAATTGGCCGAATAGGTAATGTCACTGTGATGTAGCTGTGGACAACTCCCCCATTCACTCCAACACACAAAATGACTAAAATGTCACTTTTTTCAAAATGTATTACTCGGTAGGATCTCTTTCTTTCATGAAGACCTATAACAATATGCTATCTCCAATATATTTTGAGTACTCCCCCGAGGGTAAAAGCGCCTTGAAGAAAACCGCAAATTAATAATATTTTTGTGTACGACAAATGGGAGAGTTGTCCACAAACATGTCACAATTGAATCACCAAATTGCCAATTTGAGATTCGCATAGATGTAGTGATCTCATTTTTCAAACATCCATAACTTTTTTATTCCTTGTCCGATTTCTTTCAAACTTTTCACCATCCAGTTTTTCTTATTTTTCTGCTTTCACACAAATTATATCATTATCAAGGTTGGATTGCCCTCTAACTCATATCATTTACACAGAGTTAACACCCTTCTGGCTTTCAACTGACACAACACTCCATATTGTCTGGAGGCAGAAGGGCATTGACTCTGTACAAAAGATGTAAGCTTTTTGAACATTGACTTACATGCATTACCTTTTTATTTCTTTGACTATATTATGGAGTATATACAAATGTATATACACCAGTACAAAGACATACTTTGTTGATAATCTATTGAGGTACATTTATGATTTCCTCCTTATTAAACTGTATTTATTTAAATGTGTTGTAATTGTTTTATTGTGGTGAGAAGGGGCAAAATGCTTTACTGCTATTTTGTGTGATTATCTTAATTTCAAACTGATAATTCAGGTTTTTTTTTTGATGAATAAGTGGAATAATGAAAGTGAAATATATAATTTTATTGTTTTATATGTTTTGCAGTTGCATAATTTTACTATATCACCAGATTTTCTTGCATTTCATAGAATTGATATTGAATAAATACACAAAACCACTGAACACTGTTGTGTCATGTGCCTATCTTTTTCAAACCTGCAGTTTTTTATGTCTCATTACTCATTTCAGCATATTTTTGCACGCTGAATGACTTTTCTTCAATCAAATTCATGATTCCCTTTATAAGTACATGTCCAGTACTGCTAAACCTCAGAAATGGTTTTGTTTCTTATTCGTATTTTATTTGTTGCACACCAAATACAAATAGTATACAGCAGACATCTTTTTCTTTTAGAGCAATAAAAATAAAAATCATTTTTACAACTGGCTATACAGTACTGTACAGTTTACATGTACGTTCTATTTGTTTTAAAGCAAATATACTTCATTGTTTAAAAATGAGCTAAAGCATATTTACATAGAATGACCTAGGATACCATCTGGGATAGCAGCGTAAGACAAGATGTTACAAGAAGGGTACAAAGTAACAAAATATACAGACACAATCAGCAGACATAATCTGATAATCGAAAGAACTGAGTAGAAGGGCAAATTTAAGGACATGTACTGTAGTTACCTCTATTTTTCAAGCTCTTGTCCTATCTCAACAAGGATTTTGCATAACTGGCCTTTTGTTTAGAATCCAAATTAATTTTGCTGACTGTTGTCACGCTGTCCACTACTGTACATGGCTTTTAATCTGGATGTAAAGTTATCTAAGTCTTGATTGCAATATTCTATCCATATCGTGAGGTGTTACCATTATGAGGATGGTGATGGTGATGATGATGATGAAGATGATAATGATAAAGATGATGATGATAATGGTGATGATGATAAAGATGACAGAGATGATGATGGTGATGATGATGGTGATGATGATAGAGATGATAAAGATGATAATGATAAAGATGATAAAGATGATGATAATGATAAAGATGATGGTGATGGTGGTGGTGATGGTGATCATAAGAGATAGTGATAATATTGACAGGTTCATTATTTGAGGTAAAATAAAGAGACCATATGACAGGTTCATTATTTGAGGTAAAATAAAGAGACCATATTGCCCTAGATATAACCAAGAAGTTACTAGGAAAGCACTCTGGCAATACTAAAATGCTTCAGTTCACATCTTCATCGACTCTTGTTCTTCTTTCTTCCTGTTTTCTTTTTCTTTTAACACAGTAAAAACTACTTTTGAAAAATAAACTCAAGACAATTTCAATAGCCCTGTCTATCACCTTTAGAAATGTGCGAACATTATAATGGTGTATTACGTAATCCAAACCTGATTTCTATGGGCAGTACAAT
This sequence comes from Heliocidaris tuberculata, assembly GCA_025618425.1. Taxonomy (NCBI): domain Eukaryota; kingdom Metazoa; phylum Echinodermata; class Echinoidea; order Camarodonta; family Echinometridae; genus Heliocidaris; species Heliocidaris tuberculata. The sequence continues at coordinate 22,377,521 of CM046846.1, forward strand.
AGGCCTTTGAAATTGCCCTTGAGTTTATTTTTCGACAGTAGTTTTTATCGCGTTTTTTTTTTTTTTTTTTCATTAGAAGGAAAATGTAGTTCATTGAATCTATTGCATTCCTTTAGCAACTTACCCCAGTTTCTATTTTGTAGCCGAAGACTGAGAAATACTGAGTGCCCAGCATGATTTATGCATGCAAGCAATTCTAGGATAGTTTGGAAGCGGATCAGTTTCTTGGGCTGCTGGGGTAACCCACTCACTGTGAAGATGGTGATCATGTTAATTGCATTCAAAATTCATTTGTTGTGGAGGAAAAAGTGATGGATACGTGAGAAGGGAGCAGGCTTGAAATATTCATAAGAGCTTATCTGGTTGATATGCTTAATATATAGGACTTCATATAGTCATCTCTCTCTCTCTCTTTCTCTCTCTCCCTATCTTTCTCTCTCCCCTTCCCCTTTTTCTCTTTCTTTTTTTTTTCTCTCTCTCTCCCTCTCATACCTCTTCCTTCCCAGCAATCACTCTCAATATACCCTCTGTTTTTCAATCTCTTGCGATTTCTTTTTCTTGCTCTCTGTGTATTATTTTATTATTACGAAAAGGAATATGGCTGTAGTGATCGATAACCCTTTTAAAGCATTGTATTTTTTTCTTGCTTGTTAGATATTTGGGAAATTGACCCCCCCCCCTGTTTTTAGACAAAATTGATAATCTGCCCCTGGTTACAGATACGTGGTAGGGTCTCTATCAGAATGTACCTTATCTCTCTTCAAAGTATATGAATGTAGCTATAGCTGCCTCCTCCATCCCCATTTGCCATGCAATTTTCATCTTTGAGATAAAGTTGAGTTCTGGACATGCAAATTACATTGTGAAAGAAACTCTCCCAAAGCAACTTGGAAAGGTTGATCATGTCTACATAGGGTTTGGTGTATACAATGTACTGCGAGGTTTTGGAATAATCCAAATGATAAGAAATTGACCAAATCTCGCTGAAAAGCACATGCACAGCACTAGCGTAGCAAAGGAGGGGGCAGGGGGGTAGATTGCCCCCTGACAACTTTTAACAAAAATAATTGTGCCCCCCTTTTAGAACTGATAACCTTTAATTTTTAAAAAAATTTGAAAAGAATTTTTTTTTTGCTTGTCAGAGAATTATGGAGGAAGCTGGACACCGTAAAATCTGATACCCCCCCCCCCCCCCCCCCACTGAGTGACTTTTGGAGGGCTGACGAAAAAAAAAAAATTGTCACAAATCCGTTTCGAGGAGTGGAGGGGGGGGGGGAATGATCAACATCTTTTGCCAAAATTTTCGATCGTGATTACACATACGAGCACCCCCCCCCCCCCCATTGATGAATAAAATCAGAATTATTGTGACCTTCTAATCCTATCTTTGGTTTTTAATAGCATTTCAAACAGAAATTTTACTATTAAACCGTCGGGTATGATAGATTTATATATAAAAAAAAAACAACTACTGGTTTATCAAAATATTATTTCTTCTTTGAAAAGTGGGGGATATAGGCCATCCCCCTCCCTTAAAAGTGGGGGGGGGGGATATATATAATCCCCATCCCCCGGGATTTGCGTAAGCAGATGGCATCAATTTCATGAATTTTAAATCACGGCTAGGGACTTGCCACCAGTACATATGATTAGACACGTTTATCACGATCAAGATCATCATCCAACGTTTATGAAAGTCAAACATAAACAGATTGATATCGGAGTCATAAAGCTGTATCCGCGAAAGAATATTCAGGAATGAGTTTTTCTTACGCTATTTCCTCCTTCGACACCGTTTTTTTTTTTTTTTTTTTTTTTTTTTTTTTTTTTTTTTTGATTCACACAAGGAACTCAATGTACGCAAGCAGTCTAAACAATTTGAAAGACATTTTCCAATGGACATCCATTTCTAGTCACCACCCGCAAAACTCAACATTGGAGGACATTAAAGCGAGAAAACGATTTCTTTTGATCAGTGGGCGTTTGCTTCAGATGTTTATTATATAAGTGATCACAAGAAACACATCTTCTTTCACAATGAATACCACCAAACCTTGACATTGGTGAAGAGGGTTATAAATGTATATTTGACAACTTGGCAACCTCTCTGGTATAGGTCCATGGTAAAACACCAGGCTAAGCAGGGGCAAATCCAGGATTTGGTAAAAGTAGGGGTACAATCCCGAAAAATCTCTGACAAGCAAGCAAGACAGCAAGCGAGGAACAACGCCCCCCCCCCCTTAAGAAAAAAAAAAAGGAGGGGAGGGGAAAATTTTTGAGGTTGTGTACTAAAGAATTAAAGTAGTATGCCATACAGTTTTAAAGGGGCACGGGCCAGCTATGCCCCCCGGTAAATCCGCCTGTGGTGCTATAAGTAGGCTTCAGGACCGAATGGAGAAGCATGTTACATTTAGATTACTCAGGGGAAACAATGGAGAGGTAACTCTATAGCGTAATGTCAAGCAATGATTACTATGTTACAAGCTACTGGATATATATATACACACGTATACTGAAAACAGGGAAAGTATATAATCCTTTAACCCTTTCGAGACAATTGACCACATTTTGTGGTTTGGCTCAATAACTTTTGATTCAGAGCTCTAAAAAATATACCAGATACATGAGTAGAAAGAGCAAAAATTTCTGCACACACTATGTCCATTTTTGTTGCATTACCATATTGCGTTTGATGCCAGGAATTTTGAATCGGAGAATAAGTTTTAAAATCCTTAAATTGGCAACACATTGAGAGATTCAAAATCCTTATTTTTTTTAATCAAAATTGGCAATTTTTTCAACTTTTCGACAAAATTCCTATCCATGTGTATTATTTTCAAAGACATTACACCATATTAGAACCATGTAGCACTAAAAGAAAAATATTATTGTTGCCAATTTGAAGATCAAAATGTGATCAATTTAGCCCTTAAATAATTCCTGTCCTGAAAGGGTTAAGCCAATACTGCATTATAGCATGGGCCATGACGGAGAAAGAGAGAGAGAGAGGGGGGGGGGGTGGTTCACCCTCAGCCTTTGTACATTTGCCGACAGAATGTTAGGTATGGCGACAAAATCTTTTTGAAAAGAAAGGAAAAAAAAAAAAACCCCAGGGGATACCCCTGCCACCCTGGCTACACCACTCTTTGCTACATATACTCATAACATCTTTGTTGTTGGGAAACCTGCTATGATAGGAATCTAAATGGAATTATACTCCAGTTTATATTTCAAGCAAACCATTGATGCACTTTCACTTTTTTAATTTTCTTTTTTTCTTTTTTTCTTTTTTCTTTTTTTTTTTTTTTTTTTTGGGGGGGGGGGGGCTTTGCCTCAATGGAATGGAGGTTTGACTTGCTCAAGTATTTGTGTGAATTTATTTTCAACAAATTATAATACTAGTAGGCCCAGGGGCGGCGCCAGGGTATTTTGATAGGAGGGGCAAGACGACCTAAAGATGACGTCATATTTTTTCTCCATTAAATAACAGGGGTAATATAGAGTTATATGTTTAAGACCTCTCTTTTTAATACTCCGCTTTCTTCTTTCTTCCCTTTTCTTCCCTTTTCTTCCTCCTTTTCTTCTTTTTCCTTCTTTTTTTTCTTTTTTCACTACTTGGAAAATCATAGGGGGGGGGCGGTCGCCCCCTCTGCCCCCCCTGTAGCGCCGCCCCTGAGTAAAGATAGAGAGCAATAAGAAAGGGGGGGGGGTGAGAAAGAGATGATTTGACCCTCACCCCAGACCCCAGACGCCCCTTCTTTATATTTCATCATCCTGCTGCATGGTGAGACCATTGCCCCCCCCCTTCCATTAAATAACAGGGGTAATATAGAGTTATATGTTTAAGACCTCTCTTTTTAATACTCCGCTTTCTTCTTTCTTCCCTTTTCTTCCCTTTTCTTCCTCCTTTTCTTCTTTTTCCTTCTTTTTTTTCTTTTTTCACTACTTGGAAAATCATAGGGGGGGCGGTCGCCCCCTCTGCCCCCCCTGTAGCGCCGCCCCTGAGTAGGCCTAACTCAGGCAAACATAAACATACGTGAGACGACTTGCCGTTACCTTCATGACCTTAGAAATGTACAAAATGTCTTGCATGGGATTCGTTGTTATGTATTCGTGGGGTTTTTTGGTGTTTTTTTTGGTTGTTGGCATTTGACCTTTGACCTTTCCATTTTTTAAAATCACATCTATGTTTTGATGGAAAATATGTCACTTGGAGATGGAAGTGAAAACTCATGAATCTGAAGCTTGGCTTATACATGTATATTATAATGCAATGTGAATCATTTTGTGTTTAAGTCTTCACGCCTCCTTCTTTGTTGAATGGAGATGGAGTGGGAGGGAGGAGGAGGGGGGGGGGGGGTATAAATCTGAAATCTCCTCCAAGAACATAAATCATAAACCAGAGCAGTATCTGCTTTCATTTTCACACCCCTGTTGTCGTGGGATGAGTGACAACCTTGTTTGGATCCCCCATGCGGGACTTAAACCACAGACCAAAGCGAAGGAGTCTACCCCCTCGCTTTAGAGCTTTAGAAAATCTGCAAAAGCTGTAGACATATAAAAATATGGAAATGGATCCCATGAAACCGTGTTTCCATTACCTTTATTTTGGCAAGCTATTCCACGCAGAGAGGATTTCAATTCGCCACAATATTAGATTCAAGAAATTTACCTTACCACCTCCACCGATTTAAACTAAAATTTAACCCAAGTTATTTATTTAATATTTTTGTCTAATTATGTAATAAAAGTGATATCAGGTTGGGTTATATTGCTCCTTTCCATTTACAGGCTACTAATAAAGCGTTTACAGCGATTACTCCGGTAATCGGTATTCAGTATCAATTTTACATCTTATCTTTCTCCTGTTATCAGAAATAGATTTTTTTGAACAAGTGGAATGTCATGTCAGCTCATTAATAATCTTATTCATTATATGATCAAGAATTTGTTAAAATCCTGTTTGAACTGTTTTAAACAGTTTGATAAAGTAGACGAGAACTGCAAGGCTTCTAAAAAGTGATAATTTCTTTTACATTACTTTTAAAATGTAAGCTCTTTGCCAACTTCTGATTTAAAAATGTGAACACGTCTCGTGGTACGCCAGTTCCATCCAAGACACCGTCACGATGACTCGTACCTTTACTGCAGTGGCGTAACTGTAGGGGCCATGGGGGTACGTGCCCCTCCCCCCAAATCGAATGAATAAATACGAATTAAAGATAGAGAGCAATAAGAAGGGGGGGGGGGGTGAGAAAGAGATGATTTGACCCTCACCCCAGACCCCAGACGCCCCTTCTTTATATTTCATCATCCTGCTGCATGGTGAGACCATTGCCCCCCCCCCCCCCCCCCCCCCCCCGTTATTAGACCTACGCTTTGCCACCGCCTGTTAGGATTGTTCTGTTTGGTTGTAAATCGTAGTAAAACCTTACCTCTTGAGATTGTTATAGTCTGGCATGTGCTGGGATGTTGATAGTGATTTTCATTTTGTGGTTAGGAGGGTGGTGGGGGTGGATTGACTGTCAAATGCAAAAGGGTATAAATTACTTGGGGGACGCAATGAAAGAACTTATAGCAGACAGCAACCCTCAGTTTGTTCGGTGATGTGTTGGGGGTTTTGTTTTTTTCTTGGATTCTTTTGCATACGACGGCTATCTGACGTCCTGTTGTTGTTGGTTGGTTGGTAGGTTGGTTGGTTGGTTGTTTGGTTGTTGTTGTTGTTGTTGCTGCTGTTGTTGTTGTTGTTATTATTATTGTTATTTTTGTTCTTGTTGCTATTTTACAGTGTTTGAAGACGTACTAATAAAGCGTGATTCCTTTTCGTGATTAAATTTTATGTCTTGAGCCGTCATTAATCGTCATCCTCCTGACCACCCCTCACCCTCTCTCTCTCTCTCTCTCTTTCTCTCTCCACCTCTCTCCTTTCCCCTTTTATCGCCATTCGGCTGGGCCCATGTGCCCCCTGACCCCCCCCCCCCTCCGAATTACACCAGTGCTTTAACTCGCATTGTAAATTGAATTATTTAGTCCTTCCCTCATTTCTTTCTCCAGTTTATTTCAGGCCAAGGACTTTTGTCAGCATCTCTCCATCTCTAAAAATACAGCAAGAATAAATATTATATAGGAGAAATTTACTCGCACTCTCCAGATGCATTATTAAAATCTGACCTCTGCTCACAGACAGACAGACGCACTTTCCTCAGTTTTACGACTTCTGAGTAGATTGTTGTGATTAGTAATATTGTTTTAGAATCCTGTACTTTGGCAGATACCAAATGATTGAATAATTAATGACTTCATTAGGATTATTCGCTGTAGTTTAGGGCACCGTCTGCGAGGAGACCTGGCTTGGTGAGTAATGCATTTTTAACAAGAAAAGTAGAACCGTAATCTTTGGATATCTGCATGTAATCTTTGAAATCATCTTTACTGAAGGTATGCACGACAAAGTTCTGATAACGCTACTTTTAACGCTGAAATTTATTCATTTCAGTACAGACCACGATGTAAACCAAAAATACAAATTAAAGAAAGTGATGTTACTAAAACTGTTAAATACATGTAAAGAGTGAAATGCTTGTAACCCCAATAAAATACATTAAAAATCAATGCATATCTTCACTTTACACTAAAACTGATGTGGTTTTATTTCTATATTTTTTGTCTATAATAATCACATCTGTTCCAGTAAAATCATTTAGGCTCTCACCATAATGCTACACATCGGCCTACACACAGGCCTATATTATTCACCTCATTATCGGGGACAAATATGTACAGAGTTGTAGGTATACACATACAAAGTTTGATCACATTTTCTTTCTTCGCCTGTCAAAGAATTTTGGTATTCATGTTTTTATATTCATAACTTTTGTTACCTTTGTTGCATTATTTGATCGTTATTTTTCTGTTGTTTTAATCCGATAACGGTAAACATGAACCAAGCATACATGAACCCTCTCCCAGCATCTCCAAGCCCTCTGTCCTCTTAATCTGTCACTGTGTATTTGTCCATGATGGGCAGATGTCGCGTATTTTCTTTTATCCAATTTGCGGGATTGTTAGTTTACCTGCACAAAAGCACAATCAATTAAATCCTTGCGGCGCAAATATCCATATCCCCTCGAGAAAACGGGTGGTCTCACGTGCTATGATCAATACTAGATATTGATTACCTTATATCGAATCCTTTCGTGCTACAGTATAGTAGTCCAGTGCAGTTTGTCTCTTTTTATGTCATGCTGCATGGGGGCGAAGAGAAGAAGAAGGGGGAGGTGGTCTTAGTAATTTGTGAGCATTCAAGTCCAGTGTGTCTCATCTCCGCTGATCTGTTTGTGTCATCGATTTTCACCTTCCCCCTTTTTCTCCTCTCTCTATCTCTCTTTCTTTTCTTTAAATTTCATCTTTGGAAACTTAGCTTCTATTATATAGGTCTCATACGGTGATACAGCTGAATTCAAACATACAGCAAAAATGCAGTTATGACTAATTATTATGTTCATCCTTTGGATAATGATTATGTTTGAAATAGTCTCCACGTGGACTTAAACGTGGGGGGGGGGGGGGGGGGGAGCGATAGGGAAACCAATAGTTGATTTGTGTTTTTTGTAATGAACTTTTTAAAGTTAGATTTAATAGACATATTGTTAATGCACCTTTTTTTTTTAATTAACTCATAATCAACCAAATATATTTGAAACTCTTTTGAAAGCGAAGAGATTACACTTTCTTAGACAACCACTTTCAATGATTGTTTTTTTACTTTGAAAAAAAAAACATACTTCCATTTTCATGATTTTTACATTACAGAATACGCACTTCCACTTTCATGAGCATCTATGGAGATTCTCTCAGTTTAGAGCCAGAAGGGCGTTAACTTTGAGTTAAAGTATATGACTTATGTAGTTCTGACTCTCAACAGTCGAAATGACCTCTACTGTGTCTGGAACACATCTCTTCTAACTTTTGTTGTTTTTTTAATATTCCTCTTTCTTTGTACTTACGTAATGCTATTCGTATGATACAGTTTTTTTTCTTTGACTTTGTTCATCTGTTACATGCGGCTTGTATCTCATGAAAGGCGCTTTATAAATGACAGTTATTATTATCATTATTAATATTATTATTACTGCTCATAATACTTACGAACTTGTTGAATATGTTTAGAAATAACGCCCTCTTTGATCTGAACTGAAAATGTCAATTTTCATACAGCTATACTTACCACACACTGACCCCCGGAATAACACACATACGCTATAAAGTATACTGAATAATCTCAGGAATTTCATGCAGTGCCATGTATCAATCTGTCTGATTTCACTCAATTTTTCATCGAGGATTTCCCCAGCATTAATACTTTTGAGGTTAAAGGGCAATCCAATCTTGGGTACGTGGAAGAATCTATGTGCAATAAAGTAAAAATTTTGCTTAATTCTATAGATGTAACATTTTGCGCATATTGTTGAAAGAATCTGCCATTAACAAATACTGACTTAGGTTAAAAGACCCCCCCCCCCCTTCCACTTTTTCTTTAATGTTCAAAATGCACACTTGATACATTTATCATGTTTATGGTCTTATTTTTTTCTTGGTAGGTAAATCTGGTATGAAAACCTCACCTAATAATCGGATACATATTTTTGTAATTATATACGCGTATACATTTACATTTCTCCCACGTTTATAATTGTTGGTACCACAGTAGTGGTATAATGTACAACTGAAAAGGATCAGGATTATTATTTCATTTTAGATAATTATCCTGCTACTATACCATTGACGAATACTTCATCGACTGCTTTCTATATTTACTAGTAGTATTTACACAGACCAACTGGGTGTCCTTGTGAATAATTGAAATCAAGTCTTCTTATTCCACTCGATCTGCTTCGCAACAAAGACTTTTAATTAACAATCCCAAAAGCTGTTCTAATTTGGGTTAGGGGTGTGGTAAGAATTAACCTGGTTTCGAAGTGGGATAAAATCCAGACACCCGCCCCCACTTATCAAAGTATCATGTCTGGTATCTTAAGTATCATAAAGAAAATAGGAAATTTCAAGTAGATCCACCCTCAAATTTCAGCTCTGTGAATGTTTCATATTTGGTAAATTGTATTTTTTTTCGTGTTTAAATTTTATTCTACCGAAATTACCCCCCCCCCCTCCCCATCCCGCATTATAAAACAACAGTCCTCAATATGCAACCATTGTAACCACTAGTCCATCAAGTACATGCACATCTCTGTCGTGTTTAATGTTGTTACTGTGTCTGACTGATTCGTTTTTGCATCACAAAAAAAGGGGGGAAAGGGGGGGGGGGGCGTTTATTTACATAATTATCTAGGCCTTCAGTGTAGGACTGCAAATCGTCCGTCTCGTCTATATCGTCGTATTATCAAACTAGAACGATTTGCAGTTATTGCTCTCCATTATGATGACGTAAAGGAAGGATATGCATAATTATGTCGAGTTCGGAAATAATGTAAATTCAGCCAATCTTTTCCAGCAATCGAACAATGTTATTCCCTTTCAGTAAGAGGGATGCATTGCATAATTATTGTCTACATTCTCTAGACTCCATTTCATAACATTTGTCATCAATGACAAGTTACAACAACTGTTATAAGCTACTAAAATCTTTGCATCTGATTGGCTGAGAGCAAATTTGTCAGTAAAAATCACTGACAAGACACTTGATGAAACGCCCCCCTGAATGCAAGATTTGATGGGGGAGGGGGGAGCACAACTGGTCAGTGCCCCGATTTAAAACTGATTGCTACCTTAACCATGTTAAGTGTACAACCCCCCCAAAAAAAATAAAAAAAAAAATAAATAAATAAAAAAAAAATAAAAAAAAAATTAAAAAAAAATAATAAATAAAAAATAAAAAAAATTGTGCCCCTTTCAAATTTTCGACATAAATGGCACATGTAAAATGGGATCCTCCACCTTTTTTTTTCTTTTCTTTTTTGCTCTTCAGAGATTTTCGGATTAAATTAGCACCGAAATATGTGATAACCTCTTGTTTCTTTGTTTGTTTGCTTGTCCGATATTTTGTTTGGAATTGCGCTACCCCCTCCTCTTTGCAAAATCCTGGATCTGCCCCCTAGTTAGACTCAAGGGTCACCTTGGTCTAAGTTGGTGAAGTGACCTCACCGTCAGATTAGATCTAAATGAGGAAATAAAGGTCTATTTCTTGAGAATGAAACGAGATTATCTACCCCTTAAAACCCGGATTTAAGCTTGATCCGGTAAGAGGGATAATCTGGTAATTCACCAGTGATTTCTGCTGCTTTGGGGGATAACTGGACCTCAGTTAGAAGGTATCCAAGTCTTGGGTTTCTATTCTTTGATCGTGTCCACAGGGCGTTCACCCAACCAAGCCCTTTTTTATCTTGAGATTTATACCAATGGAAAAAAGCATTCCAAGATGCAAACGTCATTCCTGTAATTGAAATGAGATGTGTTTTTAAATGAAATAGAGGCCTACATGAGTGTCAGATCCAGGGGATAAGGTGGACTTTAATTTTGTAAAAAATCACCTGAATCTGAGAACTCTTTTTTCGAATTTGTGCCCAGAGAGAATCATAGATCAGCCACTCTAAATGTTTCGTTAAATTATGATCTGGACACAGATAAAGTATAAGCCAAAGTTTAATGAAAATCAAGTGAGGGAGAATAGCGACCGAGCGTTAGAATTATTTTTGTTGCTGTTGTTGTTGCATTTTCACCCCTCAAAAACGCAATTTATTATGCATTTCACCCTTAGAACAAATTCGCAAGAGAGCACAGCAACCGGGCATTCGAGTTTCTTACGTCACATATTAAATTCTTACTCTGTTCGAAGCACAGAATTAACGAAAAACAAGAAACAAAGCAAAACCCGAAACACATTCAAGAAATTTAGCAAGGTAAACGAAACCTGGGATTTTTTCGAACTTTGAAAAATGCTACCTAGTGCACTGTATAGTATGTTGTGGCACATATTTAACAAGACCCTGATGAGACTTATATGATCTCGAGCAAAGAAAAGAGAGTTAGAAAATTTCGAATTTTGAACCCCTAAAAAACACAATATACATGTATGAACTAAATCTTATATATGGGGGGGGGGGGGGCGAAATAACGAGATCATGAAAAAAACATATGCAAGGGAGCAAAGCGATCGAGCTCTAGAAAATTTAGCATTTTGAACATCTTTAAAACACTTCTTACGCAATTAACCCTGGATTTTGAGCACATAATCATTATAATAACGACCAAATAATTTTTTTTCTTCTTTTGTCCCCTTTCTCTCTCTCTCTCTCTCTCTGTTTGTTTTTCGCCCCCTCAAGTGCCGCCAAGGGCACGTGCCCCTCTCTGCCCCCCTAAGATACGCCACTGCATAGACTTGTTATTATTAAAAGTTTTATTAATTCTTATCAATGATGTTTCATGGGCAGGGTCACGAAGAGAGGGAGTAAAAAACAAACTAAAACTTGACAAAGACAAAGAACAAGAGGAAGAGATTAATAATGTTTCATAAAAATGCGAAAATGTGGTTATGCATATAATTTAGAGAGAGTAAATCTTTGAGTTTTAGGTGGTAAGGTTGGGAACGTGGGTAGAGCATGCATTAAGACTTCTTTTTATTTACTGTGTTGTCCACATGCCCAGTACACCATGTCAATTACGATTATGTTTTACAAAATACAAATTGTAACATCTTTCTTGAATCTCTTTACCACCCCCCCCCCCTCCCCCACCGCCATCACCATCTTTTTGAGTACTAAAATAGAAGGAATTAAATAACTGGCCCATGGGCATGATGGGGGTATTCAGCATATCTGTGCATCTCTGTTGTAGGTCTATAGTGAAAGTAAAGTCCTATACATAAATCTTATTTTGTTGGCGCAATTAAGTGTATTGTGTGGCCGTATATGACAACTCATCTTATATTGGACACCCACCATAAAGGGATACAAATCCCAAAAGAAAATCAGCTTTGTCTTCTAACTAAAGCCAGGCTAAGAGCATCGACCAGCGGGATTTCTTTTAAAAGTATTGACAACGAAGCATGGGTGTAACTGGTCCTACCCCCCCCCCCCCCCCCCAACAAAGTGCGTTTCTCGCCAAAGAGGGTGATGGGGCCCAGTAAAGAGATAATTCCTTTCTCCTCTTCATCTTCTTTGTATCGTAAGAAGAATACGTTCATTATCATAGTGACAGTTACATGGACTTTTTTGGACACTGACAAAGCTCAAATTTATCAGGCCTCCTTTCTTGTGGGTCTTATGGCAATTAGGAGACCCTCAGGTACACTTCAGTTATAATCAGGACCAAGAATAGGAAAGATCTCAACATGTACCTTGTAAATACATCATAAAGTATTCTTTGTCGTCCAGTCTCGTCCAATAGGTACATTCAACTGTATTGGGATTTTCGTTAGCGTTTAAAAACCGGTAGGCCTATGCAAATGCTCAAATTATTTCGATAAATATCATACATGTCATAAGCATAACAATAATAGGAGGCGCGATGGTTCAGTGGTAGAGCAGTGGTCTCGTAACTTGGAAGACCAGGGTTCGAAACCAAGTGGATGCGCTAGTGCCCTTTGGTAAGGCATTTATCTTCATAACCAAGTCCCTCGGAGAGGACTTAAACCCGTCGGTCCCCTGGTAACTTACTTACTAGCATACACATGCTTTCTTAGCAGTCTGGTAAAATAAACCATCAAACCTTTTGAAACCCCCTTTTTTTCTTTTTTTCTATTTGAATATTGAAGGTTTTGAGTTATCATTTCCTCTAAAACTCCTCCTCCCCATTCCTAGGGAGTCATTCTGCTTGAATAATAATTATAGGACGTGTCTTTATCTTCATATCCCCTGACTATTTATTTGTTCTCTGTCTTATATTCATTTCCTTCAACTTATCCTGTTATGTTCTCGAAATCATGAGATTTTTCATTTTCTTCTTTGATTTATCTTATATCTATTTTTCCCTTTCAGTTATATGTTATTGTATTCTTCTTCGTGAATTGAATTGAATTTTATTAAACATCATTGATTTACATCAGTATTCTGTTCATAAACATATATACAACTGCGTGTATCAAACATATAACAATGTAGATACACATATTTGGAGTACATAACTGAAGTATAACATATGTCAAATGGAAGGTAAATACATAAATAATACAATGCAAAATATGGGCAGTGAATTCATAATAATTTAGGATAGTATCCTAAAGATATTACATTATGTATATGCATATCTACGGAAAATGTACACTCAAAAAGCTTTGAAATTTAGTCTTTTGTTTTATCTACCTAAAATCATAAATATATTAAGAAGGTAGTAAGAAAAAATATAAGTCATAATATATCCCCCAAAATATGCATGTCAAGATATAAATAGAATAGATTTGTAAATGACGGTTACCTATATGACAAAAGAGAACTTCATCTATATTTCATCTCTCCTCGTTTGGAGAGCTGCGAAGTATGGTAATGTTATTGTTCCCTTGCGAATCATCCCACATCCCATCAATTTTTTTTGAGCATTGAAAATATAGTTTCAGGAAATACATGTAGATGGAAACAACAGAAAGTAAAGTTGATGGAGGGATTCGGTCTTTTGTGAAACATTTTTATTGGCATCACTTGACTCGCATCAGGAAACGAACAAAGTTTGATAATTTCCTTTTCTCTTTTTCTACTTCCTGATGTGTCAATATGGGAGAAGGAAACTTGTCAGGATTTTGGCAAAGTTTCCTCGAGATTGTTTTGGCTTTTGAAATGAGACAAAAAAGATGGGACTACTTAAAAACACATTTTGAAAGACTGCATGCATGTATTTGAAAGGGGAAAACACAGCTGTACTATTCACTACTTTTTTTGCTCTCTCTCTCTCTCTCTCTCTCTCTCTCTCTCTCTCTCCCCCCCCCCCCTCTCTCTCTCTCTCTCTTTTGGCTTGGATACATAGAAAGAAAACTAAACAAATATTAAAAATGTTCTTAAAAATAATAACTGAGTTAATTTTACATGCGTTTGCTAAAATCAAGTAGAAAACAAACCTTCAAATTCAACACTACCTACGGCATGAAAAAGGTTCAAGGGCAGAAAATGCTTTATTTAAAGACTGATAAAGGATAAACATTTTTGGATAACATTTCAGTAGTCATTCAAATATTGAATTTAATTACAGAGAGTTATTTGTTCCAACTTAGCAAAAAATATCAAATCAAGCCAGGAAAAACGCTCCCAATAAGTGGTATAGCAGTTAGAAAGCGACCATACGTCGGCATTATACCTAATTGAACATCTAATAAATGATTTCTGGATCATGTATCTTCTTTCGTTGCTTTTTATCATGACTCACTGTGAAATGAACAGACTTGTACAACAAGCTCTTTGAAATCGTATAGACTGTAGACTACTCATGCAAACAAGAAGAATCATTTGTAAACATGAAACTCGAGCAAATTTCAACAAGTCTGTGACCTAAAAACCTGAATTGATGCAAAAGTTAGTCCTGACGTGTCAATTACATGGACTGTTTCCTTTCCAAATATGTCCCCTGAAGTTTTAGTAGGAGCAATGTCAAGAAGGCAAGGTTTTTGTTTTATAGAAATAACAAGAAGGACAGCGGGGCTCCTTGACAAAGAAAAAAAAAAGAGAAGACAAAATTTGTTTTGCGTGGAGGTAAAGTTTAGCGGGGATCCACCTCCCTGCATGTACTCACTTGCATTGAACTTGTTAGAGAAAGTGGGAGGGGTAGTACGGGGGGGGGGGGGGGGGAGCTCTTCTCCATATATGTTTATCCCCCAATAACGTAAAGGTATATTTTCAGATGTATATCTTTATAATTTCAAGTAAAGCTGAGATTTTAGGTGAATTACAAGTACATGTATGTGTAAATTCTTTGTTCTTCCATGAATGTGTACATTTTCCCCATATAGCCTACGTATATATTTACTTGTAAATTGTAAAAGTTTCTGTTTATATACTTTTTATGATTGTAATGCTTCTATTTTGGTATATCTGTTGATTTCACTGAAAAGAAATGAATAAAAGAATACTTTGATAAAAAAAAGGGGGGGGGGAGAGACATAACTCTCTACCTTTCCCTCTACGTCTCTGTCTGTCTCTTTCTAATATAAACCTCTCTCTCCTTCAGTTTGTTTCTCTGTCTTGGTATTTCTATCTTTTAGGTTTCAATCTCTCTCTCTCTCTTTCTCTCTCTTTCAAATGTGGATGCTCCTCTACGTATATTCATACTATTTTTATAACTATCTGCCCCTCTCTTTCCCCCTCTCTCTTTCTCTGTTTGTCTTCTTTACTCCTTCCTTTTTCTGTCTCCTATACTTCACTATTCTCTCTTTATATATGTTTCTCTCTCGCTCTCTCTCTCTCTCTCTCTCTCTCTGTGTCTCTGAAACTGTTCCATTCCCCCTTTCTGTGCGCCATGCGCCCTTTCCCCATAGCCCCCCAATCTTTCTTCATTTTCTCTTTCATTATACTCCATCCCTGACGCGTGGCTATCAAACACAAACGACAAAGTAGCTACACATTACCTTTTTAAAGTATAGGGTGTCGGACCGAATTCCACCTCAACCCCTTCCATCACGACACCGCTCCTTGCATCACTCGAGAAAGAAAAGTGATTTTATTATTATTATTATTATTTGCTTAATAATCACGTTGATATATAAAATTAACATTCTGCACTCGCTTTCTATACTTAACATATTAGACGCACCTTAGCCATTATATTCATATGTTTATTGAATTCCAGTTTGTTCGTCGAAAGGCGTCTTTTTTTTTCAATATATATCTGGGGTTTTTCTTCTCCTGAGAAACAGAATGCCTCCAATTCACCTGCACTCCATCCTCTCAATAACTCATTTGTCGGATAAGGTGTAAACACGACTGATCTGGTTCTTCCCTCCAAGCACTTTCTGAAGTACCTCTCCATCCAGCGTTCATATTTCCAGCCCCATTTCACACTCAGAATATAATCCATCACTGAGTTCAAATATGAAATAATGTTATCAAGCATAAAAGCATTTAAAACGCTTAGGTTTCAAAATGTATGTGTTCAACTGTTCACAGAAGTAGTACCTTGAAATGATCAGTCCAATACACTGATATAATATCTTTTAGGATCGACATTTAAAAAATAACACGAAAAAACAAAACAAAACAAGAAAAGCATAAGATATGTTTACCACCTTGATTATGTTGGTCCCGATGTCCAGCTCACTCACTCTTCATGTATTGTAATGACAATATTGTGAAAGCAGAATTATGTAAATTATAACTACTCTACCAGTTAAAAATAAATGGATCATAATTATGATTAGACTGAAGTCAGAGTGAAGTCTAAGTTATAAGTAGTTTGGATATGGAAAATTACATTTTATTGCCTTTAAAGCCCTTATCTGATGTTTCAAAATAAAAGTGGAAAAAGTTGAATTTTTTCTTAGAACTAAAAAGAACAAACATCCGTTTAAGTTTTTAAGATAAAAACGATATTGATTGCCAATAAGCATGAGGAGGTTTTTATTCGCAATGAGGTAAAAATGAATTTATAAGCATCAATATCATCATAACTAAAGTAGTAATTTCAAGGAATCCAATGAGATTATCAATACCCATACTCTGGCCCCCATGCACAGTTGACTAATTTTCAACATGTAGGCCGTACTTTCATATGTTAATTATAAAGTGACTTGGAAAATGTTTGATGACCGTGCATCTTTGCACTCGTGGCCATTGTGACTATATATTGGGGTCCCAATCTGGGAAAGTACACCTTTCTAATCCAGACAAAGCGGATTTGGATTAGGATTAACATGTCATCGATGTGAAAAGGGGGATACCAGTCACCTGATAAGTCACCTGATAAGCTTACCAACTTCTCACCCAAGAACGACCTCACATTCTCATCATACTCACGTACGTGTCATATAGCTCCCAGCTTCAAACGATCTTTGGTCTTGGTGATATATAGAGAGGCAGGGGCGTCGCGAGACCATTTTGAGTGAGGAGATGGGGTGTTGGACCAAATTTGCCAACAAGGCATCAGATAATTTTCCAGACAAGCACAAATAAAAAGAAAAAAGAAAAAGATGGAAAAAGAAGAGAAAGAAAGAAAGAAAAAAGGTAATCAGATTTTGCGATTTGCCGACAGCCTATACAGACTATTTCGAATTTCCAGGCAGAATCTTTTTTTTTTGGGGGGGGGGGGGGGGCTAAGGAGAGGGGGGGGGGGGTGATATCGCACCCCATCGTCTCCCTCTAGCGACGCCCCTGGATGGAGGTGAGATGAAGATGCGAGGGGGTGCCTTCTTTTTAACCTACAAGGCAAAATGAAAATAAAAATGTGAAGAAAAAATGATCCGAGAGTTTCCTGATGGCATAACTTCTGACTTTCTCCGAGGAGTCATGCCTTGATTATGGAAGAGGTTATATGAATGTCATCACGAAGCACATCCCAAGTAATAGCTTCTAGCTACTCCTCATTAAGAATATTATTTGGTGATTTCATAGTGGAGGTAGTGGTTGGAGGGGAAACAGAAGTCCGTTTTCTAGATAAAGTAATATTAAAATTGTGTATAAATAATTCTTTATGATATAATTTTCGATGATTATATATAGGAGGTCCAAGGGACTTCTCACTGTCTACAAACATAATGTAGGAGATGAAAATGGAACATCTGCTCATGTTGAGGAGGAGATTGTGAGAGAAAAAGAGATATATAGAGAGAGGGAGAGAGAGAGAGAGAGAGAGAGAGAGAGAGAGAGAGAGAGAGAGAGAGAGAGAGAGAGAGAGAGAGAGAGAGAGAGAGAAGGGGTGCGGGAGATAGAGATATGGGGGAGGGGGAAAAGGGGAAAAAGTAGGGAGATGGGATGGGGAGAGATGGGGATGAAGAAAGATAGATAGAGAGAGAGAGAGAGAGAGAGAGAGAGAGAGAGAGATGAAAGAAGTAAAGAGATAGAAAGAGAGCGAGAGAAAGAAGGGTAACGAGAGACGGAGGCGCGATGTCTCAGTGGTAGAGCAGTGGTCTCGTAACTGGGTTATCCGGGTTCGAAACCAAGTGGATGTGCTCATGCCCTTTGGTAAGGCACTAATCCTTATCACCAAGTCCCTCGGAGAGGACTTAAAGCCGTGGGTCCCCTGGTTGCTTACTTACAAGCATCCACATGCTTTCTTGGCAGTCAGATAAAATAAACCATCAACCAACCAAATACAGGGGAGGAAGGAAAGGACAGAGAGAGGGGCAGACATGGGAGAGGGAGAGAGGGGGGGGGGGAGAGAGAGAGGGGGGGGGGGGGAGGGGAGGGGAGGGAGGGAGAGAAGGGGGGGGGGAGAGAGAGAGAGGAGGTTGAGGTAACCTACTCTACGGCAAGGACCGCTCTCTTCTTACTTCTCTTGTATGTCGAAAGATTATTTCAAAATCCATGTTCCATACTCATATCAAGAGAGGGAAGGAGAAAGAACTAATAGATGGTGTTTCTGGTCTGTTATGGAGATAAAATGATGTGATTTATAAATATGATGACGTCAGTATCTTCTCGGAGGATTCGTGCCTTGATTACGAGAAGGTCGTGGCTCCTGGGGATCTCATTTCTCTTCTAGGAGTAGGCGACGATGAACTCCATGTTTATACCGTAATGGCCTGGGACACAATGATAAGAACATACACGTACAATGTGATTTTCATCTTCATATGTTTTGGATAACACCAAATTCAGAAAAGCGTTTGCTTGCAAATCTAAAGTGCAAAAGTAAGAAAAGACAAAAAAAAAAAGAGGGGGGGGGGGGTAAATGTAATTAAAATCGCGATCAGGGATCAAAATAATTTTCAGCTCTAATTTTCTTTTTACTCTACTCAATGAAAAAAAGGAAAATTTGCAGCAGCTTAAAAATCATTGAGAGCATCTTGCTTTCCATTCAGAGGTCTCTGACAACACATTTTGAGGGCCTCACGATTTAGAATGAACCGGTCTTTCTACATGCTTCTGAATAGACGGGCAAATTTCAAGGGAAGGAGACATGGACATCGCTTTAGGGGGGAAGGGGTCGGCAAGTCTGAAAATCCAAGGACTTTATTGTTTATCCCTGTAGATTTACTAAAATATGGTCCCTTTTTAGGGGGAGTGCTTAATTGACAATTTCGACAATTTGATCCGACACTGCTTCCACGTCTTGATGAGATGTGAACCTATTATTCCCTTTTTTCTTTCTTTCTTTTTTTTTTTTTGGGGGGGGGGGGGTTACAGTTCTAGCCGGCTATGAAAGAAAAGTCTCCAGTAATCAATTTCAGTAAGCAACAACAACATTATACGTTTTCATTAACAATTAATGACAATTCCCTCTGGTGACATTTTAAACTTTTGGTCGTTGTTACGAAAAAATCATTCCAAAATGTTATGGACAGCAAAATAACAAAGAAAAAAAAATGTTGATCAAAACATTTCTATCGAAAAATGTTTTTAAGACTTTCAGGAAACTTTTTTTTTTACTTAGCGCTTTTAAAGGGAAATCCAACCTTTATAGCAAGTTGCTTTGAAAGAAAGAGGAAAAATCACAGAAGCAGTTTGGTGAAAGTTTGAACGAAATCGGACAAGCAATAAGAAAGTTATGAATTTTTGAAAGTTGTAATCACTATGCATATGGGAATTTCAAATTGGCCGTATAGGTACTGTCACTGTGATGTAGCTGTGGACAACTCCCCCATTCGCTCTAACACACAAAATGACTAAAATGTCACTTTTTTTCAAAATGCATTACTCAGTAGGATCTTTTTGTTCATGAGGACCTATAACAATATGCTTTCTCCAATATATTTTGAGTACTGCCCCGAGGGTAAAAGCGCCTCTAAGAAAACCGCAAATTATTGATATTTTTGTGTACGACAAATGGGAGAGTTGTCCACAAAAATGTTATTGACTCACCAAATTGCCAATTTGAGATTCGCATAGATGTAGTGATCTCATTTTTCAAAACATCCATAACTTTCTTAGTCCTTGTCCGATTTCTTTCAAACTTTCGCCATCCTGTTTTTCTTATTTTTCTGCTTTCACACAAATAATCTTATTATTAAGGTTGGATTGCCCTTTAAGAAACGCAAGTTGAGAAAGAAAAAAAATGGGGAAAACAGTGCTGAAGAACCAAAGTCTTCTCTAACATGCTACACGATAATAAAATAATATTTTCGAAACATTTTTGTTATAATGTATAAATATATACATATATATATATATATATATATGTATATATATATATATATATATGTATATATATATATATATATATATATATATATATATATATATACGTATATATATATATATATATATATATATATATATATATATATACGTATATATATATATATACGTATATATATATATATATACGTATATATATATATATACGTATATATATATATATGTATATATATATATATGTATATATATATATATATATGTATATATATATATATATATATATATATATATATATGTATATATATATATATATATATATATATATATATATATATATAAATGTATAATGTGTGAGAAATTTGTTCTAATACTATAGCATCGGCAACTCTCGTGGGTAAATTTACATAATGTGAGAAATCAATTGAATTGAATGAGAGAAATAATTTGCGTAGCTAAATTCATTGTTCCTCCTTACTGACTTCCTTTTTGTGGAAATAACTGCAGGGTTTGCAAAAACTGTCTCCACCGGGAGTCGAACCCGGGTCTTTGGCACTGTACGCCAAACGCCTTATTGTAAATAATTAATTAATTCTAATACATGAATCCGTAATGGATCTAGCTAGGCATGCGGTTTTTCATTGTTCAGTACTCCCCTGTCCCTCAAAGAAAAGGAATAAATTAACTGCGAAGGGTTGCAAGGGCTGCCTGTCGGTGTTTGTACCGGGTGTAGCCGAATACCACTCAACCCGCCTCCGTGGTCTAGTGGTTAAGGCGTTTGGCGTAAAGTGCCAAAGACCCGGGTTCGACTCCCGGCGGAGACAGTTTTTGCAAACCCTGCAGTTATTTCCACAAAAAGGAAGTCAGTAAGGAGGAACAATGAATTTAGCTACGCAAATTATTTCTCTCATTCAATTCAATTGATTTCTCACATTATATATAAATGTATCTATATATATATATATACATAAATGTATATATATATATATATATATATATATATATATGTATATATATATATATATATATACATTTATATATATATATATATATATATATATATATATATATATATATATATATATATATATATATATATATATACATATATATATATATATATATATTGGTATATATATATATGTATATATATGTATATATATATATATATATATATATATATATATATATATATATACCAATATACAAGTATATATATATATATATACATATATATATATACCAATATACAAGTCAGCAGTTTCATTTCTGCTTCAAAATGTTTGATAGTGCCCTTTAACTAAAAAAAATGAGATGGGTGTTGTTGCTGTCTTCCAGTAATCTCTATGATTTCATTGTCCTCTGTCTGTAGTCTGTTAAGATGTTCTCTTGACTTTCACCCCTACATGACCTAGTCTATTTTAAAGGTTGGATTGCAAGTTCACAATAATGTGGAAAACATGTGTGATGATGGGCTGAAAGCGAGGGTGTGCTATTTGCAAGCTACAGAAAGATTCTAGTTAATCGAGAGGTATTCATTTGTTTATTCACTTGTTTATTTATTCATTTAATCTGTAGATTTCTATATTTACTTATTTATCTATTTAATTATTTATTTCAGTTATCTATTTCACATACTGAAAAGTTAATTCATGCAGCAAACGCTGGTCTTCCATGAAGTCCAGTAAATACACAACAAACATAAACAAGAAACCAATTGAATACAAGGAACATTTTACAAATTAACGAACTGCGAAAGAAACTGTCTCAATATTATTTTAGTTGATCATGTAGTTAATAGGAATCATGCAGTATTTATAAGATTTTGTAAATAACAAATTGGAAATGGAATCATGAAAACTGTAAAAACAACAAGAACAACAACAACAAACAAACAAATCAAAAAAGTTTATTGGTTAATTTGACTTTCACTGTTGTTTGGTTTATTTTTCAAGAGTAACAATAAATTCATCAAGGCAAACTCAGAAACAGGCTTTAAGTGCAGGGAAGGGGTGTATACCGTTTTCACCTCATGCTTGATACGGCCCTGCTTTTCACTGCTATGGCCTCTATTTAGTGAACAAAAATTGAACTCAAATGACGCCCCCAAACAATCTTTCAAATGAATGTAAGTCATACAACAATAACAAAAATAAAAACAGATAAAAATGAATGTACACATAATAAGGTGAAAGAAGTTCGAGCACACAGCATCCAAATTTAGGGGGTTGTAAATCACATTATTTCTCTTTTCAGCAAGGTAGGTCATGGGTTCAAAAAGAAGGGCTGTTTTTTACATTCAATGTCGGCATCTGTCAACGCAGACGATCTGACATAGTAAATCCTACATCAGGGAACAGGTGGAGGGAAACTGAAGGTATATATCAGGGAAGATGACGGAGGGAATTAATTACCACTTGCCATTGGTGCTGAAAAAGAAGACAAAAAGGTCGAAGAATGGTTTTGAGGTTGAAAGTCAGGTCTTTGTGCACAAGATTAAAGGGGAAGTTAAGGCCCGCAACAAGTTGCCTTGATTATGAGAAGAAAAAAAAAAGGTCAGAATTAATAGGCCGAAGACAACAGATAAGGAACGATTTTATAGAAGTGGGTGTGCTCAAAGTGCCCAACGGCGTGAGGGTCTATGCATGGGCGTCACCCCCCCCCCCCCCACATTCTGGGTGCCTAATGTTGTGAAGGATTTTTCATCACGGGATTTGTAGTTGTGTTGTCCGCTGAATATACAGAAGAGTTACAAAATGTTGACCCTGTCTGACCAGATAATTCTCAAACATCGTAAAACGACACCAGTTATTACTGCTATAATTCAGAATGACCCTTATCTTATTAGAAACGATTGTCTACTCAGTAACACCTCAGAATAATGGCAATCTTTTATTCTCCTTGATGGATGTTTATTGCATTACCAAACTAGGGCATCAATCACAGGATCAAACCACATGATAGATTGTTAACATGGCAGAAGGCCATTTCTTGGATGAAATCGAAGAAGAAAAAAAAAAGGATTTTAAATTGCCTTTGCTCCTTATTAAAAGGTTTAAAAAACCAAATACATACAAACAAACAAACAAACAAAAAACAAGATGAAAGGATGAGCCTATATAAGGTATGAGAGGTGTTTGAGAGAGAAATGAAATGGTATTTTAAGGAGTAAAGTCTGTTTAAGAAAAAGAAAGGGAAAAAAAAGGCGTTTCACCCTTGTATTTAATGAAATCTCTTTAATTATGTGAATCTGTTTGAAGGCCGTGCATGGCTTGAAATAAACTTTTTACACACCTCAAAAACATCAAACAAAAACAAACAAACAAGCAAAAATAAAAAAAAAAAAAAAAAAAAAAAAAAACCTCGGAACGTATCTCAATATATTTAGACATTTTCGTTTGACTTTGATATGAACATTTCGAGAAATGCTTAAGATAGTTCTAGTGATTTCATAAAACGTCTACAGGAAAGTTTACTCGGATAATCAATTCAAGTAGATTATCAAATTATCGTGATAAATCCTTTTATCAGATTAGGGCCCATGGGTAATAAACTACTAATTCCACAAATGTTTGTTCTGTAATTCATCGCGTTGGCCACTTCAACTTGATTGACAAACGTGCGTCTATCAAAAAAATCCAACAAGACATTGGCCTTTACAATAGATGTTTATTAATGACACCCTTGAGAATGGAATTGATAACAAAGATAAGAAAGCCAACGGCACTTTGATATAAGAATCACACTAGGGCTCATATTAATCTTTATTTTCTTTTTATGTTTGGAATCGATCGGATGTGTTTACTTTTGTGAATTATTAATCAGGTGGCTGTTTTGATTAGGCTATCAGATGAACTTGTTAATGACCTTTGTGAATAAACCAGTATAATCTGTTACACCTGAGGAGTTGAATTTCTACATGATTATACATTCTGGGGCGTACACTGTAAAAAAAAAATTGCCGTTTTTCACGGGAATTTCCTGGCAGTCAGGATGCCGGGAATGCCCGTTTTTCCACATTTTTTTTTACCGGAAATCAACAATAAAATTATGTAAATTTACAATAGAATTATGTAGATATATGCTGATTTCCGGTAAACCAACAAACTTTCTGTTGTTTTACAGGAAAAGGCTGTAAAATTGAAATAACGGCAATAACTTGTAATTTCAAGGGCTAAAAAACCTATAGTTTTACGGTTATTTGTTACAGTGTCTAGCTAAAACATTTTGAATAGGGGAATTTGGACTGGTTTTTATTAACAAAACAAATAAGTACTTTAGTGATTTGTAAATGCTGATAAATGAAAATAAAGGAAATTAATGTAACACCAAGTTATCAATGATAATCTATACCCCAGTATGATAATCTATACGGGGTAATATTGAAGCGCACTTATCACCTTGCGTGGTGGATAATAATGAGCGCTATATAATATCATTATTATCATATAGAAAGTTTAAAATGAATACTAAGGAGAGGAAAGGGATCCTCTTTTACCACATTAAACATTTTTTTGCCTGAAACTTTCAAATAATTTTGTTCTGTCATACCGGTAGTCCGGTAGATTCATGTACATGTACAATGATTCAACTTTTTAAGAGAAATGCTGAAAATCAATTTTGAAGTTAACAGGAACTCCGACGCAAATCAATGTAAATAATTTGTGTTAAACATCGCTTTGAAACTGAACAATACTTCTGGTTTATCAAAGCAAATCTTCGAAGGTCAATAGTAGCAAGACAAAACAAATACATGTACATATCAGTTACATTCAATGATGTGTTTGTAAGGGTATATGCATAGTTGAATACACACTTTGATTAAATGATACACTTCTGTAAATGATGGTATTTGACAATGAATTAATTCTACATTCGTTGATCTGTCGTCATATTATATCCGAGATATTTTATATCAAGCAATAAATGAATAAATAAATGGACCATTATGATTTCCCTTAAAGAGTAAATGGATAGGACTATTATGTTATGTCGTCACCCAACGCCATTGGCAACACCGTAGCCATCAGTAACTGTTGAATGTGACAATAAAATATGTGAAAAGATGTTTGGTACTACAGAATCGGAAAATGGCGTTGAAGAGAGGCATACTGAAGCTTTTCGTCGTGCACTCATCAGAGTATACCGCAAGAATGAACAGAAAGCCGAAATCGAACAATAAAATATCTAGATATAGATTTGTATTTGCTTTTTGTAGACGCGCCTATTTAGAGGGGTGGGTTCTTACCCCTGCCAATCGCCCCAATTTCTCCTCTTAGCTTTTTTGAGCTAATGATCACAGAAAGTAAACTGTACAACATTCGAATGTTTCTCCTTCTGGTGGAATCTTTAAAACGTTGTTGTAGTACCTAACATGTCAGTTTATTCTATACACGTACAGTAATTTTTTTTCTGAACGGTGAATGCCAGATAACCGAATTTAACTTCATTTCCTCAACTCCCACCATTCTGATCCACACACACAAACACCAATCACACACAAACAGTCACGACTCATTTGTTGATATAGAAGAGAGACAGGGAACTGAATTTAAAAACTTGGCGACAAATTTGTGAAAAGGTCCTAAAACTTACACATTTTGCCGACAAAATAGAATTTTCCAAAGTGTTCACTCACCAATACCTCTTTGACGGCACTCCTTGTGCCTATTGTGTGCAAGGATAAAGGGCGGGGGGAGGGGGGGGGGGGGGAGGGGGGGGGGGAGGGGGGGGGGGGTCAAAGATCAACAATATGCGTTTTTTTTACAAAAAAAAATATTCTGTTGAGAATCAGAAAGGCTTAACATTATGTAAAAATGTAAAGACTTAACGTCGGTCTAGCTCTCGGCAGACGTTATAAATCGGTCATAAAGCATTGTTTGATTTAAAAGCTGTAGCAGGTTGAAATAAGAATCAACTAAGATATCGTATCATTTCATCGCTATTAGATATAGATATATAAAAAATAGCTCCATCGTCCTGCATGAGCTAGCATCTCAGATTATTGTTCAGATGAATAGGCAAAGATATAAAACATTTCCCCCCTCCGAACTATTGTTCTTTATCAGTATTGTAAGAAAACTCGACAGACATAATACATCATCACGTCCATGCTATGTGGACTTTACATGAACTCTCAAAACAATTGATGAGATTTTGGCACTGGATGTTTTTTGTTAAAGGGAATATAATGTATATTTGCTTTGTCTGATTTGAATAAATTTTCTACAAATGAGGAGACCGCAGAGGACTGCCAAACAATGCACGGGAAAGAACAATAGGTATAGCGCTGATGTACAAGGCACCAATGGCGTAGCCAAGGGAGGTGCGAAGGGGGTGCTGCCCCTATATATACATGTATGTTTCATAGACGCAGGCTATGTTACAGAGGAAAAATACTCCGTCCCTCGGATAGGACGTTAAATGGAGACCCCGTGAAAAGGAGAGTCACCACCTTTGCACGTTAAGAACCCACTGCACTATTCGATGAAGAGTAGGGGGGGGGGGGCGGGGACCCCGATGTAGTGGTACACCTGCACATCCCAATCATTTATATCGGGAGGAGAGACCCGAAGGTTATACAGTGATTCAGTTCGCTTTTCCCCTCCCAGGCACAGGTGACGCCAGATACTTACATCACTGCTGTACCTAATAATAATAACAATAATAATAATAATAATAATAATAATAATAATAATAATAATAATAATAATAATAATAATAATAATAATAATAATAATAATAATAATAATAATAATAATAATAATAATAATAATAATAATAATAATAATAATAATAATAATAATAATAATAATAATAATAATAACAACAACAACAACAACAACAACAACAACAACAACAACAATAATAATAATAATAATAATAATAATAATAATAATAATGATAATAATAATAATAATAATGATAATAATAATGATTTATGATAGATATATATTATAAAGTTTTATTCAAAAAAATAAGATTTTGTGGACGCATGAATAATTCCGTCCGCACATTTATAATTCTATAGTCAAATACGAGCATTTATATGTATATTCGATTTGTTGATACATTTAGATTGCGCAGTCCCCGCCCCCCCTTCCCCCCTCCCCTCCCCTCCCCCCCCCCCCTGCATGAAAAACCTGGCTACGCCTTCAGAAGGCATATGCTTGAGCTGACTTGGCACTGAAGATCGGCAGACGTGAAATTGTAAAGAACACCATGTGAATGTGTTTTGTATAGACTTGTATATGGAGATGATCATCATAATTATCTCATTAAAAATTACTTAATTTGGATCAAAGCTTTGTATCGAACACCTTGTGAAAGTATTCATTAGACTTGTACATGAAGATGAATCCTCCAAATTATTAGCTAATGAAAAGTTAATCATTTTGGATTAAAGCCTTACAGTATCGTCTCCCGATATTGGATATTTTCTTTAGAAAAAGTGGAAATTTATGATTTTTTTTTTTTTGGGGGGGGGGGGGGTACATGAAGGGCAAATGGGAGAGGAGCTCTCAAGATACGTCATCGAGTTGCCAATTTGTGTTCGATTGATTACAACTTCAAAAATTCATAACTTTCCGACTTCTTATCGGATTTTTCAACATCAAACTTTCATTGATCTGTTTCTTTAACATTTCCCCTTCTTTTAAAACCAACTCGATATCAGGGTGGACTTCCCCCATAACATTCAATTATATAAACAAATTGTGGTATGTTTCACTTATAGTTATGTTAATATATAATTTATTATCCAAAAGTGGTGGAGATTTAAATACATGTTTCAGTTTCAGTTTCACGTTCGGTTTGCTTCATTTTCCACAAATTGAATGAAATAATAACAGGAACAAGCATATATACATGTACATACAAACTAGAAAATAGATTTTTAAAAAAGAAGAAGCAAAACAAATCAAATTGGTGGGGGGGGGGGGGGGGGAGTGGGTGAGAAAGGCCGTTTGACCTATCAGAGGCCAATCCACCAAAACATTAAAAGATAAAAAAGCTTCAGATAATATAATATAATGTAAATTTTCGTTAAAACAATGGAATACAAAACCTAATTCTACTACACGTAGTTTCATAAATCGAGCATTTTCAGTACATGGGAATGAGACCTTAAGGATTTCTGTAGCAAGAGGAGAATTCCCACACGTCTTGCTCTTCAACTCGTCACGTCTCATTAGATACGAGAATCATTACCGACAGTTGTTTGAAATGACGAGCGTGAAATATAAATTTGTAAAACTTATACAATAGCGGTGTAAGGCAAGTGGGTGCGTGGCAGTCTGGAAACTCAGTTTAACCCCTTCCATGCCACTAAGTTTTTTAAACACTTCTCATAAATTAATTTCAAGTGTTAAAGATTGTGACTTAAAATATTTCTTTCATTATAAGATTGGGTTTAAAATACATTTCTTGAGAAATAACTTCCATTAACTACCATTTATCTGATTGGGGGGGGGGGGGGGGAGAAAAAATTCTTAGTCCAAACAAATTGTTCAAAACTTGCCCACAGCTAGAAAGGGGTTAATAAAACTTTAAAAGATACCGTACATGCTGGAAAGAGAGAAAGGGTGAATGAAAAAAAAAATGTCTAGTTGGAAACATTGTATATGATCTTTAAAAAAGTAATATTTAATAATATGACACCTTGCCCTTGATATGAATATAGAAATAACTATAGCAAGAGACAATAATACAGTTAGTAGTAGTTTCTCGTTTGAAGAACCCAGGGGCGAAGGGACAGCCCTTTTCCTTTTAGGAACATTTAAAAATATGGTTCCAGCCCTAGATGGTCATAAATTAAAAAAAAAATAGAAAAAATCTTTGGATATAAATTGTAAAGAATTTATAGCTGGAGGAGATTCATATATTTCATTTTTGTATGTCTGTGTGTACGTGAGCATCCAAACCAAACTGTAAATCTCAAGAAAGCCTAAAATTGATTTGACACTAATGCGAATAAGATTAATGTAGCATTCTGCACATGAATCCCAAGGGAAATATAAGTAGTGATTCTTGGGGGCGTTATATTATTTTCCTGAAATATTTTTAGAGAAACAAAACACACGATGAATACCAATACATGTATTGGTAATATGTTTGGTATTAGGGCATGTGGGGAATTAAAGTGGAAGTTGTTATTTTTTTTTTTACTAAAATCAGCTGAAATCACTGATTCTTGTCCATAACAGACAAGTACCATACGATGTATAGAACATCTGGAAAAAACAGGCCCGGTTCTTGACGTTTGACAATAATACCCAACTTTCTATTTGTTTTATTTTGTTTGTTTTATTTTCACCATGCAATAAAGTCATTTACAAACAATAAAATTCAGTGAGTAACATTGAAATATGCATAGCAGGAACAGTGATTAAACAAAGAATAGTGCATAAACAAAGAATTTCTTTAATTTCTTTCCGTAGTGATTTTTTTACCGTCGTTCATGGTCCTGGGACGCAGAAAATATCAGAAAATAAATGATTTCTTGCAAGTTGAACATGTTGAATATTACATACTACAAACCTAATCCAACCTCCCTCTTTCGCGCACGATCTCTCTCTCTCTCTCTCTCTCTCTCTCTCTCTCCTCCCCCTCTCTCTCTCCCCCTCTCTCTCTTTCTCTCCCTTTTTCTCCTTCTTTCCTCTTTCTTTCTTCACCCATCTCCTTAGTTCCACCCACCCCTCTTTCCATTTGCTCTTCCTACCCCCTTCTTTCCTCTCTCATTTTTCGAAGCTGAAAGCAGTTAATCGGTCCTTAAACGCCAGTTCTTTATTCAGCATACCAAATCAACCACTAGAAGTCACCGGGGTGCTTTTCCCACAGGCAAGTTTGTTCAAAGTTCTTTGTCGTTGCTGAATGGACAGATGGAAAAAAGGGCAGAAAGAATGAAAGATGGATGGCGAGAGTGAGAGGGGAGAGAGAGAGAGAGAGAGAGAGAGAGAGAGAGAGAGAGGGGGAGAGGGAGAGAGAGAGAGGGGGGGGAGGGGGGGGGAGAGAAATGGGGAGGGAGGGAGAGAAGACGGACATAGAGAGACAGAGAGAAACAGGGGGAAGGAGATTAAAATAGGGAGACAGAGAGGGAGGGAGGAAGAGGGAGAGAGAGAGAAAGAGAGAGAGAGAGAGGGGGGGGGGGAGACAGGGAGTGTAAATGAGAGTCGAAAGAGAACACCAAGAAAGGCACAGAGAGAAACAGAGAGAAATAGGAGTAGGGAGAGGGAGAGAGGCATGATATAGGTAAGACAGAGAAAGAGAGGGAGGGAAGGAGGGAGAGAGAAGGGGGAGGACAGAGAGAGAGGGAGAGAGAGAGAGAGGGAGTGAGAGGGAAGGATAGAAAGGGTCTGGAAGGAGAGAGAGAGAGAGAGAGAGAAAGAGGGAGAGGGAGGAAGAAAAGGCTGGTTGATACCTCAGGTGGTCTTTGAAAAGAACTTCTGAAAAGAAACGGGACTGTTTGATGAAATTGTGGTGATTTATGGGAGCCAGGGGCGACATATTCTTTCATATTTTGATGGTTGGGTGCATAAGGGAGTCAATTTTAATCTCCCCACTCTAGCATAGTTCACCTATTCCCTTTGCGATGTGGTCTGGCGATCGAGACGCGGCCCCTGGAGGATAACATGAAATGTCACTCTGTGTTGAGAATCAATGAAATAACATTCCCCTGGTTGCTTTTGCTCCGAGACAGCCAGCAGCAGAGAACATGCTACTGTTCATAGGTATCAAAATCACACTCTTCATGATCAAATATATTTTGATAGTTAGAGGGGCACATCGGAAAGCCTTCACTATTAGCTCAAAATATTCTATGACCCCCCCCCCCCTCCTCCTCCTCCCCCTCCCCCCAAAATAGGACAACTACCTCGTTGACTAGTATTGCCATAGAGAACATGCCCGGACAACTATCCAGGACAGATACCCCCTCCTAGTATAGGGATAGTATTAGCAAGAAAGGAAACTTAGACGGAGTAGTTTTGGGATGGGTGGATGTCCAAGGGTGAAGGGTCGTTGTCCTGAAACGGCTCAAAATGCCAGACTTCTTGTGCAGTTTTCATAGTTTTTGAGTCATAATTTTGTCACTGTACATGCCTGCTAAGAACAAAGGCGCACCCATCCATTCATCAACCCAGTTTTCTGTGGGGGGGGGGGGGGGGGGGGAGGAAAGAAAAAGAAATCAGTGGCTAGTCCCCCCCCCCCCCCGATCCTAGATCCGTCACAGGTTAGTATTCATACACGTCCTTGGGTGCGTTTATACTTTCATTGCGAGGGCAGTTTCACGGGTACTATTTATACTTCTTTCCTCAAGGCGAATTCGTGCTCTGCGCATGCTACTAGTTTATGTGACGTCATATAAGCGCGTTTACAAATGAATGTGCGTTAGAAACGGCTTTTTTGGAGAAACGCTATGGAGAAACGCTATGGAGAAACGCCGATTCAAAACGCACCTTTTTGTGAGTTTTACGTACGAAAATGACTGTGGACGAATCCGTGTTTTGAACTGAACTCGTAACAAACATGACAAATGGCTGATTCTGGCCTGAAAAATGGGAGTATAAACGCACCCAAATGTGATTAAACTGCAATTCAGCGTAATTGGTTTGCCTTGATTTAGTTTTATTTCAAGCAAATAAACATATTTTGATAAGTAGGAAATATATTTGATTTAAGGACATTCAAAACATATGTAAGTACAAATGTCACATTGATAAGATAATAGAATGTAATCCTGATCATTTTCGGATAGCATCTGTAAACAGTTTTATATGAATTTTTGTATGAGTATTGGACTTTTCATAATAAAAATAAGAAAAAAGGATAAATGGCTAGTCATAATTATAGTGGTCATAATTATGAACCATTTTTCTGTATCATAGTTGCCATTTTAAATGGAAATTAATTTATCATCTGAAATAAAGGACAAGGTTTGCTTATCAATACTGTACATGGGCCATGATTAATGTTCAAATGTTTGTGTTACCTGTCTATACATGTATTGTCTATTCATTATCATACGAGTTGACCTTCATCCTTTATCTTTTTAGGTTCTGTTAATCTACTTAATCCACTGTAGCATTAATCTTTGATTAAGCCATATCGACCACGCGGCCTCAGCTGATTATATAATGTTGTAGTAGTTTTTGATGACGAATCATTTCGTTGACTAATGGAATGTTGTATAATGAAATAACAAGAAAAGAAGCAAGTCACTGTATTGTCATTGTGTAAATTAAGCATGCATGTCCAGACGACTGAACAAAGACAATACAAGGCAATTTTAAATGAACACAAG
Source organism: Heliocidaris tuberculata (assembly GCA_025618425.1). NCBI lineage: Eukaryota > Metazoa > Echinodermata > Echinoidea > Camarodonta > Echinometridae > Heliocidaris > Heliocidaris tuberculata. The sequence continues at coordinate 22,410,041 of CM046846.1, forward strand.
AAAGATTAGAAATGCTGTGAATATTGCGAGACGATGTTGCATAATCACAACAATGAAATGTGATTTCAAAATGGGTGCGGGATAACGGGATAACTAAGCAAGGATGTGTTTTTCTTGATAACGCATAATTCTCCCGAGTTCATGATTACAAGTTTGTGAAGATATATAATTTTTATTGAGTATCAACAATTTTGACGTATAAATGACACAAAGAATAAAATTTAAGTGATAGATATAATGAGAACATACAGTATACACACCTTTTATTAAAAAAAATATTAAGTCGAAGTGAGTTCTTATCCTTTAAACTATTTAAACAAATCAAAGCCCATGTCATGCACTTATGGTACGTAGATTTTTTCTTTTTTGTATTCTTTATTTTATGTATAGACAAAAAGACATTGCCATCGTATTTTGCAGAATGAATCTTCAACAGAATCAAAGAGACAATTGTTTGATGTGTGTTATTGTTTAAGAAGGACATGACCAGTCCTTGGTTGTATTTCGATGTTAAAAAGAACAATGTAGCTCTGTATAAATCTCAGTCCCACGTACCGTCATTAGTGCTGTTTGTTGAATTGATCAAGACAGACTTCTAAGAACTGATGGATTCGCTAATTCTTCGTCTTATTTACCCATCCTGTTGACTCTCTTAATCTTCTTCTATGATTGAAGTGAATGTTTAACTAGAGAGAGAAAGAGAGAGAGAGAGAGAGAGAGAGAGAGAGAGAAGGAGAATGACATCTAGTGACTTGGTTTAATTGAACGAAAGTGGAATTAGAGTTCTCTAATGGATTTTTTTTTCTTTTTGCTTCACAAACAGCATTCCTGCAAGTTTTCTCTGGACATTGTTTAAATGTGTCATCCAACTTAAAACAGATATTCTCTTTTGCATGGAAATCCTACAAAAGAGTTCAAAATAATGTTTGTCTCCTCCTAATCAAAATAAATGAGCATATATTTTGGAATTTGATTTAAATAAGAATGAGAATGACTATCATTGTTGACTGTGCAGACATTTTGTTAAATGTTTCGTCAAGTGGCTCTTCACATTGTCAGAATTAAGCATAACTCTTTCTCAAAGGACCTGTGCAAAGACAAATGTTGTCCTTTAGGTATTCCAACCATTTCTTAATTAGTTTTTAATCGATCGTATTTTGTAAACGTTTTAAGCCTATGATGCTCATCTGTTCATATTATCATTTTTTTATAATGATTTTTTTTGGTTTTTTTTGTTTGTATTTCACATGATCGTAGAATACCCTTATTGGATCAAGTTGAACTGTTCGCATATGACACTAATTTTAAAGGGATTTCATTCCGAATATTCCTGAAGGGTGCAGAATTGCCCCTTTAAACATGCGTTCTTGGAAATCATAAAACCTCGTGTATTGTGCTCCTATTTCATACAGAGTCAAGTTTGATTAATGTTTGTGCATTGATTTAGATTCAATGAAAATCTAGAAATACATATAAAAACAAGCAGTTGCGTAACCATCGTAGGATGGAGCCGTCGTATAACCTCTCGTTTTTTGAAGTTTATACATTAGAGTGTGTGTGTGTGTGTGTTTTTCATATTGAATTATTATTTCAACAAAATCATTTGATCTCGCACTAAGAAGAAAAAGAGCAAAGTTTGTAGAACCGAATAAATAGAACCCACTTCTTCTTCTTCACGGGGAGGGACATGCTTCTTATGTCGACATCTAGAGCACCCTGCGATGTCTTTATTGATATCGTATTGCGATGGAATAGACAGTCGATTTACTTTGTAAGACAAAGACTCAAAATGAAGGAGAAATGAGAGGATTTTGGTTGACACACCTGTACAAACATAGTAGAAGGAGCACGTACGATACTTGGTTTAAAGTGAAGGTGGAGTTCTGCAAAATAATTAGTGAGCATCCTTTTTTAATTTTTTTTTTTAAATTCCAATGTGGGAGAATGTTATAGTATGAAAATGGTTGCTCTTGAAATACCCTCACATTCAAAGTATAAGAGCAAGTCCAATGTATTTGATCATTTTGCTGCCCAATACGTCCCCCAGATTAAAGAAATTGTAAATAAAATTCAAAATTACAAATGTCATTTTTCTTGTTATTTGGTCTAATCCAAAACACTGGAAGGGCTGTCATGCTGATGGAATCAGTGCCTATACTGAATATTGTTGATGATGTCGGTAACGTAGGGAACGAAATACCATGGACTTGCCCCAAAATTATATTAGTTTTAAAACTTTGGACCAAATTGGATGTCATATATGTGTGTAGTCACTGAGTCCCATATACTTACTTCTGTGTGTAGTGTTTCTCAATGCAGGTGATTTCAGCTACGTGGAATCAATTTATTATCGTCACAGCATACAACTATATTTTTGTATGTACTATGTAATTAACGTGTCTTAATAACCTTTAGACATTTACTTACAGAATGCAATCGCATGAGCAGTATTCATATTTTATCTTTAAGAGAATACACCGCATTGGTGCGTGTCTGCCTCTCTGTGGTTGCCTATGCTAACTTAATATATTATTGACATTCATATTATGAGAGTATACCAGGGGTGATACAGGGATAGAGGCGGCCCCCTTTCTGCCTTTATATTGATCATGTTGATTCTTTTCAGTCAGTAATGGTAGAAATGATCTTTTTTCCATTTCCATTATCCTTAATCACAGGCATATGGACACAATTTTGGATCTTGTGTAATGTAAATGTAATTTTTGTCGTCAAAGTATACAAATGATATGTAATAATTACAAGTAGACTACCTGGCAGCCATAAAACAAGATAACAGTTGACCAAATAGGAGGTGAAGTATCCGGATATTGGTAAATAAAAAAATATCGTGGGGGGAGGGGGGAGCTGCAGCCTCCAGTTCAATTACCGCCTATCATGCCTATTATGTTCTTAGGATTATTTTCGAGAAGACACTATGTGGATTTAATGAAGAAATCTTTCGGTCACAGATGTAGGCATGAATTTTCACGTCCATTCAGCTTTAGAATAAATGAATCGGTTAATGTATTCAGAATCCTCATTTTATTCCTTTCTATTTATCATTTTAACGCTATCTATCCCTCTTCCCACCCACCCCACCCCTCTCTCCACATCCCAATCTTTCCCCACCTCTCTCTATTTCTCTTTGTCAAGCTACATACATGTGTATTTTTGTCTGACGATATATCTCTCTGTTTTCTTGGTTTGTCTGTCCCGTCTTCAACCCACCCCTCCCCATCCGTTCTCCTCGCGGTCGGTACCTGGATCTACCTCTCCCCGTCTCCCAACTACGTGACTTGCCTTTGCCCGAGGTTTCATATCAGATTGAAATGAATATGAGGGTGTATGTCAAGGGATAGCGATGGAATGTTTAATGATCTCTCACATCCAAGAGCAAAAAAAAATAGCATTCGATACCTGAGTCGCGAAATGAACGAGCGATAAATGGCAAATTATTGGCGCGCATAAATAGTTGTGATGGTGAAATTTTTTTATCGTGTGCGGTTTTTTAATGTTCCTTTATGGAAGACGAATTACAGGATAGATGAAACGTGAACATGCAATTCTTCACCGATGAAAAGAACTAGAAACTGCTATCATTAAATCTTGATCAGTTTTGCTCCAATTCGTCTAAAATCGCTTAGGCTATGATATAAAGGCGATGAATTACAAATGGCATCACCTCGTAAATTAGGAAACGATCGGATGAGTTTCAAACGAGTTCAAGAGCTTGTTGTGATATGACGCTATTTGTTTTAAAAATACTAATTCATTCTGAACGAAAATTTGTAAAGAGCAAACCACAATGGGACCGAAATAAAACGGAGAGAAAAACGCCACCAGTGTCTGGATAAAGGGGATAGATCATATTTAATTGAGAGCGATGGATATGAACAAATCTCTTTGTTATCTTTCATTGATATCAGAAAGATAGTGAGATAAGCTATGATGATATAATGAAATGAGAGAGAACGAGCGAGCGAGAGAGAGAGAGAGAGAGAGAGAGAGAGAGAGAGAGAGAGACAGAGACAGACAGAGAGGGAGAGAGAGTGGGGAGCAGTCTCTTGAGAAAATAAGAAAAGCCGATATGCTGAGATAGACACACACGTTGATAGAGCAGAGGTCTCATTACCAGGAGGCCTCGGTTTCGAAACTATAAGTCAATGCGTTAGAGCTCTTTGAAAGGTATTAATATTCATTCATTACAAGTCCCTCGGATTGTACTTGAAGACCTAGGTCTCCTGCTTCAATAGCATTCAGTTACAAATAGAGTCATCACACCATCACAAAGAAAATGAATCTGTATGTGTGTGTGTGGGGGGGGGGGGAGGGTGAGATCACGTTTGAGAATGGTCGTTGATGATTTTGGTTAAGAAGGGATGCTTGTCCATTTTACCGTTGTCATCAGAATTTCTCGTGAGACGCCTATGCAAACTTGATGGTATGGGCTTTGAGAGACTACTGATCATCACCAATCTGAAGTCTCCCATTTAGAATGATGTTGCCATCAGAGGCTTCACGTAGCAGTTTTTTCATATCTATTTCATAGGCACGAGACTCACACGGCTCAGGTGATGCTCTGTCAATGTCTACGTTTTCTCTCAAATATCTTTATTTGTTTATAGAATATTGCGTTTCTCGTCCCATTACACGCATAATTTTAGCACTTAAACAGTTTTATAGCATGTGGCACCTTCTGTATCACCAGGCAAAATATTTTCAGAAAATATATATTTCACTGTAATATGAGGGTATACCAGCAATGATATCCTGAAGCTTTTTTTTTAAATCCCTTATTAATCCCTTTCATTTATTTGAAAAACTTTAAAAACTTCACTTTCTTAAACCTGGAAGTATATGAATGATTTTAAAAATTCGAAATTTTACGAGTAAAGTTTTAGCGATACTTTTCATGCTGGAGAAACTTAAAGACTTACATGGTGGGTTAAACCGTTACATGGTGCAACCCTGAAAACTAAATATGAGTTTGTATTATCCCTTTAAAGTTTGCATGGTCCCTCTTAACATGCTAAAGTGTAGTTTCTAACACGTCTTATCATCTGAAGATGAACACCTATGACCTTGGGGATTGCAAAGCGATGAAAGACAGTACCCTTTGAGAAACAACAAGAAAAGCACTACCCTGTTCCAACTTATTGTTTCTTTAAATCAACATTAATACATCTTTCAGATGCAGCGCCTGCCACAGCCAAATCCGTTGATCGCACGCTCGGGTCCATAGATACCTCAAGTTCAAAAGGTTATTTGAGTTTTGTCTAGACGATATCCGCAAGGTCAAGTTCAGTTTCCACGACAATTTTCGTAGTAGGTGCTCCGACATTTATTATACTCCGGCGACACTTGCTCCGTGCTTTATTTCGTCAAAGATTTAGGAATAGGGTTAGGATTAGGTAGAGGGTTTGGTTCAGGGTTGAAGTTTAGGATTCGGCAAGTGCACGAAACTGAGGCAGAGCATTTGTCGCCGGAGCGTATACGTCGTACAACCAAGTAACATGAATTTGTTGATGTACCTCTTTGCTGATGAAAAAGCGTTGCTAGAACATGAATTAAAGATACGAAATGTTTATGACTGTGGTCAGGATGAAGTGCCTTCACGAGTATCATCATTCATACATGTACATCTGTGTGACGTCTGTAGATGTACCTTCCACATTTTACCCCCCAAAAATGCTTATTTCCGGCATCGTATAGAACGATGTTAGCCGTTGGATTCTGAATGAATGAGCAAAGTGCCCCAGGGGCGAATCCAGATCCAGGATTTGATAAGGGGCTCACAGTAGTTGGTTAAAAACTTGAAGGGGGGAGGAGACAATGGGGAGAAGCACTTTGTACTTCATGTACTTGGTAGGCTATGCCACAATGCCTTATTGCCTTTTGAGGGGGGGGGGGCAAAGGCTAATGTGCCCCCTTCGCTACTCTGGGTATCAGTCGGGCCCCTCCGCCTTTGAGCCATTCCCTCTTCAGTTAAAGCTCTTTGTTTCTGTTTTTTGTGGTCCAATGTATCCGATTGTTTTCAAGGTATCGTTTTAGGCGCATTTTCTCACACGCCAAACATTTTTCATTCTCTTGACTGTTGTGCGTTGTCGAGCGATCAACATGAACTCATGACTCATGCTCGAGCATATGTTTTAAGTTTCTGAAGCAGGGAATGATTTACATAATTCATAAGGTATGCACGATTCACCCCCCCCCCCTCTCTCTGTCTGTCTCTCTCAATCTCTGTCTCTCTCTGTCTCTCTCAATCTCTCTGTCTGTCTGTCTGTCTGTCTCTCTCTCTCTCTCTCTCTCTCTTTGTCTGTCTCTATCTCTGCCTCTCCATTCATTCTCAACCAGCCTCTATTGTATTCCATCCATATTCCTCCAATATTTCTCCAATATTTCTAGGGACCTATTCTTAGAGATTGAGAGATAACATCAGACGAAGTGCGACAAAGATTGATCTTAGATATTGTAGGGTGCCGGGCACGTTCCGCCCTACCTCACACCAACGCTCAAAGCAACAGCCCGACAATATTCTACTCACCTCTTTAGGTGTAGCTGACACGAATCTTCCAAACAAGTTTGAGGCTGGGGAAGGGTGCATTTAGGGAATTGAGGGGGGGGGGGGGGGGTAGCATCGTGTGATAATTTCGTTTTTGTCCTAGATTTCCTATATCATTCTCCCCGTTTGACTCCTATATTTGTTCTCATCTAAATATTTTGTAGGGAAGGGTAACGAGAGAAAGAGGGGAGAGGGGGCAGCCTATCATGTGATATTTCGTTTTGTCACAGATTTCCTCTTTCGTCATTCTCATTTGAACCTATATTTGATTTCAATGTGAATTATGTGAATTGTGTCGTAACCGAGTGGTTTAATCATTTTGCTGGGAATGCAAAAGTTGTGGGTTCGAGCCCCGGTACATCACTTATGACCTTGAGCAAGGTATTTTTTCTACATTGCTTCTCTCCACCTAGGTGAATAATGTGATGATGATGAAGATGTGCATGAGTATATATCAAACAGATCTATACCTACCATCAATTGGATTATAATTCAATTATTTTTAAACATGAATTGCCATTAATTTTAATCAGCATCCTTGTTATTATGTTGTTATTATTATGTGACTGAACTCGAACCATTCGCCCTCTTTTCTCGAGAGTTTGCAATATTTTTAATCGATGGCGGATTATGAAGCGCTCACTTACCCGAGAGAGATTTGAATGGAGCAGTTGGTAGAGGCTTGCGAATTAGAAGGGGATAATTTGTTTGGGGAAATTTTGTTTTGAATGATGAATGGAATAGTTGCTTTAGATTCGGTTCATTTGGGTCTTTATTTGTGGATACTAGTACATCATGCAGCTGCTGCTGCTGTTCTCTCTCTCTCTCTCTCTCTCTCTCTCTCTCTCTCTCCACCCACTCTCTCTCTCCCTCTCCCTCAACCCCCTCTCTCTCTCCCCTCTCTCCTCATGCAATGACGAGAAGAAGAAAATCGCAGTCATGCCTCTCTTTATTACGATAATTTCCCCAGTTTTTGTCTGATCTCCAATTCAATACCACATTTAGTGATAATTATGATAATTATAAGTGACCTCATAGGAACAAATACAAGTTCAACAATCGCATAATATATTGATAAGAGCAAACTTAGCATGAAGACAAAATGGATGATGATAATAATTGCTAACCCCAGTTTCAACTCTTTGTGTCTAGTAAAAAGAAGTAACAATAGGAATCGGTCAAATGCCAATGGAAATGACCTGATCATGCACTGTGCTTTATTTAATAATTAGTTTTCAAATGAAATTATATGATTATGAGAGCGGACATGCATTCTCAGTGGAAACACACATTTATACATGGGCCCAATTTACACCCTTATGCTATAGGCGCACGGACACAGTATCGTAAATAACACAGTAATACGTCACTGGTATTATGTCTTAAATCGAAATATTTCTCGTAAAGTTTGTTTAACATTGTTTTATACGTCCATTCTTGAAAGAAGAAAAAAAAAATCGTTTGTAAAAAACACCCAAAACACAACGTATCCACACATTTCATGTTTGATGTCGGGGATGATTTTTTTTTTTATTCGGTGTTTATTTCTTTTGTTATATCTTACTGAGTATAATGGCAAAGCTTTTACATAATTTTCATTATTTCAATCTAAACATTATGCCTCCGTTAGATTAGGTTAGAATGCTATGTATTGGATCATGTTACATGAATCGTCGTGTCGCTCCTTCCTGAGCGAGCTCGCGAGGCTTTTACATTTCTGAAACATGTGAAAGGTCTGTCAAGTTTAAAGCACTATCAGAACTCGCTCTTTTATTCGGGCAAATATTGAGTATCTGTGCAAACGAGTCTAACACTTGAGATGTCTTGGTTGACAAACATTGGTACCGAGTTTGCTCGCCTCTCTCACACCAGCCCAGGGCACCAGAAGCATGTTTTCGGGAAAATGTCGGGGAGGTGGAAGTTATTGATGAGTCGGAAACCCGTCAACGACGTGCTCACTGCATACGCAGTCAACGTTTCTATTTTTCTTTTCCGAACAGATGCTTGCCTCAGAAGCTGTAATTTAAAATGGAAGTAATTATGAAATTTAAATGTTTTAAAGTATATCGACAACAAGCTTTAAACAATTCTTTTAGACATTAGAGTGTATGCTTGTACTGTAGAAAAAAAATATGATAATTCGGAAAGCAGCAGCCCCTCCGAAAATTCTTTTATAAGATAAGTAAAATATTTTACATCATATAACATGAGAACATCTACGGTAATTCTAGTAGGTAAGATGGAACTTTGGATTAGTAATATTTACACATCTGGAAATAGTTAATCACATATTTAGGCTTATCTGGAAAATGAGATGCGAGAGAACTTGTATTTGATTGATTTGATATCGAACTTTCTGGGGCATACTAAATAGTGTTTGGATTTATATATTTGATTTCATTGGTAACAATCATGTTGTTCACAGCCGATATATTATGCGCAAGAGTATTTGTAGCTTAGTTGTTGCTATGGTAACTTAAGATATTTTATTTCAAGCAAGGATCTTTGAAGAAGAAAAAATGTTGAAAGCAACTGTGGATCTTGCGTGCGCGTGACGTCAGGATTTATTAATGCAGCATAGCCCTATTATGATAATCATATAGGAGATAAGTTTGATTTCATTTGACATTTTAAAAGATTAGGTCTAATATGATTTCTTTAAATAGAATCCATTTCCTTTTACTGCACTTAATTCCGATTAGTAAATTCCATGTATATGATAAAGTGTTTATTTCCACTCAATCCTCATCATACAAAGTTTATATTTCAAAGCCCTTTGAAAACTGCCTGATAAAAAAACGAAACCTCTTGATGTACTGGTGTAACCCCCACCCATTCGTTTCTAGACACCCCCCCCCCAAATAAAACATATGTTCCGTTTACCTTACGACAAACAGAGATTGTTTTGGCAAGAGAGGTACATCTCCCCCCCCCCCCCGTTGATTAATGTCTGGATACGCCTCTTCCGTTTACCTTCGTCATCACATGGTTACGTTATCATTTCATTTTAAATACTATTCGATATTTTTTTCTTATTCCCGGTGTTTTTCCTCCCTGGATTTTTAATCATTAGCCTACTTCATGAAAACATCCTTTCTTTTTCTAACTTCTATTCCCTTCCCATCAATTCGTTTACACATGATGGTCCATAATTCTTGATCTTCCCTATAATCTTCCAATCATCACTTCTATTTTTATTATTTTTTTTTCCCTCCAGGAACTTCCTATTTCTGACTGGTAAGGAGTAAGGCAAAGCCTTTTCGGTAGAACATCTTGCGATTCCTCAATCCTTCTTTCTGGGCAGTCGCTAGAGGGGTTTAAAGTTTGAAGTTTGAAGTTTATTTGTTCCACTTTTACATCAAAAACAATTCAGATTTTACAAGCATAATTGTCAATTTCAAAACGTACGGGTAAAGAACTCAAATCAAGTACAATGTACGGTAAATAGGTAGAAAGTTTCGAGAGATATATGAACTACTGGCAAAAAAGAAGAAAATGTAAAATGTGGGGAGCCTAAATAAAAAGCATTACTTGTAAATGATTAGACTCCCTTATAGAGTAACAATACAAGTAATTCTGATTATAGAATGCAATAAAAAGCAAAAGGGAATAGAAGTATCAGATTCACATGCTAAACGTACAAGGAGAGCAAAGCTCAGAATGTGGAGTTAAGAAACGAAAAAGACAAAAGAGAAGAACAAAAAAAAAATGAAGAAAGGAGAAAAGGAAGAAGAAAGAAAAAGAAGGAGGAGGAGAAGAATGAGAAGAAAAGAAGGAGAAGTAAAATTGTAAAGGCAGGACAGTGTAACACGAACAAAGTCCATGTGACCACCTGTACGATCCAGCAATCATGATATGAATATTCATACAAAAATGTACTTGACACCCCAATAAAAAATAATTATGGCAAATTTTGAATTTTTATAAGTTGTTGGGAAAGCGTAAATATTGAGTCGTTTAATCTTTTCTTTTTTTCATTTTTGTTTGCTTTTTGGATTTTTAAAGCTAATCTGTTCGCAGATTTAGTTTAACAACCCCCTCCCCCATTTTAAACTGTCTAGCGACGCCCCTGACTTCTTTACGTCAGTATAGTAACTGGGGGAATCGATGTTGCGATGTGACAGCTTCAAGCATATCAGGTGATCAGCACGGATATGAAGGAGGGGTATGAACGTCACAATATTTTCGTCTTAACCCCCTTGAAGAGTCACGGAGGGTAAACAGATCGTCACTTGTCATCTTCTACCAGACCCTCTCGTCACAGAGAAAGCTGCACCCGAATCCAAATATTGGCAGAAATTCCTCTTAAAAAAGAAGACTGGTTTCAAGAAATCACTGTTTTCAAGACATGTAAAATTATTTTCAAAAACAAACATAAATGCGCTGGATTGCGTCTCTTCTTCTCTCCGTTCATCATCATGTTTTATGATGCCATCTGCTCTGCCTAATCATGTAAGCTAGATTCTGATCTCACAATCAGAATCTTGCTTTTGGGGGAGCGTGTGAATGCCCCTTATGATAGTTGCGCATGAGTCGTTATTTCGTTTGCGCTTTTGCCGACGCTAATTTAGATCATTTATGGAGGTAATTTGTGCAAGTCCCAGTAATTTGAGGCAATATTTGCACTGTTCGTTTTGCCTTCACTTTTTGTAGACGCCACTCTCTCAAGCGGAATTCTAATGAATTTACGTAAATACATTACCTTTGACTATTTACATTAAACTTTAAAGTGTTAATCGTTTTTTAAAACCTTCATAAATCTTCAAAGATTTATGCCTCAGTTGAGTAAACAAAAACTGACTTACAAATATCAAACATGCTATTAATAATTCCCCATTAGATTCTAAACTGACTCTTATTAGTTATTTTAATTCTTATCGGAACACTTTAAGCTCCTCTGACTGTTCCCTTAAAGAAATAAGAAGCCCTCAATATCCCTTACTTGTATATCATTTTGAATTACGTCAGTGACGTAAAGAAGATAGTCCAACCGCCGATCGACATGTTAAAAGCCCTCTGGTAATTCGAGAAGGGTGAATCGGATATTTTTCTTCACGCATAATTATCATGATTATGGGAAGTTCCTGCATGATAAGGTCTATGATATGCTGCACCAGGCGTTAGTTTCTGCACCAAACTACTTCTGGAACATGTTGAGCGACTGATTAAGCCGGGGTTGCCGATTTGCAAGTCATCCCTAATTACTGATTCGAGGTAAACGATTAGCTCGGTAATTAACTGTGCGTGTGTAGAACGAAGCGTGTGACGTAAAGCTAGGGTGGTAATCAGGCCAGGCGAACAGCTTGTTAGAAAACAAGTTTTGTATTCCTGTGTCCGGCTAACGTCATGGCAACCTAACCTGAATAAATTTGAACTTAATAGTCAAATGTTATTATCAATAAGAATTATAAGAATGTGTAATTATAAAATTATTTTTATTCATTCTTGCACTAATAACTCTTTGCAGTTCAGTACTGAATCTCTTCAAAGATTATAGGTTAAGATGAACAACCGTAAAGATGTTTGATGAAACAAATAATGAGGTACGAAAAAATAGTGAAAAAAGAAGAAAACAATTTTTATGTGATGTTGGCAAATTGTTTGAAAGATATTGAGTTATCACTGTGCAATAATTATGAAAATAATGGCATAAAGCATGCATCATTATGTGTCTTCCATTCTATTTCATGGAATCGCCTGATTCATTTGAAAGGTATGAGATGTGATTATTTCAAACGGAATACATCTTGCTATTACGTGATTTTCGGATTATAAGATTTGGCATCAGAATCAATAATCCAATGGAATGATGGTGTCTGTTTATCACAGGCTTTAGAATCGATGTAAATAGGCTTCTGTAAGTTTACTTGATCTGCTTTTGATTCGGGTGTAATTTATGTGATAATTCAGACAGATCACTCGTAAATTTGACGGCTATTTTTGGATTAGCTGAACATGTTGAATGACGCAAGGATTTGTAGAAAATAGATAATTTTTCGTGTCTATTTCATGCAGTTATTTTAATACGAAGTATGTTATCCTTAAGTGTGACATGTTTATATAATTCTTCATGTCATTATTGCATTATTTTTTTCTCTTCGTTTTTGTTTGAGTTGGAGAACCCGAGTCAGATATCTCTCCCCCCCAGTATTGCTTTCTTCATGTTCTTGCGTGTGTGTTGTTGTTGTTTTTTAATTCTTGGATTTATTTCATTCCTTTATCATGTTCATGTGTGAATATCTATTCGATTTGACCGTGATTTTCCTTTGTTTTTCTGCTTCTCGCCATCTATAACTCTTTCCTTGTTTGTTAGTCTATATCATTTCATTCATTCTCTCTCTCTCTGTCTTTGTGTATCTGTTTGTCTCTATTTTTTCCTTCCACCACCCATCCTCTTTCTGTTTCTTTCTCTTTGCCTCTCTATCTCTCTCTCTCTATATATATATATCTCGCACCTTGCTGTCCTCCTGCCACCTCATTTTTTCTTTCTCTTCTCTGTCTCCATCTCTTTCTCCCTATATCTCTCTCCCCCTCATTCTTTATCTCTCTCTGCTCTTTTTCTCCTCTGCCACCCCCTTCTCTCTCCCTCTTCCTCCTCTCTCTCCACCTATCTCTCCCTCTACATCTCACAATCTCTCTTTCCTTCCCATCTATCCCCTTCTCTCTCTGTCTCTCTTCCCCTCTTTCTCTCTCTCTTTCTAAACGATGTCGACATACACGTACACGAAGTAACTTCTATCTTGACTTTGACGCTTTCCCCCTGATCGGTCAGAGGAGACAAACATACATGGCGTCATTTAGACCAGGCTCTCTGTGTTATAAACAAACACCTTTTATCCATTTCAAGAAAAATCTCTTCCTTTTTTTTCCGAAACGAAATTTGGAATCCCTGAAAAGAAGAGAGAAAATACTGCGTTTCGAGTACCCATCGCAATCATTTACAGAGCGACCTCTTTCCCCCTCTCTTCTTTATTCTCCCGATCTTGAAACGGAAAAACAAACAAAAACATAACCGTTTTCGGCACCTCATCGTGATGCAAGTATTGTAGAAATCGACTTGACTTTGTGGGTTTATTTACCAACTCGGAACTCTTGTTTGAGGAAGAAATGTTTTGAGTCCTTGTGGAGTGCCACGATCCGTTCCAAATACATCCTTCGCGAGAGGTTGCTTTGCCTTAGTGATCAGTACCATTCTGGCCCTGTGCAAGGAGTTCCTTGCTTTGATGTCTGTTGTGTGTTATTTCTGCAGTTGTCTCTCTTGCCTCAGGTACAAATAAAATCGTATCTCGACGACTTCCCCCTGGACCATTACGCCGGACAACTACACCCGCACAATTAACACTAAGACCTCCAAAGACAATCTCCTGAAAAATAACCTGGGACAAGAACTCGTTATAATTATTATCCCAATGAGCCTCAGATATCAGTGGGTAGTGTCCGAATGTAATCTTTTTTTATTTATTTATTTTTTTTAATAGAGGGTAGTTGTCCGGATGATAGATGACTTGGGTTTTAACCGGGGACAGTTGTCAGGGATAATTGAATATAGGGTTAGTTTTCATATACATGTATATAATCAACTGAAATGGTTAGAGGAGGTAAACTTCCTTGGAGTGAGATGAGCGCCCCAAAGCTGAAGATACTGTGAAGCTGCAACAGTTATGTTCATACCTGCACCATGACCATTGCATTCCTGATTCTATCTCTTCGTGTGTGTTTTCTCTCTCTTACTTCCATCTTTTTGCTCTCATCTTTCGAACCAGATTTTAGTAGCAGTGAAAACTTGGAGAGTGAATGTTTCCCGCGAGTACTTTCCACCGCCCACCTTTTCGACTTCCATCGCTATTACATCGTCAATCAAAGTCGAAACCAATACACTCCAGTCATCACTGATCTGGCCAGCTGCTGTATAAGATTCGTCGATATTTCCCACAATTCTCACCACCCCTTCCTTTCCTTAATATGTAATTTTTCTTCCTTTATTTGTCCTTGTCTGTTTTCAAGTCTATATTTCCATCTTTTTCTCTCGGCCTGTGTGTCTGTCTGTTTCTGTCAGTCGTCTATAAGAGACGTACCGTAAATTTAGGAGACATGCCTTTGCCTTACAGTGTATAAATTCCCACTAGAAACCTGCCAGTGTTGTTGGCCTATACATTTGTAAGTTCTTTTCGATACCATCTTCACTCCTCCCATCCTCCTCTGGTTCTCAAAAGGAAAGAAGCAATAAAAAAGCGAAAAAAGTTTTTTCCACTATTTCCCACATAATGGCACATGGAGCCATAGATGCTACATCCAACAATTCATAACAACCATTGCTCTCTTGTCTGGAAATAAAAGAAAGCACAGGCCTATTTCCGTCAAGGGTACCCCTATCTATCTCACGATTCGAATCCTTACTTGAGAGTGTGGATGATAACTCTCAGCTCTGACAAGTCTGAGGTTACGAGGTCGTGACCTCAGCCATGATTGGCCGAAAGTTTCGCCCCTTACCTCCATACAAGTCGGTCTTCATAAACGCCGGTACGGTATGCGGTATTCTATAGCGCTTACCCGAGGTCCGCATTGAAAGAGCTACAGCTCTACTCAAGGGTATTCAGTTGAACATGAAAAGATAGAAGGTATATTTTAATTCATTTTCATTTTTAGGTGAATCGTTGTAGACCTAAGCCAAGTTTTCCATTGTCATGATAGAAAACAATGTCTACTCACAAAATTGATTCATGACCACTTTCGAGACACGAATGTTCCTTCCACCTTAATTACATTATTGCAATAATTTAAATCAGTTGATGTTGTTGTCAGTATTATGCAAAAATATGAAACAATTATAAAGAAAATGGGAGCAATAAATATCAGTTCGATTCAGTTATTTAAAGATATCCAGTGATATACTGTTGATGAGGTGGTTTGGGGGATAGGGTAATTAACGTTCATCCAGATACTCCGAGTCATCACTCATCTCTCACCTAACACACACACACACACATCCTGAAAGAAAAACCACAAAATCCAATTCCATTTTGGGAGGGTCCAAACTTTTTTGTCACTGTCAAGTCTGAAAATCCCCCCACAGCATTGAAAAGGGCGGTCTATTATGTCTAGATACGATTTTATTCTGGCAAAACCCGGCACAAATTAATCACTCGGTCCTCATTTGGGGAAGAAAAAAAAAAATTGAAACCGACAAGATTAGGAAATCATTACTTGTTTGAATTCGAGTGCATTGTCATTATCACCACCGGATTTCCGATCTCAACAATCACTGTTTTCTTTTCAAAGAATCTGATGGAGATAGAATAGGCAAAACTCGTCTTTTTTATTTGAATAATCTCCTTTTTTGTGACATGATTGATCGTGTTATAAGCTTGACAACACAAATTCTACACAGTTCATACAACGGCGCGGCAATGCGTGCAGTACACGAGTCGGCATTATTTTTTGGGCACATGCCAGTTCCTAATTCTTCAATGTAGGACTACGCCCACGTGGGTGAAGGAATTCGTCTATTTCGGAGAAATATTTGATATTATTTCAATACTGGAAATATTGATTTCGATGACAGGACAATAAACAAACACGCAATATAATTCTTTGAACATTTTGACAGATGAAATTTGATGGCACGACTTCTATCGGTCGAAATCGTGATATGTCACTAAGCTTGAAGTTTAAAAAAAAAACAACTGGCAATATTATTGTAAGATGTATTGCAATCTTGTAGAAAGTGCATCGATAAATCTTCCTGAAATAAATTTTTAATTGAATAGTTGTAATGTAACAGGAGTTTTGTGTAAAAATTATACAACATATATGTTTTTTTTCCCGCGTCCGCGGAGATTTCTACATTCACTAAAATTTTCTTTGGGTTAAATTCCGTTATATAACCACTTAAACACAAAGAAAGTTCAAGTCCATTTTCTGTTGTTTTTTTTTTTCATTTTTGCTAACCAGAATCTTAAAACGATGAAGGTCAAATGGCAAGTAAATGAGTTTTTACCAACAACATATCCCATTTGTCGAAATATATATTTATTTCAGCTAAAATTTTGAGACCACACTGATTCATCACAAACGGAATAATCATTATTCCAATCTCTTTCGATTATACCATTTACACGCTTCATGTTTCATACACCTGTTGTTTCGTTCATCTCTTTGTGAAATGTCAACGTCAATGTCATTGACTTGCTCTCGGTGAAAGACAAAAATTCAGTTTCATTCTTGATCATTTTCATGTACAGACATGTCTGGAATATCTTTATGTCTGCTTCGTTATAAAATATGAACTATGATCATTGTTTGATTAAAGCAAATCAAATATTTCCGGTCGTAAAGCGGCATTATGATCAGAAAAGAGTCCTTCAAAATCTAATTGTTATAAGGATGATAATGATGTGGTTTATGATCGAGTTCTTTTCGCCTTCTCGTGGAGCGTTACATTGGCCTTGTGTCCCGTGAGGGGTAGGGTGGGGGGGGGGGGGGCGTGCCCCTCATCAAAAAAAAAAAAAAAAAAAAAAAAAAAAAGGAGGAGAGAGTTTGTTCCGCTAGACGACCATTAAGATGGGGTATACTAATAATGCAAGAGCTAATATAAAAACGACCATTTTTATTATCATTATTTGTAAGACAAGAACCCCCCTCCGCCCTCCCCCCCCCCCCGACTGGTTGCACGCTACGCTACTGGAGTGCTATACTTGCCAAGGGTCTAGAAATTGAAGTATAGTGTAGAACATTAACCTGGATAAGATTAACAAGATGATAAGAGCACTTCAATAAGAATTGTTTTACGATTTGTTTTATTTGGTATAGCCATATCATACAGAGCAAAGTCGATTGCGTTGGAATGCAGCTTTCGTTTCATTCATGGATTTAGAGCATCATATAAGTTTTGTAGATTAAACTGTTTAAAATCATTCAATGTTAGGTCAAGGTAATTTTATGAAGTTGGTGTATACAAAGTACTCTAATATGAATGTCTCAGACGCTATTAGGTACATAAATGTAGTAAAGAATGTTGCGTCTATCAATGTAGCAAAGAAGTAAAATAAGTTTTACTTTGATAAGATTATGAATATTATTTTTTGAGAATAGTCTAATAATGATATTTGGCAGACATATTATTAAGAGCAAAGTCGACGGCGTTGGAATGCTGCTTTCGTTTCATTCACGTAGTTTGTGCTACATACTAAAGACTGTAGATTAAACGCTTTACAAGTAAATCATTCTTAGGTCTATATGAAGTTCATATCAATGTACTTTAGACTATATTTAACCTTATTTCTATTTTCGTACAAAAAAAAAAGCATTTAGGGCAGGCGTGTCAGCATAAATACCGATTGTATTTCTGAAATCAATATGCAATTTACATAATAATATGCCTACATTTACACGCAAAAATAAGCTGTTAGCTTTGAACATCGTCATGAAATTACAATTTTGAATATCTGAAAAGTAATGTGCTCTTGACTGATGATTGTGTATGGGAAATTGATATTGTTGTAGGTGGTGTACTATGACATAATGTGAATATGTTTGTTATTTCCAGGTTTAACCAGTTCATGAATTTATTCAAAATTCGTGTCTACTTTAATAACCCCATTCATATATCAGAACAAAATCGCAAAAATGAAAGAAATGTGTTCATACTTCGTGGGTCATTTAACCATTCATGGTATTACCCCAGGCAAATCCTGGTCGGTTAAAAAGCTGAGTTGGTGGCCCACACACTGAAACCAAGCCAGGAGTTTGCTGAAACTATAACCGGAATACCATTTTCTCTTAAAAAACACAATGTTGACCAAACTATAACTCTGGTTTATCACAAAGAAGATAACAAATGAATAGATGAAAAGAAATATGTGAATTGTACCTCTTACAGTGGCAATATCAACCAATGAATTGTAGCCCTTCAATGGGTGTCGGTCTATCACCAAAGCATTTTTGGTTGTCAGTAAAACGAATCAATCATCATTTTTGACACAGGTATTGTACTTTTGTCCCCTTCGAAGTGTGGATGACGACATAACGAACTCGCTGAACTCTTTTGCTGTGACCGGTTCTCGATGATATATTAGGGATACGTTGTATTTTAGGTTATGATATTTTTCTATAATTTTCTATTTCTAAAATTTGCATAGATCTCATTTTTCAAACATTTCATAACTTTCTTATTCTTTGTCCAATTTCTTTCAAAGTTTCATCATCCTGTATCTCTTACAGTTTTTCTGTTTTCACACAAATCAAATTATTACCAAGATTAGATTGCTCTTTAACATGCATTCATAGGCGTCCGAGGCGGGGAGAGGGGGGGGGGGGGGGGGGGGGAGCTGTAGCCCCCTGAGGATTTTGAAAGTAACCGATATTCGGGCAACTACCACCTCATATTCGGACAGCGAGATGCCAGAAAATTCTCATATTTGGGTAGTTCTATGCCCGAATATATAATTTCTGGATATTTTTACTACAAAAAGTGTCGAAAAATTTGCTCACTAGCTTCGTTCGGTCGCAAAATATAGAAACTGGAAACTTGATATTCGGGAAAAAATGCGTTATCTTCCCACTCTTGAAATTGTACCCGTAAGCCTATTCATAAATTAGATATTGTAAGTTAAAATGATGAAATCCACTTAGTGTCTCATGAATGTAAGTAGTTTTAGGTATATTTGTGAAAAAGAACCACTGGTTTTATTTACTAGTTGATGAACAAGATAAATTATGTATCAAGTTCAGCTAGTAAGAAGTATTGCAGCTGATTCTCTTTCAGAATCAAATGTGTTTATTTTTTCCCCCAAAGACTCCATGACCCATTCGCAATCATGATGATTGCAGAAAACGATAAAATATTATCCTTTATATAATGAGAAAAGAAAAAGAAAAAAAATTCTATTGATTAACGGAGGAAGCGGTTTGTTGACAAAGCGTTCGCCTCTTACAATTATTATCATGAAGGCCTAATTTATCCACCCAAAATACCCGGAATATAGTATTGCATTAACTTGATTGTCGAAGGCGAGATTTCTTTGACTTTCGTAAGAGCTATGAACAAGGAATGAGAAGAAATGGAGGGGGGGGGGGGCGTAAGCAATCGCACCATGATGAAGTCATGTTTACATTCAGTCTCATTCTGATAGAGGTTCTGTTGACATTCTATGGTGTCTTCAAAAGAAGTCAAACGCGGCCTATTAATCAAATATTGTGACGTCATTGCGGCTTGTGCAAGTTCAACATAGGCTCGACTAGTATATTATGCACAGATGAGATGCATGCCAATACCGGTACTTCGGTTTCTTGGATGCATTCAGAATTACCTGCTGTTTAGTACACTCTCAAAACTAAAGCGTTAAATCATCATTTAAAATGGCCAAGGAGTGACCACTTTTACAAAATGGTAGATTAACACTTTTAAAGCTCATGTACAGTATTGGTAGCAAAAGAAAATTGGAAAGAAATATGTTAAATATAGTCACATGTTGTTCTCCTTGTATCAAAAGATGTCTGTAAGAGATCATTTGGTATTCCATCTATGATTTCTGGTGAATTTCAGTGCAAATATCTGTAAGGAATGCTTGATCACTGCCATTATGCTAGGACCCTTCCACCCCGACGGCTCCCCGCACAGCAATCTTGGGGCTTCGCACAGAGACAGCGTGTGTGCACTGTGTGTAGCTACTCATCATTGGTTTTACACGTGTGTGTACAGTGTATAGCACATGCTGCCTTTGTTGGGATTTTACGTGCCTGTCCCGGCACATAAATTAGTTTTTGCCTTTTATTTGTTTAATATTAAACTTTAGGAGGTGAAATCTTCACAATGTCTTAGTATTGCTAGTATCTTGCTATTTATCAACAAAAATTGAAGAAATTTGACGAACAATTTTTGAGGGCTTACCAAAACTTTACATGACCTTTAACATGCTGGATGCGACATTGTAAAGGCTGAATCCAGCATGTTAAAAGTGTTAATCTAAAAAAAAAAAAAAAATGAAAAAAAAAAAAAATGGAAAAAAAAAAAAAGTGGTCACTCTTCGGCCCTTTTAAATGGTGATTTAACAATTTAGTTTTTAGAGTGTATGTTACTGTGTCCAAATAAGGCGGAAGATGATTAATACTTTGCCCATTTCAAACGCTAACATTATTAGGTGGTCTGTCGTAATCGACAGATCACCTTTTGTATTCGTACGAATTTTCTTTTTTTATTTCCCCCATTTCTTGTCCATTCGAGATCTTTGAAAGTACTGCATCAATTTTCATGAAATTTTCATGAGTCATGTCATGCTATGAGGTCATGTTCCCGTTTGCATTTCAAAGTCAACAGGTCATCGTGACGTCATCCAGGCGCCATTTTGTAAAATCACATTTTCAATCATATCTTCATAACCAATCATGAAAAATCATCCATATTTACATGACATTAACTTCACGTCATGGGTCATCATGTCATGTCATGAAAGGTCATGTCGAGGTCATGACATGCGCGTACGCGCGCGTCAAAATTTAAAAATGCTCAAAATCACCCAATGACCAAAGGAGAGTACGTTTTAGGTTATTTTAAGCATTTCAAAAATTTCCGTGCGTAAGCGCCCGCGCGCGCAAGTCCTAAATAACGTAAAAACGCCGTTTTTTCGCTTGATTTGCAATCCTTAGACTATTCTTGACATTTTCCATCAATTTAGAATCAATTACAACTGACGATAAGGTCGTACGCGCGCCTCAAAATTCAAAATCCGTGCGCGCGTCTATGGGGCTTATAACGTAAAAACGGCCAAAAACATGCCTATACAAAATTCATTGTAGCTCTTTAAATAGTCCATTGACCCCCAATTTTTTTTTCATATTTGAATAGTGTATGAAGTGTAGATATAATTTCATATCTCATTTGACCCTCAATTCTATTATGACGTCATCAAAATGGCGTCTGAACTCAAAATTTCATTTTTTCAAAAATGACGTCATCAAAATTATTCAAATTTGACTATAACTCCTTTAATATTGGTCATTTTTCGCCCAAATTTGGATATGTTGTAGCTGAGACAATTCTCTACAAGATCAGTTCCACGATTTTTCATTTTGACAAAGGAATCATGGTGTATTTTTGCGAATAAAGGAGGTATGTCAATTTTTCTCATTTTGCGTGTATTCTCTATGGGAGATGACTTTTTCTCAAATCTTGATTCTACATTCCCGTCTTCTTTGAGCAGTATCTTTGTAATTTCTGCTCGGTTTTCTTCCAAATTTTAATATGTTATAGCTGAGACTAAAAGCTTTCACAAGTGTGCCCTCCAATTTTTGATCAGATGTCGGGATCATGCCCATTTTTTCACTACAAAATGTGATTTCAGAATCCCGTATTTCGTTTACGTGTTATCTCTATTGGAAATATTTTGGTCCATTGGTAAAGCACTTGCCTTCCATTCCGGCGACCCCCGAATCGATTCCCGGTGGGACCATTTTTTTTTTTTTTTTTTTTCACTTTTTTTTTTTTTTTTTTGCCTTTCATTTTACCATCTTCTTCGTCTATTATAACATAAACCATCACAAACAATGTAATAAACTGCCTAATTTTGCGTGTTATGTCTATTGGAAAATAGTGTGCAGTAGTTTGTGTACAATCTCATTCCCTGTCGTGTATTAAAGCTAAGGGGATAATCTCCCACATGTCCTGCAATACCAAATCGTCCAGTTCGTTATCCCGATTTCTCCAAATCGGCTCAGTCAATTTTCTTCATATTTTCGTCAGTCATCATTCCTAATAAGGTCAAGTTCCCACATCTTTTTCAAGGTCATCAGGTTATTGTGACGTCATCCAGGCGCCATTTTGTGAAAATCAACTTATGGTCATATGTTCATAACGAAATGTCATTTCTCATTCATATTTGGCATGATTGAAGCTGATATCAATCCGGTCAATCCCAGAGATTTAGACGCGCGCGTGCGCACACCTTCGCTCGTCAGTGCCCCCGCAAATATGAAAGATGACACCCCCAATAACTCCCAAAAGAGGACGTAAATCTTTCTGAATTTTGCCTCGTCCATCACATTTCGACCAAATATCATGCACACCAAAAATCAGATTCACAGCTCAATTCGTTTTTTTTTTTTATTATTCATTTTTTCCTTTTTTGACCCCCCCCCCTCTTTTTACGGGGGCAATAACTCAAAAACGAAACCATGAATCTTTTTTCAAATTCGACACAGTAATGAGGACTGATAAGAAGTGTTGACGGTGAAAATTTGAGGTTCATGACGTCATTATGACGTCATCTACGCTTCATTTAGTGATTTTGGGGTGAAAAATGCCCTTTTCGGACCCTGAAAATGAGCCCTAACTTCAGTTTGCGGGGTGCTAGAGACTTGGGACTTGATTCACATGAAAGAGCATAAAATTCTACACAAGGAAGTTTCGCATAGCTCAAACGTTTTTAACGGTCGTTTTCAGGGTGAAAATGGCTTCCAAAGTTCAAATTACCCATTTTGCCATAGACACACACGTTATAGGTATTATTAGGTGGTCTGTCGTAATCGACAGATCACCTTTTGTATTCGTACGAATTTTTCTCTCTTTCTTTCTTTCTTTCTTTCTTTCTTTATTTCTTATTTTTATTTCCCCCATTTCTTGTCCATTCGAGATCTTTGAAAGTACTGCATCAATTTTCATGAAATTTTCATGAGTCATGTCATGCTATGAGGTCATGTTCCCGTTTGCATTTCAAAGTCAACAGGTCATCGTGACGTCATCCAGGCGCCATTTTGTAAAATCACATTTTCAATCATATCTTCATAACCAATCATGAAAAATCATCCATATTTACATGACATTAACTTCACGTCATGGGTCATCATGTCATGTCATGAAAGGTCATGTTTTTTTTTTTTTTTTTTTTTTTTTTTTTTTAAGTGTAGACGTCGTTTTCTTGTCCATCTTTTCCTTAATTTCTCGTCCATCCTGCCTTCAAGAACAAAACCAATGGTGGAAACTTGTAGGAAATGCATGTCCATTTTACTTCCAACTCAAAGATTCGTTGAAAATCTCCCATTTTTTCACCCAATGCCAGATGAAAAAATGGAAAATCTCATACTAATTATCCGAAAACCACCCAACACCACCTTTTTTTGCGGGGCTGATTACTTAAAAACGGAATCTTGAATCTTTATGAAAGTTGGCACAGACATGAGTGTTGGTAGGAGAATTATGCTGTGAAAACAACAAGGTCATGATGTAATTATAACTTTATCCAGGTGCCATTTTCTAAAAATCAACTTATTGTCATGTATGGTCATGTATGTTCATAACGAAATGTCATTTCTCTTTCATATTTCGGATGGTCAATTTCACTGTCATATATATGGCCATCTTATCATTGTCGTCGACCCTATCATGATCACTATCTTGCCCAATCATCATAATCTTACATAAGAATTTACCAGTTCAAGACAGACCACCTAATTCGTCTTCAGTGACGAATTAAATTTCTAGTTGTGATTGCTTTCGACCGTCTTCCAGGGCCCTATTTCATAAAACTTGTTATCAATAACAAGTCACAATGACTGTTATAAGCTACCGAAATCATAGCATTTGATTGGCTAAGAGCAAATTTGTCACAGATCTGTTGCCATAGTTATTGGTAAATATTTTTATGAAACCTGGGCCCTGGATGCATCCATATTGCTCAGTTCTATAATTTCAAAACACTCCCTCTGCATGATTATTATTGTCTCTTTTTTCTTTTAAATAGCCACTTTTTAATTTTTTTTATTTATAGGCCTGCAAAATGTCACCTTAATGCTTGTTATTGACATGACTCAAAACCTTGGGAGGGACTTTTATCATTTCATCGTGTTCATGTTATAATGTTGCTTGTATACATCATTTTCTCCAACCCACCCCAAAGTATACATTCTTTGCCCTCTCATCCACAATCTCTCTCTCTCTCTCTTCCTTCCTCCCTCTACCCCCTCTCATCCTCTCCTCCCACTTTCTCCCTCGATCCCCTCTCTCTCCCTCTCTCTCTCTCTCCCCCTCTCTCTCCCCTATCTTCCATCGTATTCGTTTTCTTCCTCCTATCTTCTTGTCCTTATATTTCCTGTTTCTCTTCAATTCTCAGTTTCTCACACCCTCTCAAAATTATTATTCATCTGTTCATACTCATCAAGCAGCAAAGTACATTATGTCTTTGAGAAATTTTACAGAAGTGTCGCAGAGCGTTGCAGATTGCATGTGACATATTCTGAACATTTTCTTTCCTCATTTTTCGAACATTTTTTCGTTATGTTCAGCCAACCAATGTTCCTATTGGCGATGTCTCATGGGGATGCCATGCCTTTCCCTCTGCCGACTCCAGGCCATCTCAAAGAGACCGACATCAAGTCAAATTAACTCTCTCCTGCACCTCATATTCCACATATCTGAATAATCAGAACATGGCATTATTTCATCTCTCAGTTCTACCAGGAGTTATCACAGAACTCCTTGATTCTACTTTCGTTCGAGGATTTGCCTTGGATTTCTTCCAGATTACATCATTAATTGAGTACTTGATTCGAGGAGCACAATTTATGATTTTCCTCTGCGGAATTTACAGGGATGGCATGTTGATCAGCCCTACAGCAATCACGATTCTAATTCGAAATAAATGAACCCATGTGTATGATCTTATCATTTTTACTTTTTATGTTTTGAATCTTATACACATAATTTTGTTCTTATTGTTTCCACAGCCTTATTTGTCTGTCATAATTTATTGCCCTTGTTATACAGGCAAATTTGAGTTTTTCTTGCATCACTTTGCTACAAGTAGCTTATACAACGATAATCAATATCAATAACAGATTTATTGTGAACGTGTTTTTTTTTTGTAGATTATCTCTTCAGCATGTCGACGCATGTCCATCTCCTAGAAAAGATCAACATCTAGCCTTAATTTAGTCCTTCCTCCATAGAAATATACGTCATTGTCATTGACGGTAACGAATCAATACGTCATGAAAAGAAATTACAAGGTTTCATTTTCAAGAAAAGTAATCTCCGAAAGAATTTTGAATGTCTAATCGCTGTCCATTTTCTAGTCTAACGGCCTTCTTACTTTTCCATCGAAGTAAATTACCGATTGAGCCAGTGTTGTTCGAAGTTTCCCCAAGACGAGTGATCGATAATCGGATTGATTGGAAAGTGTTCTCGATTCGGTCTCGCTTGAGCGGGTTCCCTGCATAGGGTAATCTCTTTGGTTAAACTGTCTCTTTTCAAATACAATACTTTCACCTCAGAGCTTTAGTTTGTTTACTTGTAAATGTTATAGTCTCTGTATGGGTTGCACGACCCACCATCCGGTGACAATCGCTCGGCAGTCATTTCCACGTACTAACCGAATTCTAAACTTCAACCAGGGAAGTGTAACACTTCCCTGCTTCAACCCTGGACCAAACACTTTACATTGCCCGAACCCTAATCATAAACCTAACCTAAACTCCAATTGCAACCCTAACTCTAACTACAGTGCGATTCAGAAAAAATGTCACACTTTTTAAAATGCTTATATTACAGATATGATAGTATATATCATAATTCTTGTACCACCGTTAGACAGATTAACTCTTCCCCTTTTATTTGATACCACATTTGTGGAGAATCAGTAATGAATTTACTGGATATGAGTCAATTAATGTGTATGGTTGAAAACCCATTTGCGCCAACATCAACAGCGCCTTGCTGGATTTGGATTCACTGCACAATGAGCAAGAAAGCTTTTTGTTGTAATGATAAATGAGTTCCAAATCAGGCAAGGCACTGTTATCATACGACTTGGCGCAAATGGGTTTTGACTCTCATTCAAACAATGGCTGTTGTGCGCTCAACTGTAACATCAAAATTGAAACAGATTTTATCAAGCAATAAAGAAATATATGCTCTATACATACATGCTAAAAAATTCTGTCAATCCCACATTTTTAAAACAATACTCAATTTTAAAAATGTGACATTTTTTCTGACTCACACTGTATAATATCTTTGACGAAATGAAACCCGGAGAAATTGTCGACGAAGCATTTTGTCGGTGCACTTCTGTCATGTTGTGTATCAACTTTGAATTGCTGGAATGGCTGCAGTTTGAAGCTGGCAAAAAAACTAAGTGATTCCATGTTCACTATAGCAAGGATTTATCACAGTTATGTGATAACCCCTTGATTATAGTGATCAGTGGTGATCGCTCAACAAGGAATCCTCACTGTCATTATCAAACTTAAATCGCAGTCCGTTGTGTTACCATGGCAATAGAGGAATACATTTTTATCAGTCGAAGCCTGACGAAGTTTCAGAGGAGGACACCACCCATGCGCATCATCTCATTCACACAGTTCTGGAGGTCACCTCAAGCTCAGGACATCATCGCCATGTCTTGGGAAACACCTCGAGAATTCCTTGGAAGATGTTTAACATTCTTGACATTCCGATGGTCATTACGTCTATAAAGTTATCGATTTTCACGCTTTGCTAATGAAGACGTTAGCGGAATGAAGCCGTAGATCTATAGAAGTCTTCTTCGACGAAAGTCGCGACACAGACAATCGATGCAGATTAATGATTTTGATTTTCAAGAAATCATTTATTTTCATTGTTTATTGCTCCTGCGTTTTTAATTTTCATTTAGCGTGGGGGAGGGGGGGGGGGGGGGTGCACCATCTCTGGTCGGTGCTGTTTTCTATTATCACTTTGATTTTCCTCTCTTTATAAATATTTAAAAGAAAATTACAGTTTTACTCCTCTCACCACCCTGACGTGTCAACAATATAACCAATGAGTTTTAAAGTGAGTATATTCATTTAGACAGTCACAGTATAATAAATGCATGGATATGATGTTTCTATTCTGTTTCATTACAGACACTGGAAAAGGGAAGAAGATGGAACACTAATGAGATGATCTGAAAATTTTAAACGAAAATGACCTAGAATATGTTTTATAATCTTTGAAAAACTTTGATGTGGGAAATAGTATATATTTCAAATCAAACAAATAATCAACCAATTCAAGGCATTATTAGAATTTTCATGAGTTAAATGTTAAAGGTATTAGATAGTTTTGAGAAGCCCTCAAAAACTTTTCATGAGATTTCTTTGATTTTACTTAATCAATAGCAGGGTACTAACATAACTAAGATGCTGTGAAGTTTTTTCCTCCTCAAGTGAAATATTTATTGAATTAGAGGTGAAAAGAATAAAAATCCCTGGCCCAAAAAAGAGGGGATGTAAATTCGAATAACGGCCATACACATTACTCACATGAGGATTGCTGTGTGTTATAGAATACGCTACACATAGTGCGAAGCGCTGGGTTTCTTGTGTGGGGAACCTTCGGGTGGATATGGTCTCAGCGTGAGGCAGTGAAAAGCCGTTACCAAGCGTTTCTTACAGATATTTACACTAAAATTTGTTCGAAATCGTGAATGGAATGTTAAATAATCTCGTACATGTGTCTTATGATAAAAGGAGAATAGTATGTGAATATGTTAGATAAGTTTCTTGCCGGTATGATTTTTGCTACCGAGACTGTCTATGAGCTTTAAACAGAATTAATACAATTAAGTATACATGGTACATCTCATTGATTTTGTTGCGAATGAGGTTTGTTGTGCGTGCTTGGATGTGCTAGTAGTAAATAAAAAAGCCGGAATTAAAAAAAATCAAAAGTTCTCTTATTGAATTTTAACAAATTTTATATAATTATTTTATTTTGTAGCTCATCGCCACCTGTCTCATTCTCTCTGCCTCCAGGGCCCCGTTTTATAAAACTTGTTATCAATAACAAGTTACAATAACTGTTATAAGCTACTGAAATCCTTGAATCTGATTGGCTGAGAGCAACTTTGTCATAGAAATGTGGCAGTTATTATTGATAATAAGTTTTATGAAACTGGGCCCTGATGCAGATGCACTTTATAAGCATGCTGCTATATCTTAATCAAACTCCGAGGTCAGAATGATTTAGGTCCCAATTAAAAAAATGTCATACGTTAGACATGACACTTCAGGACCACAATGCAACTCAGCAGCAACGACCGAAGAATTCCTTTCACTGGGTCTGAATTAATTTGCGATCTTCTTTCCAATTACTTTCCATCAAGGTGAAAATTATGTTTGCACGAAATCATAAAGAAAATTCACGAAGGGCAAATCTATCTTGCGACGTGTGTGGTTGAAAAGCTATTATGATCTTAAAATACCATGAAACGAGAGGAGAGAAATCCAATGCTGAGAAGAGGTATACCTAATTCAATTGGAAACGACTACAATTGACAGTAGTCCCCCTTTGACAGTCACAGAATTGCGATTATAATAGTTATGAATAGCACCGTCTCGCCCTACCCATCTTTATCTTCTTATAACCCCTTCTTTGTCTCATCTTTGTACTATTTCCCCTTCTCTCTTTCTTTCTTTCAAGCGAAGTTCTTTTTCTATCAGGAGAAGGTTTCGGTAACAACAAAGGCTTTTTGATAACGCGATATACTATTGTATTTGTTGTTTCAGGGTTTTAGCGTCTATAAAAGAGATTGATCTCTGGTTTACCGAAGGATTTCTGATCAATACTGTCTATTGCATAATAAAGGAGAAATGACAAACCTACTTTCAAGGTGCTTCTCTGCCATGTGCTCCTATGCCGTCTGCTTTTGGCTAACGAATATTAAAAAAACAACAACAACAACCAAATGTATATATTTTCGCAATACTCTGTAATTTTCTGAAAGTGAAATAATGAACCACCAAGTTTACATTTCAGTATTTAATCGTCAGAATTGTAGAGTCGCGAACCCTTGCTCTCACTGTTTCTTGAAACTTTGGTCATGATTGACGCCAGTGTACGCAAGAAAAGAAAAATCATCATTATAGTGGCGTAACCAGAAACAGAAATTCTAAACTATAGGGATGGGGCAATGCTTCCTGGACATTTAGAGAAGCCCTTTCCCGGCCATTATTGAGGCACCCCGTGGAACTAAAAACTATTCATAAATTACGACCTTCTGGGTCTGGAAAAAAAAAAAAGAAAAAAAAAATGGGGAGATATAGACCATCTCCCCATATGCTGGATACACCACCGTCATTAGATTTTATAACGTCGGACTGACCCTTGGTCATGCCAGGCAGTGGCGGATTTAGGGGGGGGGGGAAATCCCGGCCCGTGCCCCCCCCTTTTGAGGGAAAACAATGCATTGTGCCCCTCCTATTTGCGATTGTGCCCCCCCCTTTTCGACCAGAAAACCTTTTTTGTTTTTGTTTTTGTTTTTGTTTTTTGCTTGTCAGAGAATTATGGAGGGGAACTGGACCCCATAACCCCCCCCCCCCCCCCCCCCACTGAGCGAATTTTGGAGGGCTGGCGAAATTTTTTTTTTTGGTCGCCACCCCTCCCCCCCCCCCCCCCCCCCCCCCCCCCCCCCCCCCCCCCCCCGCACTGAGCGATCGACTTTTGGAGGGCTGGCGAGAGACCAAAAAATATGGGTCTCCCTCCAAGCAGTTTCCCAAAGTTGACAATCCTGCATTTGTGTGCCCCCCCCCCCCCCCTTATACGAAATCCTGGATCCGCCCCTGATGCCAGGCATGTAGTTTCGGGACATTATCATAAGTTTTATTATCCCATCATCATGATCATTAGCATCGGACGGGGATTTGTCAAGGCATCTGTAGGTAATCAGCCAAGTATATCCATCTCCATCTTCTGCTGACTGGTTTCATAGTTTAATGGCGCCTGATGTACGCGCAACGAAAGACCGCCCTTAAAAAGCGTTGCTTATATCATTAAATCGTTCTCTTGGGAACTTGAGAAGACGATTTTTGACGAAATGCAGACTGGACACATTATTTTCTGGGTGTTCATGATCTTGTTAAAACGAGCCTGAAATAGTATTAGTGGTCTAGGCTTATATGGTAAGGGTCCGGTATTGGAACTAAAGATGTCTACGTTTTTAAAAGGAAAGCCCACCCTGATATAAAGTTGATTTTAAAAGAAGCAGAAAATTAAAGAAACAGATCAACTAAGGTTTGAGCAGAATCCGATAAGAAATAAGAAAGTTATGAATTTTTGAAGTTGTAATCAATCAAACACAAATTTGCAACTCCGTGACGTATCTCGCGGGCTCCACTCCCATTTGCCCTGTACTAAAAAAAATAAAAAAAATCTATTTTCTCTAAAGAAAATATTAAATCATACATGCACCCCAGATATAATCATTGCAGATATGTTTTTTTTTATACATGACCTATATGAAACAAATCTATTCCTTTATTAATAACTGAGAACATGAAAATCTATGAAATTTTCTGTACAGAGCAAATGGGAGAGGAGCTCGCATGATACGTCAAGGAGTTTCCAATTTGTATTTGGTTGATTACAAATTCAAAAATTCATTACTTTCTTATTTCTTAACTGATTTTGCTCAAACTTTCACTGTAGTCTGTTTCTCTCATTTTTCTGCTTTTATTTAAATCAAATTTCCTATTTAAGAGTTAGTGCGTTCTAATCCAGAGAAGCGCATCGTGTACCATATTAGCTTGGGAGAATGAGACTTGAGGTAAAAACATATTTTCGGGTTTGGGGAAATTAATGAGTTATATGAAAATCATAATGAAAGTCTTTTTTTTTAATGGTTGTTTTGTGAAACTGTTGTTCTAAAGTGTTGATAAAACTCTTTAGTAACAGTTTTTGTTTTAATAAAACAAAAACTGTTACTATTATCTTTTGTACTATAAAGACAATTTATCTTCCTTGATTATGCAGAATTAAGGAAGAATTGATAAATGGGATTTAGGCATATGAAAAAAAATCTACTAAAGGTCTATACTTAAACCTACATGTGTATAATTATTAAAGTAAGTTAGGTAACGAGTTACGTAAGCATAATGGCTTCGTAGCGGAATAGGAGAGTAAACAATTAGTTATTCCTCTCCTAAGGTTTTCTGAGAGTAAGGTGTGTTCGGCATGTTCGGGGACGGCATTCCAGGTTCAACAATTGTCGGAATCATGTTAATCGCAAAGAAAATGAACTTACTCTGTCATTGTTATCAGTTTATTAGGTCAAAACATTAAAGTACTTAAATAAGAAGCATTCCTATGTCCTTTAATAGAGTGTTATTCGATAAAGGGATTTATTTCCAGAGTCGCGTCGGTGGTCCCGCGAATGTGATCTGCGTCTGGAGGATTACTGGAAGCAATCGCTTATTAACATTTGATGAGATTGTTTGTCAACTATCCAATAATCTTTTGATACCATCAGCAGTAACGCCTTTGATATGCGAGCGACCTTTGTTAGAACACCCACTTGTCTTTAAACACTCGATTAGAATCGCGACCCGAAAACGTGCTTGTTTGCCGATTGTATTACGAACATTGATTCAAGACGCTTTGGAGATCTTACGTCTCCGCCTCCTTAATTCCTCTAATCGTTTGAAAAAAAAATGACATTGTCTGGGGAAAAAAAATGTGGGTGGGATCACACAATGACGATATACGATGGCGTATCCAGCATGACTTTGAGTCGGCGTTCGCCCCCCGCATGATGGCTAAGGCAAAGTAAACACAACTTGCAGTGGGTCTAATGCCACGATGGGGGGGGGGGGGGGGGGGGGGGGTGCCAAGATATATTTTCTCGGTCTTGGGTGATTCTGACCCATATTTATAAATTTCTGGATATATACACCACTGATTTTACATGTAGCAATATCTTCTTTCGACTAAGAATGTGGTACATGTATATAAGAATATAAGCGGGGATGGCTAAGGGGGCTCGAACAATGTTGCCATTGTAAAAAAACGATTTAGACCCATCCATGGATTCAACACCGATGGGGAAAATAAAAGTAAAATTTATAGAAATCTATAAGGGAATGCAATTTTTTACATTTCGAACTCAAAATATTTAGGAGAACTGACAAAATAACCTTGTATGATTCTCCACATTTAGAATGCCCGTGAGGTATATATAGTAATATCTTCTGATCATTAGTATTCTCACATAGCTTTCAAGATCAAAACGGAGATAAAATGATATCAGAATTAGTTAACGTATTACAAGTACAGAAATGAAATAGAATGCACTACAAAATAGCGAGTATGGTGGGGCTTAACTATTGACTTACATTGGAATAAAAATGATATCGTCCTCGATTCAGCTTTAGGTACGGTTACAGTACCATGCTGAGACGAGAACTATATACTAAATGGATCACACAGAGATAATTTCTGAATCATTTCATTATTCTGTTATGGTTGAAACCTAAGCTTGTCTTTGAGCCAAACAAAAATCGCGATTTTTTTCCAGTTAAAGCCAAGGTGCATAGCTATGAACAGAGACAACATTTTTAAAAATTTATCCGGACTACTGCTTTATTCATAAATTTGGGGTCAACTGAAAATCTTAATAAAAGGTTATGTTAGTGTGTTATAATGTTATCCGGGTTCGAAACCAAGTGCGCTTGTGCTATAAAGTATTCGGTAAGGCATTAATCCTCACTACCAAAAGTCCCTCGGAGAGGATTTAAAGCCGTCGGTCCCCTGGTTGCTTACTTACAAGCATACACATGCTCTCTTGGCAGTCAGGTAAAATAAACCATCAAACATTTTCAAACATTATTCAAAAAACATTTTTGTATTCGTCGGACTCTTTCTTCAGGCAGAGTGTAATATCGTCTAAAAAATGAAATTATCATCACAGTAGCACCCGTGGGAACCAAAACAATCGGGAATAAATCTGTCTAGGCTAGGCTAGGCTAGTCTAGAGGAACATACTCGATGGTATTTACCTGGTGTTCATTATAAAATTATAGTGTATTTTCTAGTCTTTTGAATAATTATGTTAGACTGGACTGATTTTAAAGTATCACAAAAAGTCTTATAATGACACAAAGGATCACGCAGTGCATAAATATTGGTGTCGCCCATTTAGATTTTATAAGTAACTAAGGGAAAGAATGAAATGGCCATCCAGCTTGATCTGTGTTTTGAAATAAGATAACGAATTGATTAAATGGTGGAGATTACATGAATAAACTTGGTTTCAGAATGATAGACTTTACATACTGGACCATAGATTGAATTGATCAGTTAATTATTGCTGCTATAGTTCCAACATATGCATGATGTATCGAGAAATGGTTGAACATGGGAAGGGACGAAATGCACCCAATAAAGTTGTCACACGGCTTTTAAAAAATTATTAATAATCATTTGTTGAAGGTTCATTAATTTCTTTGTTGGGCCTACATTTATTTATCTATTTATTTATTTATTTATTTATTTGTTTATTTATTTATTTATTTATTTATTTATTAATTATTTATTATCATTATTATTATTATTATTATTATTATTATTATTATTATTATTATTATTATTATCATCATCATCATCATCATTATTATTATTATTATTTTATTTATTTATTCAATATTTTTTACATAATTTTTTTTGGTGGGGGGGGGGGGGGAGATCTAGGATTCGTTCTATACCTGTTGGATACAGCTCTGTATCTAAACAGAGTCTGTGGTGGGAGGCTAGAGGCCACCTGCCAGTGGGTATGCTCGCCTGACCCCTCCCTGGGTTGGTAGAGGTGTGATAATCAGCTCCACTTACAAACAGACAAGTTCGGATCCCAAAACAGCGATGCTGTTATGATATCCAGTCGAGATATAAAATGGAGACAATATGCGTTGACCGTGACAGAGCCAAATGACCCAATAATCGTGCTGATTTTTCGGGTGCCCTTGTGGTAAATTTTCTTGCATGGCTTCATCACTTCGACACTTCGACCAGGGTGGCAAAAGACATGTTTATCATCCAATCTTCCAGTATACATATATTCTTTCTCATAATTCTTTGGCATTACAGGGTAGCTTGTCTTATATATATTTTTTGGTTTCAGGGCCGTGAATTTTCATCATCATGTTTTTTAATATAGGGCATTTTTTTTTCTGTCTCATGACAGTTCTGCTAAGTTTAACAGGTTGTGCGATAATCACATCTTTGTCTGTCGGACATTAAAAACATGATGCTTTCAAGTACGTCTTGCATGTAGTTCAAAAACTGTGAGTTTCTTATACGGGGTGTTGATTCTACAGTGCATGGAAGGGGGGGGGGGGCGGGGGGCTCCCCCGATTATCATGCATTATAATGATAATCCCATTATGTCAGAATCTTATTTTCATTACAATTTGATTTGAGTGAACTCTTTGCCACCCCATCCTGAATAATTATGGATCAACTCTCTTGCTTCTATGGCATGGAAAGCGGAAAGTTTACAAGGAAATTGCGAATTACTTCCCCAAAGTGAACTTGTGATCAAATGCATTCCCAGATGACTCAATCATGAAAAATATTGAAAGCAATGGAAAAAAAAAAGTGACAAACCGACGCCACTACCTGCACAAATATCTACATAGTACCAAGCAGATACTTGTGGCGCTCAACGCTTTTGTATTATTGTTACTGCATACCTAATGCCATTGATTTTATTACATGACAATTTTGTCTATGACACTGATAGTTTTCACATAACTGCATTCGTTATCTTCAACTATTATTGTTATTATTCGAACGATGCAGGCGAGCCCAGCCGAACTTGAAGCCGAAAAATTGGTTAAGTGGATCTCACAAGTCTAACAAAACATGTTTGATTGGAATAGATGTGATGAATAGAATGGGTGTCCTGGAGATGAAATACTGGGGTGTCGTAAGTAAACAGGACGAGGTTTGCTTTTCAAGAACCCTCGCTTGTGTGATAGAGAGGAAAATCATGACTAATAGAGTCAACATGATTTTGAATGAACATGATTTGTATGCTAATATCACGTTGTTTTAGTGTACGTGGAGTCTACATAGCCTCTGAAAGGCGGGGGTGGGGGGGGGGGGGGGGGAGGGGCGCTTCAAAGCTTTGTTTCCGTTTGGTGTCAAATATATATCGGTATGATCTGTCTGTTCCATGCATCGCCTAGCCGACGTCACGCTTGTCTGGCCTATAATCTACAGATAAAAGGAAAGCGAGAACACTTGGAATATTGGACATGCTGGATT
This sequence comes from Heliocidaris tuberculata, assembly GCA_025618425.1. NCBI lineage: Eukaryota > Metazoa > Echinodermata > Echinoidea > Camarodonta > Echinometridae > Heliocidaris > Heliocidaris tuberculata. The sequence goes on from CM046846.1 coordinate 22,445,650, forward strand.
ATGTCTGCATAAAACGTTGATACATTTCAGATATCACCGAACTGTACATTATACGAAAAACTAGAATCATGTTCATCATCTGGTTATCCTAGACGATTTAAAGAGAGTCATTATAATTATCATCCATCATGTAAAGACTTAGTGTATTGATTATTAAGACAAGTAAAATACATGACAATTAAATCAGTCGTCTTATTTTTTGATTTTCAAGTTATCTCTAAATACGCTAAAAGACTTTAAGTAATAGGGGTCCTTGTTGTAATTAAATATAAGAAATGGATTTAAAGTTCATGGAAGAAATTGAATTACACTTAAAATGCCCTTTATGCACACAGAATATGATATTTACAGACACAATGGAACGATATATTTTCATTGGCTCTTAACATTATTTCAAACCAAGTCTATCAGCAACCGGAGTTTGTTTTTAAGTGTTTGTTTTAGTCAACGGTGAGCTATACTTTGAACTTTTGAACTTGAACGTATATTGATCACAGCGATAATCACTCAAGCTCAATTTACTACCAGTTGAATGGCACTGAAAACCGTCTGGTAGGCCTCGAGATCTAAAACTGCTAGACTTAGTTATTCATCCAAAAACACTAATCAAATTAGCCACATTGAGGCAGTCAATATATCCAGGCATTATCATCTGGTTTGGTTTTTCATATTGATTTTGTTCTGCATTTCTATTTTTCTTCATGAAGGCTTACATTCTCATTCTTAAAAAAAAAAAAAAAAAAAAAAACAAAGAAAAAAACAAACAACAACGAAACAAACAAACAAAAAGAAAAAACAGGCCGGAGATTCTATCCATCTTTGTATAGGTTTTAGGAAGGGTCTTTTATAAGTGTCTTACGCTTCTGCATATAATTTCAAAATGGGGAGGGGTGGGGGGGGGGGGGAGGTGGGGTCAAGTGCCCTCTGCTTCGTCTTTTGGACGCCCTTGATTTATGTTGTACATTGTAACGACCGTATTGGTAAATAAAAGACAAACGTATAGTTTAAAGAGATACTTCAGTTTTTGTATCATTTATGATATCCATATGGCGTAAACAGGGCTGGATTGTAAGGGAGGGGGGGGGGGAAGGACACACTTTCAAAAAAATCTGAAAAGCTAAGAAAAAATTAAAGGGGGTTATATTTTTGGAGTTTGTATACTTGAGGTATATGCCACTTGGGTTCCAACAAGGAGATAACTCCTTGATGTATGTTAGGGGGGGGGGCACTGTCCGGTTGCGACCCCCCCCCCCCCCCCCCGTTGGCATAAGAAGGCATAAACAACCACTGGATATTCTTTTTTGGTGTGTGAAATTCAGACGCAATGCATTGACCCTAAACTTGGAAGTACACTGCACATAACCCTGACCTGGGTATACCAACAGTCCCGCGTGCTTGTATTGTTGTGAGGACACCATGCTATGTCCTCGGATAGGCGTGAAAGCACACAGCCGGTAACTCCTTTGATGCCAGCAAAGTTTCTTTCAAGTTTGGTTGATCATTCGAACGAGTATAAACTGCCCGAATCGGGGAAACTATTGTTGATAGCATATTGTGCAATTAGGCACCCCGCTCTTCCCTAAATAGGGAAATATTTCCTCTTTTTCATTCTGACAGAGAGAGAGAGAGAGAGAAAAAAAAGTAATTCATCGACTGAGTCTCTGTATTTTTGTAAGCGTTAAAGGCTGGACATTCAATTCCATCTCTGAAAGAAATGATTTGTACAGAATGATGAAGGACATGAGTTCATTCCGTACAAATTTCTTTCTCAGTTAATTCTCTTTTGGGGGATTACAAATGAGAGAGAATCGGGCCTAAATTATAAAAAAAAAAAAAAAAAAAAAGACGCGCTGTTCATATCCCGGAAGCTTTCTATTCGCAAGAACATTTTACAAGAAACCGCCAGTGAAGCAGAACGTTTTATTCCGACTCCAAATATCCCTTATTCCACTTCTCTCTTTTTTTCTCATCCCTCTACATCTATTATTCACGGCGTGTTTGAGTTCCAATGAATGAAGCAATGCAAACGAACAATATTCTTCATGAAAAGCCCATCACAAAAAGAGAGAGAGAGAAAGAAAGAGAAAAGAATAGAAATGCTCTACTTTTGTGAGGAGAGAGAACAACACACCTACCGAAATGTCAATCATTCTGTAATTTCATTCGTCCATATGCTCTGCGGCGAAATAGAAACCACGCCCACCGCATCCAACCCGAGGCTCTCATTGGCTAAGATAGGTTATAGCAACACGAGTCACACACACGTCCAACGTTCACTGCATGCACCTTGCATAGTGCGATGCAATTTTCGAGCATTGCATATCATACACACAGTAAAGTTGCTAGCAGACAACATTGCTTCGCATTCACTTGCTCGGATCGTCGTTGAAACATTCTGTGCACAGTCAATACAGATTTGAATGGATTTTACAGGATATTTTATACAGGATATCAATATATTTTCCACGACTACTCAATCGGATCTCTATAAAAGGACTAAGGATTTTTACTATCTCATCTGTGTCTGAATTGTGAGTATTTGACTCTATTAGAGTCTGTTAATCTATGCTTGACTCAATTCCTTTAATATATTTTGAAAAATAATTTGTATTTTTACTGATCTGTGATCATAGAGATGCAGACAGTCAGTGCATTCGGTACGGTACGCTCGTATTCGTAATTCGAATCGCCTGTGCCAGCAGAGTGTATGGCTTCAGCGAGGCTGGCTTTCTGGCTGGCTTGCGCCTTGCCTGGCCTGGAGAAATAAACATTGCCGAACTCATCTTGTCATCTCATCTTTCTTTCTTGCTCTCTGTTCTGTATTCTATCTTTCTTTCTTTCTCTGTATTCTCCCATCTTTCTCTATTGTTTTCTATTCATTATTTACCCATTCTCCTTTTCACCTGAGGCATTATCTTCTGGTGATTGTTGATAATTCCTCCCTCATCTTTTGCATCTTGTCTCTGCGGAGCTCTGCTGGATGATTTCACTATGTAGCAAGTGTTCTTTTATCGTACATTTTTTTTGGTCTGTTTGAGACCAAAACCTATATTTTCAGCATCTGAATAGAGAGCAGGTTTACCAGGGAGGGGAGGGAAAGGGGAGGGGGGGGGGGGGAAGCAGGGAAGGGGCATGGAGCATTCAAGAATGGGGCTATGTCCATGATGCTGACAAAGTGGGAGCTGGGTGTTCATTGATGGAGTGGATGGGGGGGGGGGGGGGGGGGGGGCATGCATGCGAGATGGGAAGGAGAGGGAAGGGTTTTTAAGGATTTTAAAGGTTTAAGGATTTAAGTGAACACGTACATGTATGTATGCATAATTTTTTTGTTCTTCCATGAATGTATACATTTTTCTGTATACGTATAGTCCGATATAGATGTACATGTACTTGCAAATAGTAAAAGTTTCTGTTTATATTCTATTCATGATTGTAATATTTCTATTTTTGTATAGACTTGATTTCACTGAAAAGAAATGAATAAGACATGTAAGAGAATACTTGAAACAAAAAGGAGAACTTGAAAATAGGGTAAATGGGGAGCTGGGAAAGAGGGGATGAAGCTGGAAAGGGGATAGGTGTGGGAAAGGAGGGGGAAGGGGAGTTGGTTAGGAAGGTATTAGGGAGTTTTGAAGGAGGGGGGAGGGAGTTGGGAAGGAGGGGGAAATTTAAAAAATGAATGTTTTAGAAGTACATTGACCAGAGGGACCTTTCCTGTCTTGAGCATACTCCTAATTGGCAGGCATAATAATACCTGTGGAAAGAAAATAAATTAGCATGCACCCCTTACATGTATATCAACATATGCTAGATTCAAGGCAATGCAGAAAAGAATTCTACAGTGGAAACTCACTATTAACGGGCAATCCAACCTTTGTAATAATTTGATATAGTGTGAAAGCAGAAAACCCAGAGTAAGCAGATTGGTGAAATTTTGAATGAAATTGGACAAGCAACAAGAAAGTTATGATTTTTAAAAAGTTGTAGTCACTATACATATATGGGAATTTCAAATTGAAATCCGACAAGGCATAAGAAAGTTTTGAATTTTTAAAGTTGTAATCAATCAAAGACAAATTGGCAGCTCTGTGACATATCTTGCAACTCCTCCCTTTTGCTAAGTACAGAAAATTTCATAAATTTTCATTTTTTGTTTAGTTTCTGATGAAGGAATAGATGTGTTTCATAAATTTTTGTGTAAAAACATGAACAGTGATTATATTTAAGCTCCATGTATGTTTGAATATTTTCTTCAGAGAAAAAAGGAAATTAATGATTTTTGGGGTAAAGAGCAAATAGGAGAGGAGCTCGCAAGATATGTCACGGAGTTGCCAATTTGTGTTTGATTGATTATGGCTCCAAAAAATTCATAACTTTCTTATTTCTTATCGTATTCTGCTCAAACCAACACTGATCTGTTTCTTTAATTTTACTGCTTCTTTTAAAACCAACTTGTAATCAGGGTAATACTAGGACCTTGGGACCATAAAAGTCATGTTATATCAGGAATCTCTTTATATCAAGGTAAAAAAAAAAATCAAAAGAACATAAATTCCCTGGACCAGCAAAATCACCTTGTTATATCAGGAATCTTGTTATATCAGGAATCTTGTTATATCAGAGCTCAATAAACTGTTATTCCTGTGTTGTATACACTTGACTTTCTACCTAGTCAGTAGAAGATGCTCCAGCATGACTGTTATTCCACTACTGTATACACTTGATCCACATCAAATGCAGAATGCTGCATCATGACTGCAACCTGACACCAGACTGAAATGATTCATGTTACATTCCATTCTACTTCCTATCTCAGCTAATCTCCCATCCCATCCTTCAGCATAGTCTGCAGGGCACAGACTCTATTGTGACACTTAATCACAATCCAATAAAACCTTGAGCCAAAACTAACTTTGCCAGTCTTTGGCTGTGTCGAGAGTACAGGGCCTATAGAGTCCAGTTGACCTTGCAGTCTACATAGTCTTTCTAAGTTAAGACATTCTTGCACATTAGCAGGCTTTTAACACTTGATTTTTTTAAAACCCCATAGTATCTTTAACCCGGACTATTTCGATCTCTGTTCTCATTTGAGTGCTTAGCCCCACCTTTTTACATTAAGCCCCACATTTGGTTGGCTTGCTTTTTTCCAGGGCTAAAATAATCCTGTACTATCATAGAGGTAGCCCAGTTTCGTAAAATGCAATGTGAAGAGAAAGTGGGCTTAGCTTAGTCCTGTACTATAGTGGGACTAAATCCTCGTTTAGCTCCACCGATAGTATGGAACTATGCAAAATTTTGCAAGTGTAAAAAGCCTACAACAATGTATATAGGACTGACAAGGGTTTGCACCTGCAAACTACCTTCTTTGCAACAGGGGAACCAAAAGGGCTTTAGTCATTCATCTTCTCAAAGACACTGCAGTCGTGTGTTGTCCTCGTTGAATTATTCAGAGCAGGATGCCCTCTTCTTGAGGATGACAGCATTACTCATGCCGGGCTCATTATGATCAAGGAATTGGGCATGAGAGATTTCAGACATCTGGCCACTATTGAGTGCCTTCTCTTAAAAAAACAAGACATTCCCTGATTTCTCTTGCATTTTGACTTTCACGCACTGTGCAGTCATCCTTTTTTTTGTATTTTTTTTTTCCAATTGACTTGACTGTTAATTTCATTTGAGCTTGTGAACCAACAGAGGTTATGATATGTCTTGAAAACTGGCTTCTCTGCTGTATCTCCTCTGCAAAATTCTAACACACACACACACACACCAATAGCAACAACAGGAACAAAGAACATAGAAGAACATTCTTTGTTGTTAATCAGATTTGTGATTAGAGTGGGAGGGGGCTTACCTGTTCAATATACTCAATAGGTGGTCAAAGAGATCAAACAATGTGAACTTCCTAGATTTGAGTATTCAAGAACAAAGTCTTCGAAGGAGATCTGAGGATAATCCTTCTATAAATATCCTTAGAGGTGGAGATAGAATTGAGGAAACAGAGGTTGGTAGGGTGCTGTGTAAGATGTAGAGGTTTAACCCCCCCCCCACCCTATTCTAAACCTCTTGGTTCCTTAGCATATCCAAACTGTGGGTTAGTTGCACATACAGGGTGTAGTAGGATTTTTCATTGTTTCTTTCTTCATTTTCACAATTTTCTTCTTTAATAAAAAATAAATGGTGAGAAGGCCTTTGACATCATGCATTTATGATTCTGTTCATTGTAACCAGGGTTTACAGATTTTATCAACACTAATATTATAAATCTGTTAGTTTTTCATCAAAAAGAAATGATTGAAAGTAACAACAAAATTATCTGATCTTCTATATTATTGTTCTCCTTTGCCATCTTTTATTTGTAGTTGAATATTGTGTTAAAGGGGAATTCCACGCTGATAGTAATTATGTTTTAAAAGAAGCAAAAAAATTAAAGAAACAGATCAGTGAAAGCAATGGCATAGCTACAGGGTGCACATCAAATGGCGGAAAAAAAGAAAACAGAAAGAAAAAGAGAGAAAGGGAGAAAAGGAAAGGGAGAACAGGAAAAGAATGAGAAAAGAAGATGATAGGACGGTAGGACCCCTTCCGCACTCTCCCCCAATCAGTGGGCTACACCACTGTGTGAAAGTTTAAGCCAAATCTGACCAGAAATAAGAAAGTTATGAATTTCTATAGTTGTAATCAATCAAACACAAATTTGCAACTCTGTGAGATATCTTGCGAGCTCCTCTCCCATCTGCCCTGTATTATGAAATCATAAATATCCACATTTTCTGAAGAAAGAAATTAAGCATACATGCACCCTAGATATTACACATATGTTTTACACAAAATCTGTATGAAACAAATGTATTCCTTCTTCAACATCTAAGAAAATGAAAATTTATGAAATTTTGTGTACAGACCAAATAGGAGATGAGCTTGCAAGATTTTGCAAGAATTGCCAATTTGTGTTGATGGACTAAAACTTTAAAAATTCACAACTTTCTAATTTTTTGTCAGATTTTGCTCAAGCTTTCACTGATTTTTTTTCTCTCATTACCGGGTACTCTGCTTTTATTCAAATCAACTAAATACCAGGGTGGACTTCCCCTTTAATGATTTTCATGTAGTTGAAAGTTCAAACTGATGCCTTGTCATTATTTGATCCTGCATTAACATTAGATTTTATTTTTTGCACTTCCAGGTACTAACTGGTTCCATGAATGCTTCAAGATGAGATGGATATCTACTGGGAGTGGATCTCAGAGGTACTAGCAAGATAACTGATCAAACAGAGAGGAATCTAACATTGGATAATTTCATAAATTTTGAGTCTGCATAAGGATAGATAACCGCAATGACGACTTGTATGCTTCAAGGAAAGCGCTTCTACTGTCGTGAGTGGGCATTCCAGAAGCTTGTCCATGGCTTGGACAACAGACAAGCTTCAAGAACATGTGGAACACTTATTATGGGAGGGCCAGGTAGTGGCAAGACGGCCCTCTGTTCTGAGGTTGTTTGGCCGACCAGTGCTGGGAAGCAACGGAGCCTGACAAAGAGGATGCTGGCGTATCATTTCTGTGAGGCTCATAACCGAGAGTCCCTGTCAGTGTCAAAGTTTATTCTTGGACTGGTTAATATGATAACACGCTCCACCCTCATCCATGGCTATGATGAAAAGCTGAGGGACCCAAGCGTGCAAGCTGTCCTGGAGCCTGCTGCTTGTGAACGTAATCCAGATGAAGCATTCAAGAATGGAGTGTTGGTGCCCCTTTGTTCTCTAAATCCCCCTTCTCGCAACTGCTTCATTCTGGTGGATTCTGTGGATGAGGCTTATCCTGTGATGGAAGGAGATAGTCCCGCAGGAAGCCGAACTATTGCAGAGCTTCTTGCGAATCACCATGAACTCTTTCCACCCTGGCTTTGTCTACTGTGTAGTGCTCGCCGTCAGAGCAAGACTGTCACCCGCATGTTCACAGGCTTCCGCAAGCTCAGCCTGGATGACCTTCGTAAATCTCATGTTGTCAGGGATGTGCAGCAGTACATTTTGAGGAGGCTTGATCATGAGGAAGCAATTCGTACACAGCTGAGCAAGGATACTGCAGAGATGTTGAATCAATTGCATATCAAGAGCAATGGCTGTATTATGTATCTAGAAAAAGTCCTGGATGGAGTGGCAGATGGCTTCATTTCACTGCAAGACATCACTGAAATTCCAGGAACTCTAAATGGACTGTACCTTTGGTTGTGTCAGCGTCTGTTCCTGAAAAAACAGTTTGTGAAAATAAGGCCAGTTCTTGGAGTAATGCTTGCTGCTCAGTGCCCTCTCACTGAGCTGGAACTCTACGCATGTGCAAAGACTCGCAACTTTTCCCTGACAAGAGAGGAGTTCCAAGACAGGCTGAAGATGATGTGCAAAATCCTGGTACGGAGCAAGGATAACCGAATTTTACTCTTTCATCATAGCTTTTCAGAATGGCTGCTAGATGTTAAGTATTGCACACAGAAGTATATGTGCAGTCTCACAGAAGGCCACACCATGTTGGCATTGAGGTATACCTGTAGTGCTCCAGATTTGACTCCTTCACAAGTGCAGGACTTTGCAAGGAATTTGATCCAAGCTGGGCTTTCTCCACCTCTTGACAGTAGCCACCTTGCCTTGTGGCTTATTTGGGCAGGGACACCACTCTATGATTGCCTAGCTTCTCAGTCACCAAAGGATAAGCAAGTCACACAACTCTTAGTCAGTGCAGGTGCTAGAGTTGTAGATATTGATAGGAATTCTTTGATTCTCCAAGATGCTCTTGAGAAGCAGGAATCCCTGCATTCACTCATCAATAGTGGTGCATCCATAAACCAAGTTGATAGTAATGGTCGCTCACTTCTTGCCAATGCTGCTTACAGCGGGAACCTGGAAGTTGTCCAGTCTTTGCTCATCTATGGTGCAGATGTAGGCGTGACTGATAGGACGGGACAAACAGCTCTTGGGTTGGCAGCAAGACATGGACATGTTGAGGTGGTCGCTTTGTTGTTGAGCCATGATGCTGAGGTTGATCATGTGGATCATGATGGATGGACACCTCTACGTTCTGCAGCCTGGGCTGGTCATACAGATGTAGTTACAACACTTCTCAGTAAAGGTGCTGTAGTGGACTGCAGTGACCACAATGAAAAGAGAACTGCATTGAGAGCAGCTGCTTGGGGTGGTCATGCAGATATTGTGAAAACTCTTGTTGATAATGGTGCAAATGTAAATCAAGCTGATCATGAAGGAAGGACTGCGCTTATCGCTGCAGCATACATGGGACATAGTGCCATTGTAGAATACTTAGTCAATAATGGGGCTGAAATCAACCATGAAGACTTTGATGGTCGCACTGCATTGTCTGTTGCTGCAATGTCCATCGCAGTTAACCAAGGTCACACAGATGTTGTTACACTTCTAATCGAGAAAGGTGCTTCTGTTGATCATAGGGATCATGAGGGGATGTCACCACTCCTTGTTGCTGCCTATGAAGGTCATCAAACTGTTGTAGAACTGCTGCTGGAAGGTGGAGCCGATGTTGACCACACTGACAACAACAACAGGACAGCATTGATTGTTGCTGCATCAATGGGACACCCTTCAATTGTGAGGACACTTCTGTATTGGGGTGCAGCTGTTGACACTATTGATGGAGAAGGAAGAACTGTCTTATCAATAGCTGCATCACAGGGTAACTGTGACATTGTTCGTATGCTGCTGGAAAGGGGATTAGATGAGATGCACAAAGATAACCATGGTTGGACACCCTTGCACATGTGTGCTTATGAGGGTCACCAAGATGTCTGCCTTGCCATTCTTGAGCAAGGGCCTCATGTCACTGTGGATATTGCTGATCGGGATGGCCGTACCCCTCTTATACTTGCTTCTCAGGAGGGGCATATGGATTGTGTGAAGGTCTTGCTTTTACATGGTGCCAGTGTTTGCCATTGCTCTCATGATGGTCGAACTGCTCTTCGTGCTGCTGCATCAGAGGCACACCAGGAACTTGTCCACCTATTCTTGGAACATGGTGCAGAAATTAATTACAGAGATGCTGAAGGAAGATCAACCATGTACATGCTTGCCCTGGAAAATAAGCTCCCTATGGCTCGGTACTTTCTGGCAAGTGGTGCTGACACAGAGCTATGTGACACAGAAGGAAGGACTGCACTTCATGTAGCATCATGGCAGGGTCATTCTGAGATGGTTTCCCTCATCCTTCAAAGTAATGCAAATCCTAATGCAGTTGATAAGGAGCGAAGGTCTGTACTGCAGTCAGCAGCCTGGCAAGGTCATGTTTCTGTAGCGAAGGTCTTACTGGAAAGAGGAGCTGATATCAACCATACTTGTAATCAAGGAGCATCTGCACTTTGTATTGCTGCACAAGAAGGGCATGTTGATGTTGTCAAAGCCTTACTCCAGTATGGTGCTAATCCAAATCATGCAGATGAGCATGGACGCACTCCAATGAAAGTTGCCTTGAAGGGTGGCCATGAAGAAGTGAGCAAGTTATTGGAGGATTATGGAGTTCAGAACCCTCTGTCACCACCGTCAAGTAGAGCATCATCTAAGAGAAGTGGCAGTTCCTTGTCATCAAGCAACAGTGATAATAAACCATCAGTGTTAACTAATGGTGCCTTACTCCAAGGTAGTTCTCCTTCAAACTCTCCTGACTCCACTTATGACAAGAGGAAATCTTGCACTTCAAACCCTTCAACAAAGTCATCATCTAATCTTACAAACTCTACTAACAACTCATGCCTACATCTAAGTGCAATGAGAGATACAAGATCAACAGCAACGTCTTTCACAGAGCAGCTACAACAGCACATGGTATCACACAAGCGAGCACCATCTCCTCGTACATGTTCTCCAGACCCAGGCCTGATGAGGAATGGCACACCAACCAAAATTACCCCCACAAGTTCTTTTCAGACCATACCCGAAAACATTACAACAGCTCACAGTTCAGAACAGCTGCAAGGGACTCCAAAGCATGGAAATAGGAGGCATCCATCCGGAGCATCCAGTGCTGCCTCCCGTAGAGCACAATCTCCTGCTCATGCTTCATCTCGCTCATCATCTCCATCAGTGCATCAACAGAGGGAACAACTATCAGCTACTCCTAGTGAAGCATCATCACAACCATCTCCCAGGCACTCACCTAGACGCCAGAGCTCCTCAAGTGCTCCAAGCTCTCCAACAAATTCAGATGAGCGTAAGCCACCACCAACTCCTCAGAGGGTGCGCAAATCATCAAATCCCCTTCCCAACGGATCTTCACAGCACATCATCGTACATAACGTTAAGTCTGCTTCACCATCTCCAACGAGGCGTCCTGTACCCAGGACAAGCAGTCAGCAGATGCCTCCAAAGATGGGGAATGGGCATTTTCAGAATCACCAGGATGTTCCATCACCTTGGCATAAACAGCAAAGCCACATGCACCTGATTCAACAGCACCAAGAAGGTGTTCAGCAATCCCTGTACAGGGCTAGCTCCCTTGGAAGCATCAATAGCCAGGAATTGAACACATCCTTCCAGAACCCTCACAATGGTTCTCATTACCCCCCTCAGGATTATTCCCCACGCCTACCCCGCAAGCAGATGCACGATAGCAATGGCTCATGCCATTACTGTGGACAGACCCAGCCATCTCCTACACATGGTGCTAAGCACTCATTCCAGCAATCTGTGATCATGCAACAGAATGAAATGAAGATCAGTTCCTCCCATCATCGCTCAAACTCTCAACCTGTGAACCTGACACCTGATCAGATGCATGCCTTTGCTCGCAAGGCCTCTCTGCCTGGTTCCTTCAACCAGATCAACATCCAGCGCTTGATGGGTGCTGCAAACAGCCGTGTTCCAGGATCTCCTGAGCCACGTATCAGACGCAACGGCATCTGCACCAACCCAAAGTTTCAGCGAAAGGCAAACGTTCCTCAAGGAAATACTGGAATAAATACTAGTCAAGGAATGCTGAACCAATCTGGGATTATTACGAATGGCAATGGATTATCAGCTCTGGAGATTAAGCAAGCAGCAAAGATTGGCTTTGAAGGACCTTCTAGGAATGGTTACAAGAAGGAGACACCTCTTTAATGGTAAGTCAAAACATCAAATAATTTTTTCACAGTAATAGTAAAACCAGAAATTTTGGCATGTATGAAACTTTCGCAAGTGGTCAAGATTTGGGAAAGATTTATTGGGCAAAATGATTGAATCGCAATTGGCGCAACATGGAATTTTTGCATTTCATGAAAACAGCAGATAGCAATTTGCAAAAATTCATGTCACAAAATTGTCTGGTTTTACAGTAGTCTGTGTATGAATCAGGTTCAAATAAACATAATCAGTCAGATCTGTATGTTGACGTCACCATCGGAAATACTATTTGGATTGAAATATGGGTAATTTTTAAGGGAGACCAAAGAACCACCAGACCAACTCACTTCTTTCTTTAGATAACCATTTGTATTGGCTGATTTTTCTCAGGATAGAAATGGGCCAAAAGTTTTACTAAAAATTTGTGAAAGTTTGACTGATACACAAAGCTTTTTCGTATAGTTTTCTGTAACATAATACACAAATTCAATACAATACTCTTGTTGCCCGCAATAAGGATGTACATGTTCATGTAGGCAGTCCTATGTGAATTTATGTAATTCATGAAGGCTATTTTGTTTTAACATGTAGTGCTTCCACAAGCTTTTGAGATGCTTGTTTTATGCTTTAGAAATTCTTCTCCCTTGTACATACATGCGTGTATGTACATGTATAATCTTTTAGTTTGAAAATCCATCATTACTTGACTGTGTTCCTGGTTGTATTTGACCTGCACTTACGAGACAATTCCACGACCATCTGCTATGTCGTAATCAGAACCTTGACTCCTCTGTAATCCCCAAAGAACGCCCTGTCTGCTGTTTGGGATCTGTTACATCTTATAAGGTCAAGTTAATGGTCACGTTTATGCCCTTACCACCTGTACGCAGCCGCTCTTGACCCAATGGGGTGTGGTATGCCCATCTGCCAAAACCAATCATGCTCCTAGCCCCTCGATCTCATCTACCACTACAGCAGCCAATAAAACTTTGCTGCAGGAAACTGCTTGTTGTTCAAATCACATGTTGTGATCTAAGCACTCTCGGTACTGAGGACTTGCCTGATCTAGGAAAAGAAAAAAAATAAATTGTGAAAAACTAGGAGAAGGAAACTGACAATTGTGTGATTTCCTGTCAGATGAGGAATTTTGATCTTATTTAGTTTTGTTCCTTCCAGTGGAAGAGAAGTCATTTTTTCCCACGCTCTCAGAAGGAAAACAGAAATGATGTGTGTGACTTCAGTGACTTGACATGATGATTTACATCAAGCAATTCAAATGGTCCCTGGGCCTATTATGAGTGGAATCCACAAGGAGTCCAGAAGTCAGCGTAATGTTACAAATTTTAGCTGAATTCTATCAAGTACCCTCATAACCCTTATTGTCCTGGGAATAATGGTCCAGATGTGCATGACTGATTCACAGTCATTTGATCCAATCCCACTCGAATCGAAAACTCAATAGGAAAATGTAAATCATTTGAAGATTATTATATTAGATCAGTTTGACTAAAGAATCGTCAATCTGTCGTGCTTTTAAAAATAACTTTGCTTTATTGTTGAAAGTTCATTCCTTGAAGATTTGTATTGGATTAAAATTAGTTATTTTTAGCCATTTGAGGAGAGCTGTTGTTAAACCTGTAAGCAGGGATGGGTGTCTGCATCCCTTGTCTTTCTCTTGCCTTTCTCTCTCTCTCTCTCTCTCATTTTCTCTGTCCGTCTTTTTTTACTCTCCCCCTCTCTTTCAATTTCTGTAGAACAGACACCCATGACTGGAATGTAGGCCATGCCTTGTCTAGTCTCACAGTTCCTCTCATCGTAACTATCATAATTCACTCTCTCTCACACTCCTGACATACCCAGTGCCAACATTTCAATTCCATGCAAGCTCTTATATGATCCAGCTCAGAAATCACAACCAGACTCCTACTGCCATCATGCATGGCCTGCTTGCGAGGGTGCTACCCATTTCTAAATTCCAGTCAAGTCTCAAAATTTAGGCTGTGCACATCCTTTCAGGTTCCTTGATTTTATAGCGACAGTAGTAGTAATATTTTCTATTAAGCTTTTTTTGTTGTTGCTTTAATTTAGACTTTAATACATATGTAATGCTTCCAGAAAGGAGTCACCATTTATTGAAATTGTAGAGAGAGAGTGCATGGAGGCTATTCTTATTTTGTAAGTTTATATGCCTACTCTTTGGTATAATGTAAATATGTTGTCTGCTATTGATATTACAAATTATTCTACTGCAAATTTGCAGTTTCTACTATTTGACAGTAACAGTAATTGAATGATGCTTGTTAATAGCATGTGCTATGCACTTCACTTAAATTTTGAAGAAAATAAAATTCAAGACAGTTTCAGTCATTTAGTTACTTGGCACGGATGACAGAAATTCCATATATTGGCTTATTGGTCAACATAGATATAGCCTAAATTTTTCTTGTGGAATATATGTGTGGGATTATTCAAGATTTCAGGTAGGCGTACTGGTTGTTATTATGCCTGCGCATTTATAATTGAGACAACAAAGACAATTTATTTCATATGAATTGCCGTTACAAGGATTTCCATTTTGCCATATGGCAAAAAGACCAGCAAATTAGATTAGTTATATTTCCATTTCTGTGGATGTCGCCAAATTGAGAAAGTATGGCAAGTTGCATGTACACCGTATACACGTGTACTTCATTTTAGACAGTATCTGATTGCTAGCCAAAATCATGATACATCAAAATGTACTACTGATTTGTCTTTTATTTCTCCCTCATTTTGCCCTAATATTGTTGATTGAAGAATAAATGAAGGAAGTCTTTGTGGAAGATGTACATGTATACTCCTGTAGCGGTCAATTTTTTTTTTCCAGCCATTGCCCTGGTCTCTGTTTTCATTGCAATTTCAA
This sequence comes from Heliocidaris tuberculata, assembly GCA_025618425.1. Lineage (NCBI taxonomy): Eukaryota > Metazoa > Echinodermata > Echinoidea > Camarodonta > Echinometridae > Heliocidaris > Heliocidaris tuberculata. The sequence goes on from CM046846.1 coordinate 22,460,667, forward strand.
TCCTCGAGCCCCCTGCTGTGTGTATGCCTAAATGAGAAAATTGATTGAAATTACCCCTCCCCACTCTACCTCATTAGTGACCGTTAGCAATCACTACAAAAATGGGACTGGTAATGGACAGATCTATCACAAAATGGGGTGTATCTGGTCAAACAAGATTATCGATGGGAAGGGGAAGGGAGGGATGGGTAAGAGGTTGCTAAATTCACCAATGTATCATAATTCATAATTCCAGTTTCATTCCAGGCTAACAAATGTCATTGGCTGAAATTCTTTGAGATGAGAGATGTTCTGAAGTGGAGGGGAAGGGAAGGGGGAGGGCTCCTAACTGTTTTGTAAAAAAAATCAATCAGGGGCTTGCATCATTTAGCTCCGGAAAGCTTGAACAAGAACTCCCGAGGGAGAGGGGGGAACTGAATACTGAAAAAATTTCCAGTGTGGAAATCTCACTTTTTATATAGAAAATGTCAAAGGAATATATGAGCAGAAAGCCATTTTAAACTGCATGGAATGGGGGTTATGATACAAACTTGTATATGCATGGGCTCTTGAAATAGGGGGGTCAACCATATTCTTCAGGCATGTGAGCATACAATTGTATTTTAAAATGTCAATTTGATGCAGAAAAATGTATTTATATTTGTTCATTCTTTGTCTCCTTTGCAGTTTTAGTTTATTTGATTTTTCTTCAATTTTTCTCCATAATGCAAGATAAATTATGCTTCTCGGCAAGGCTAACTCCAAATTTTTTGTCTCTGAGGTGGATCTGAGTCTTGCATTGGTAGATGTTTGTATTAGTAATGGGATGGGTCTTTGTGTACTTAAGCGGCAGACATATCATGGATATTGGGTCTTGCTCATTAATTCTTTCAATACATTGAATATTGCATTACACGACAGGTCACAGGAGAACTAAATTTGCAGCTCCACGCTTTGAAGTATTGCCGTGTTATGAAGCGCATCCAAACCTGCACTTTCCCAAGTTCATTGTTGTCAGAATCTAATATCGTGATTGATGCACAAAAGCACCAATCAAAGTAATCTAGTTATAAAACATTGGAAGGTAGGACCCATTTCTGGATTATTTTCCCCTTTATATACATAGCTCTTTTGATGAAATTCAATCCAAATTGAGAAAAGTCAGAGAGGCTCAAGATTTGGCATCAAATTGTGATTTTTCTTTGGGTATTTGCTAGATGGCCAAGGACATCAAGGTGGGCATTTTAATGTAACGTATAATTATCATGATAATGATAACTTAGATTTATTAAAAAGATGAACAAGAAAAAAAATCCATGGGAGTGGTCAGCAATTTAGCTCTCGAAAACTCTGGAAAACTCTTGAAAAATCTTTAAAAAATTAACCCTCTGCCTTCGGGAATCGGGTAGTCCCTGTATTAAGCCTATGGCGATTAGAGAATTCAGTAGTCAATTAAGTACACAACCCTCAAAATGTGCTCCCAGTTTTCGAATTTTTTGTCTGAAAAGGCACCTGAAAAATGTGATACCACCCCTTTTCTTTTCGCTTGTTAGAAAATTCTTGAGTTTGTGCCCCACCCCCCCCCCCCCCTTTTACAAAATCCTGGATCAGCTCCTGATTTTTATACTGGAAAACAAATACAGCATAATTTATTTAACATACATGATGTACAAAAATGTATGATCTGGAGGTCTTATTTTGAAATTTTGTAGGTGTATATTAGATATTATCAACACAGTATAGTTAAAGGTTTGTCTTATTTGGAGAGAATGTAAACAGTCCTATTATTATTGCAATGTAAACATTTTTACTTCCTATATTCTGCATTTACACGTTGTCATAATCTTTCTAGTGACACATTTATTCATCAGCCGTGATAAATCTATCTATGGTAAATCCGAAAACTTCTATTATTTGTCATGGTTGGAATGATATGGACTGGAGCGTATAGTGAATAAGGAACTAAAAATGTGTACTAGTACTAGGTGAGAATAAGAACTGGCAATATTGTTAAGCTACAGTAATGTTGAGCTATTGTAGAAAATGTGGTGTTGCAAGGTAATTAGGACTTCATTATGCCACCATCCAGACAAAGAAAATATTAATTGTCTTCTTCCTCCGCTGTACCGGGATCGCTATCAATCGATATCAGGCGAGATTTAATTAAATTCCAACCCCCATTATTTCGGCCTGTGAAAGCGACACCTCGGTTGTCGTCAGTTCTGTTTTCTACCACTGTTAGTACGGTGTGTGTACTGGGAATGCTAATTAGAAAGTACAGTGAATGGGTGTGGGTGTGGAGTTCTATTTTAGGTACTCCAGTCCATGTAAGCAGGCTATCCGTGGTTTTGTTTTGTGGTTGGTTTGATTTTGGTGGCTGGCTATAAATGGCTGACTTTGCCAAGTCCCAAGGCACTAGTGTTACTTGATTTGTAATTTAACCAGGACTCCTGTGGTCAATGTGATAGGACCCATTGTTTTAAATGGTATAACCCTCAGTTATCAAGTCCCTTTGATTTGACTTAAAACTGGTTGCCATTTAACCATTTAAGTTTTGAACCAGTGGGGTAAAATAGAGCTGCATTTTCATGTAGGCTCCATGTTAGAAGTTTCAGATGCAAACTTGTCCGGAGCCCCCGTATTTAATTTGAGCACTGCTAACCATGTTTCAGCTATTGCTAATATCCAGAAAAGTGCAGTTCAATTTCATGCTTGAAATTTGACCACTCTATCAGTTGCTTGTGACACCTTTCTGAAGCAATTAACCAATTTACAGACAACTCAATAATCTAGTTGCAATCCTTCTGCCATGATGTGTCATTATTAGACCTATGTTGTAACTCAAGACATGACAAGGTCAGAGTAGATGTGTCAGAAAACAAAACAATAGCTTCTAGAGACCCCATCTTGAGTGCTAACTATCAAATTACTCGTGTTAATTCTAGGGTGAGAAGTACAGAGCATTTCTCATGATAGTGAGTTAGATTGGCTTTTTTTGTTCTAATCCTTGCTGCATGCTAATTTTTGATTCACTTCACTAAATTAGCAATATTCTGAAACTGTTCCCATGCCTTCCTTTTTAAGCCTAGGGATTAAGGCCCCTGTGTTGACTGACCGAAGGAGAAGAAAGGCTGGATTAATTGCTTGAGAAGCTGGTATTTTTTTTGCCATCTTGGTAGTTTGATCTTTTAATCTTAAAGGGATATATTTAAGTGTTGGGTTTACATTGACTTGTTAAGCAAGGAACAGTGTGCAACAGTGAGATGCAGTTGACTCATTCTCTTCAGTCGCTTTGTAACAAAGGGCAGACATTCTCCGTGATCAAGATCAAAAGAAAGTTGTCAAGATGTCAGCATATCGAAAATTCTTAGAAGTTTCTCGCTTTTTTACAAGTAAGTTGTACCACTGATTCAACTCCTTTCGTTTAGTATTATATGTACTTGAATTCATGAGGGAGTTTGCCGAATCATAATTTGTGCTTATTATCTAGGTAAGAGTAAAGTTTTGCTCTTTTTACAGTGGAAACTCACTACCTTATATCAGGGTAAAAAACAAAGGAACATAAAGACCTGGGACCAGCAAAATTACCTTGTTATATCAGGAATCTTGTTTTCTCAGAGTTCTTTATAGCAAGTTTCCACTGTACTTACAAATACCTTGTTGACTTCATTGTCTGCAAACTTTTTATAAATTCAAAGGGAATGTACTGTACGTGATCATCATAATTAACCTGTTGACTACTGAATTCTCCTGTTCTCATAGATGTAATACAGGAACCACCCGGTTCAAGGAGGCAATGGGTTAAGTCGTTGATACAAAAAAAAATATGAATTTTAAAAGATTTCTATCTATCAAATACCTTGCATATATACATTAGGCCCCAAATGTAGGCTGCATTTGTGACGATGGCTGATGATACCCTTAGTTATGTGATCGGCATGTCTGCCTTGTTCATTTTGGGTGAAGTCTTAAGTTTCTCCTAGATGTTATTTGTTTATTCTTAAGTTAGGTGACTCCTCTGTTTGTGCACACCTTATCCCTCTTCCTTGCCCCCTTCCTCACCTCTTACCTAGGTGTGTTCACATACTGTAGAAGCTGCCAGCTGGGTCTGTTCTCACTGCTCTTGCAGTATAATAGCATTTGAAATAGCATTTGAAGGAATGAAAGTCAAGCATTCTAAAATCGGAATTATTAATTACCAAAAAAAAAAAAGAGGAAAAGTTCATAGTTCAAAAGTTCACTTTCCCCCCAAATCAGTCAAAACACGTTTTGTGGGAGAGTTGTTTAGAACATGATTAAAGAAATGTCGATTGTAATCCTCAATTTACAGTTCATAACATGCACCTTCATGTAAATGAACTGTGTACGGTTTTAATCTTTTCTAAACAGCAACACCAAAATCTTGTTTCTTTTAGGTGCGATTATGACTAATATCCATAACAAATGAAATTATTTTGTTTTAATCTCAATCATAGGATAGGCCTAGACATTTAAGGCCTATACATTTAGGGCCTATTTTCCTCATTATTGTTTTATAATTTTGAAATATCATAACAGACATGTAAAGAAATTGGATTTCACTGTATCTCAGGCTATATGTAGCAAGATGACAAAATGGAATCAAGTGAACCCAAGATGCAAAAGTGAGAAATTTCCTTAGATATCGCTGTCTCCATTTAGCTTTATTTTTTTGTTTGTGCTGAAGGGTTACATTATTAATCAACAAGGTGTGGTTCCTCCCCTCTCTCCAGCTCTCATGGCATTGTTATAGTTGTAAGAGAGACAAGATAGATCAATAAAAAAGACAAAGAAAAACCCCTGAATGGTCCTCCCATTTCAATTGTGGCTTGAAAGTGCAGAGGTGTAAAGTTGAGACCGTATGAAAACAAGGGCATCTGAGCAGAAGTTGCTCCTTTTTAGTAGAGTACATCGTGAAAAACAAATAGGCCTATATTACATACTTGATAGTACACCCCATTCTACACTTTGGTCTACATTGCTCAAAAGAGAAGGTTGTCAAGTTTGTAATAAAATAAGGAGCTGCAATCAAGAATGTATCTTTTTTTAAAACTTTTGTAGGACTACTAATTTACCTTTTATAAATTTAAATTCTCTTTTGTATTATTCATCCTCATTTTAGGCCCACATGTATGTTTCTTTTCCTTTCTCTTGTCCTCTGTCTGTCAGTCTGTGTGTGTCTCTCTCTCACACTGTATCTCTGTATATGTATCTGTCTGTCTGTCTCTGTATCTATCTCTGTCTCTTTGTCTCTGTCACTCTCTATATCTCTCTCTGTCTATCTGTCTCTATGTCTCTCATCACCACACTTCTACATGTATCTCTTCCCCCTCTCTCTGTCTCTTCTCTGTCTCTTTTTTGCTTTTTATCTTTCCTTCTCCATATATTTTCTTATAAATACAGTGGGCTCTTGAATCAAAACATGAAGATTTCCATAATTTGTGAATCACCTCCTCAGCTGGTTAGTCCAATTCTTCAATTTAAGACACATTTCTTCAATTTTTATTTAGGGTTGAAGAGTTCAGAACTTGAAAAAAAGTGCGAGGGAATGTTTTAATGTGGACATCCGGAAGGCGATATCATTTGAAATCACTTCATTATGCAGTGACTCATGCACATGATTTAGAACTCTTGAATGATGGTAGGTAGAAAAACTGTGATAAACTGAAATGATTCTGACAGTGTAATCATCTCCATGTTATGAGTTTAAGTACCCTGTGATAAGTTCAGTCTTTCCTTGTAATAACAAAGAGGAAATGGGGGGGGGGGGGGGGGGGGGGAGGGAGAGAGGGAGAGAGAGAGGGAGAGAGGGTTTAGCCTCCATTAAACTGTAGGCCTAATGGCCTATATATTACTCTAACTTTTAATGTGCTTTGGTAGGCCTATTCATTTTAAGTTAATTGCACAAGCAAGCTGATAGTTGAATGATAATTAGTCCATTAGGGATGATTGTAATGAGTCCAGTAATTGATTTTGGAAGGAGAAAGGAATACACTGAAAGGTAATTACTAATCACCGTATAGACTTATGTAAAGCAATAGCAATATGGTCATGTAATTTTGTTTCTTTGGGCATTAGGAATCCACATTGGTCATAAATCAGCAATAACATACAAAATTACAAACTGTAAACTTTGTATGCGTAATATAAATTAAGAAATGGGAAAGGATTTCATATGTATACATTTATAGTGCCTGTACACTACTGCCTTGTGTTTACCAAGGCATCTCTCTGATCTCTCTGTCTGTCGGTCTACTTTCTCCTTTTCTTTCCGCTTTTCTTTTCAACTTTACCACAAAGCTCTTTCTAATGATCTGCCATTTCGTGAGCCGATTCACGTGCACTTGGGAAATTTGCATAATATCCCCTTTTCCTTAATCGTAGTGATTACTAGCCCATATACAGTCTTGAATGTTATGTATAGACTGAAGGATGATGGTACATGTAGGATGGTTATAAGATGAGTTGTAATTGCAGACCGTTAGATGGACATCAGGAGATAGTTAATTGGATGGGGATGGAGGGAGAGGCTGGATCGCTTGGAGGCATGGATGGAATGCATGGCGACGTCTCAAATATCAAACCGAAGGAATTACAAGTATAGCACTACTCCACTCAGTGCCTACAGATATATGTCTTGATACATGTATCTTATAGTCAAAGCGGTAGAATTTTCTCATCACTCTTGTCATCTTTTCCTCTTATTTAATTTTGCATTTAATTCATGTTTGATTATGAGATGTCAATAGTGCTGATAGATTTGCTGTAATCCTTGCCCCTATCCTTCATTATTTGGTAATGTTGACATTATTTCTGCCTTCTTTCTATTATTCCGTTTAGGTAATTTTCCTGTTTGAATATGTAACCTAACCTAAACTGCTAACATTGCTTCCCCTCCCTTGCTCTTCATGCCCACTTCCCCTGCCCCACTTCCCCTGCCCCACTTCCCCTGCCCTGCTTCCCCCACTATCTACTTGTCTATTCATCCTGTGCTTGGTCACTAGCATATCTTTGGTGGATATGGTAATCATTCTCTTACTTAAACTATTAATCTAGTATGTTACACTATGCAGATTAACCTTAATCCTGCTAAATAACCACCAAACCCCTGTTATCCATCCAGCTCCCATCCCATCTAATGGTTTTAATAATCTGAGATGTGGAACTGTATCGTCTTCATGACTTTGAGGAGTTGTCCCTGCAATTGAGATCCCCTGAGCTAGTAGTATTGTAGCTTGCGTAAACAAACCATATTACCCACTTCAGTTTCAAGTGTTTTGGCTCTCCCTTCTCATCAATATTCTAGGCCCCATACCTGTTCACTACCTAATTATCATATCACCATGGTAACAGTGGTAATCAGGTCATTTAGTGCTGGTTAGAGATGAACTCTTTTTCACACTTGTTCAGGAGAGTTTGCTATGTTGTAAATTTATTCGTCCATTTAGCTTTCTACATTCCATTGCAATGATGTTTATAAAATCTGTTGCGAAATTGCCTGTTAAGAGTGGCTGTATCCACAGATGGCTTTCTTCAAATTCAAAATCTAGGAAAATTTATTGAAGTACATGTAGGCCTATATATATATCAAAATTATATGTACTAAATGGTATTTAAATCTTTCCATAACAAGTAGGCCTATTTAAATGATCATTTGGGGGTATTTTCAGGAGGAAAGGACTTGTGTCCATTACATTCTAGTGTAATAAGGTTATTGCAAATTTGCTCTTTTAACTAATATGATTGTTGGTCATTTTGTGTCTCTTTCTTACAAAATCTGACGAGATTTGGACAAGAAATTCAATTTCATTTGCAAGTCTTGATTATTATGTGGAGACAAGAGACTGCGTATGTGATCAAATTTTTGCTTTCTCATTGCTTTTAAGACAGTACAAAGAAACCATCACTATCAGTACCTTTGCAAACTGATAAAGTTGTATTGTGATATCCTGCAAACGTCAGTATCTCTGCTGTTCATGCTGGTAGGCCCCTTTATTCCACCTGTTCTAAGTTCAAATCATACCACAGGTCAAGAAGGCTGATGATTAACTTCTGACCAGCATGATTGTCTGTTTGTATTCGGGTGTTACACTCTGATCTGTTTGCTTAATAATGGGATAATCCTTCCTGAAATGTAACCACACCCCATCTCTGAAGTACATGTATCAGGTCCTCCTCCTTCTCCTTTGTAATGAAATAGGTGTGCTGATACTCTGAAATGTACATGTACATGCACATTTTATTGAAATTACCAGTAAGAAGTTTCAAAAAGTTGTACGCACAAGTCAGCAGGAGAAAAAAAAACCCCATTCAGAACATAAGATCTTGTAATGTTGTGAATACTTAGTTCTCACCAGTACTCACTTTATAAGCTTTTTTATTGCCCATTTGAACATGATCTGAATGTGTTGATAGTATAATTATGACTATGCAGTGACCTCTACCAAGAGGCGTACTTGACTTTAAACTGTTTTATGGGCAAAATTATCTCCTAAAGTACAGCTTTTGAGAGCATTGATACCACATGCCTACATTATACATTTCTAGGTGTATAGAGCAAGTGTAAATAACTCAAACTAATCAATTGGAACTGAAGTGAATGTATAGCCTGTTATCCAGTTCAGGTGAAGTTTTTCCTCTCCTGTGGTCTATATTTTTTACTAATCATGTCCATTTGTCATGAATTTTGTTGTTGTTAACGAAAAGAAATAATTGAACATCCTAAATTTTATGGTTAATTCAAATCACTATTAATGTTATGCCTAAAATGTGTGTATTTATAAAATACAGTATTACTAATTTTAGCTGAAGTACAGACTAAGAATGAAGTGCTATCAGTTTGCCTGAGATATCTTGAGTCAATAAATCAGAGCACAGACCTACTACTCAGAGGGTTCTCCATTGACCTGATACAGCTGATTAATGGGGGTCGAAGGTCGACCGTTAGTCTGTACTTTGAGATCACTTACATTCCACATGTCTGGCTGGGATTAGCTTGCTAATTGATAGCGTTGGTTTATAATTGTTCACATTTTAGAAGAGTTTGGCAATGATGAATGATTTTGTTCAAATATACAGTATGTAGAACTTTACTAGACAACTGATTCATGCTGACAGATCTGTTCTTCGAGTTAGTTAAATATTTTGAGTCATGTGGAAATAACAATTACTCTAATACATACATAGCTGTTAAGACAGATGTACTGGATAAGAAAATCTCCATGAATTAAATGCATTTATAAAAGCTAAGAATAAATGACCTTAAATTGTTTGTGGTCAACTCTCAGCTGTATAACCATGTGGTTTGCATTAGTCATAAATGAGATCTATGTCCATTGCATCTTCTTTCACTTTCTCTATCCAATTCATTTCTTAATAGTCTCAAAGACTCCAATACATGTAGTTCTGTTTCCATCTCTTTATTTCCACTTCTGTCCCCTTTTCTCCCATCCTTCCACATGTAGGGTCCTATCCCCCATAGGGGCTATGTTCTTTGGAGGGCACACATAAAAAAATATTTCTGATGGGCACACTTTACCTGTCTATACCTGTTTTTATAAATATTGGCACTCTTTTACCAAAGGTAGGCGCACTCCACCTGTTCCCCAAACTGGACCACCCATTGCTCCCATTTCTCTATCATTTATCTTCTTGTTTTACTTGTTTCTGTCAATCTACTTGTAAGTTTTCTTTTTGCCACCTTTTTGTGCCTTTAAATAGTCGCCAGGTCATACTTGCTCTCTGTATGAGGTTGCTGCAAACCAACTTCCACCTTCATTCAGAACTACCAAACGGTTTTATCCTGTTAAGGCCTATACCAAGATGCTTGGATTATGGAGTGAGACAGTGGGTCTAAGAAGTACAGTCGACCTCACACCATGCTTGTTCAGCTTCTCTGGCTTCCCACGATTGATCCTGTCTTATAGCCTTTTCACACGAGAAATTACCATATAAACATCATGTAAAGAAACCCATTTCATAACTATGTCGCGAAAGGGGTGAATACATGTCGGAGATACATGTTGTATATACATATAGATATGATGATGAACCTTGTGTGGGAAAGAATGTGTATACTATATGATGTTCACATGTGTCGATGCTGATTCTTTATCGAGTTCTTTTTTTAGACCTTTGTTCTGCTTTATAAAACAATAAAAACATTTCATTGTATGAAGTTTTACTTATGACATTGGCACCAGAAATTTTAATCACTTCTATCATAGCGCTTTTTACTTTTCGTATAAACTGTCTTGATGTTTTCCGTGTCTGAAGGGAGGGGGGGGGGGCAGGCAGGTTAGAAACTTAGAATGGAATACCTTGATGCCTTCTTGGCTTTCATTCAAGATCCTTCATTCTTGGTGTGTTTGTTTCTATATTGATCAACCATAAAGGATAACCCTATGTTCATGATCATTTCAACCCTGAAATGCCCTCCCTGTATTATTTCCAGGACACTTCAAGATGATTATGGATTATTTTAATTTAAACATACTACCTATATCCATGATTTAAACCAATTTTCTTTCTTCCGACACCCTGAAATTGTAGTCTTACATGCTTTTGTGTAAGCCTGTAGTTCAATCATAGACAGATTATTCATTGTGTGTGTACCAGGTGGGGGGGGGGGGGGGGGTGATTTTTTTTCTTTGAATATGTATTTTAAAATAAAACCCTTTTTTTTTATTTGTTCCCGTACTGAATGTACAATGTGTGCAATAAAAATAGGCCTACATACAGGTAGGTGAAAGAGATAGAGGAACAATGGAAGGAGAGAGAGAGAGAGAGAGAAAGAAAGGGGTGGAAAAGAAATATACTTAAAAGCACTCACATGATGAAAGTACTTTCATATCCAATGCTCTGGCTTGTCTTGTATAGCTGTCATTGCTTTTAGTGTTGATTAAATTGATCTCATCTGTGGGATTATGCGTTAGATTGATCACTTAAAAGGTGCTGTGCTCATCATGCAAGACTTTCCATCATTTTCACCCTCAATTTTGGTAGAGCGTAGAAAGTATTCCTCATTATGCCTCTTTTTATGACTATATGATATGTAGGCCTACACTTTTCAGAGCATCTCTGTCTGTCATTCTTTCTCTTTCTCTCTCTCTCTCTCTCTCTCTCTCTCTCTCTCTCTCTCGCGCTCTCGCTAACCGGTTTAATGAAAACTGAATGATTAACTTTTATTAATTGATTAGAAAATAAAGGAAGCACATACATGTTGTTGTGGCTCAGGCCTATCGTGCGCACTGTATCTTGTGGCAAGGCTTGAATTCGGATGGAGCCCTGTGTAAGCCTTTTTGATGTTATTTTGTCATTGAAAATTGTTTGTATAATGTGCATTTGATTTGTACTGAAACTAGAATATTTGCCACTTGGTTTTGCTTTTGTAAAATTGAGCCCGTTTAGTTAGTCTCGAACGGACATTTGACAAATTTTGAAAGTTTGAAGGCCTATAGAAAATTGAAGAGAGATGTTTTATTTTTCAATGTGAAAGGCATCACTGAAGGAGTTGAAATTTGATAAAATTTGGTTGCTGTGGTCGCCTACTAAAATTGTAATCCATAACATATGCACTGTCACAGACGAACAAAATACTGGTACTACTCTTACCCGATCAGGCTCATTTATGTTTATCTCAAGATAATATTTTAGTATATGATGGTAGACCTACATACATAATGTACACTAGGTACATGGTATGCCTACTATGTACATGTATACATTTCATTGAAAAAAATAAGTGGGGGCTAAGGGCGATTAGCCCCCGAAACTCTTGAAAAAGCCACCGTAAATGAAAAAAAAGCCACTGCCAAATGATATTTCTGCCCATGGGTCGTAGTGCATTAAAATCTCTGGACACTATAGGTGGATTTCTAAGTAGCTCTCGCGAAAGAAATTTTAATTTTTACACTGATACATTTATGTACATGTATATGCTGATTGCGGAGGATATTTCTCTTGTGATGCTTCAGAAAGATGATTTTCTAGAAGATAGCTGCGAACGCGGCTTATCTGTTCTACTTTTACCTGCACATCCTATCCCAGGTGTATTCTTCCAAATTGAATTGGGTCTGTCCATTTCATGCATCACAAGTGATCTGAGAAATCCACATCTATGGTATAGATCAAGAGAAAACAAAGGGGCAAAACCGTGATGCAATCGGCTCTCCCAAAGCACTTGGCGTGGCTTAGCTCTGCTTAGCTTGGCTGAGTACTTGTAATGAGGTATCCAACCTCGTGGCTTGTTCCTCTTTTTGCATTTTAGGAGAAGCCTTCATGTCAGTGGCTAGATGTAAAAGGGATACTTGGTGCCTGTATCTGTGGTATCTCTTTACTTGAAATATGTTGTCCTTTTGAGCCATGATATATTTTTAAGAAAAGGGGGGGGGGGGGGGGGGGAATGTGCCAAAATTATTTCTTTCAAAAAAGACATGTGTGCAACTGTGCATATTGTATGAGAGTGAGCAATTGTTTCAGTAATTTGGGCAGAATCATTGAACCAACATACTGAAAGTTACTTGTAGAAAATTTAAAATTTCAAGATTTGTGAAAATGTTTAAGAAATGAAGCATTGAAAATTTGATTCAGAGGTAACAATTTCTCAATGATTAATTTACAAAATGGTTTATAAAGAAAACTACAAAGAAGGTCAAGTCATGTTTGAGAAACAAATATCATAAAATTGTTAATAATTTGATAAATGTAAGCATTGCATTTTGTGCATAACTGGAAGTGAATTTATAATAATGAATTTATTATAATTCTTCCTACAAAGGTCCTCAATTTGGCTTTTCCTGATCACAACAGACTGTAATCTGTATTTACATAACCTCAATAAAATGAAACAATCATTCATTTGTTGATGACCCCATGCTACATTTGCTGCCAATGCCTGCAACATGCCTACATCAGAATGAATTGTCTGTCGTTCATTCTTGGGATCCCTCATTAAATCAAATTATTATCCATAAATACGGCCAACCTGTATAAAAACAAAATAAAATTGAAAGCATTGTGTTTTAGGCTTTTACTTTTTTCTTTGGGAGGAGAGAGGAGGGAAGGGGGATTTGGAGGTTCTTAACAACAGGAAGTAGAAGAGATTTTATGGTCTTATACTTTGGTTTTAACTTTAACTCCAGTCTAAGTTAAACCAGACTTTAACTACCCCTAGCTGCAGTCTACATTTGTGTAAACAGTTAGAGTCTAGACTGCACTGGAGTTTAAGTGAAACTGGAGTTCAGAATGTGATTATCTTAAACTCCAGTTTAAAGGGAAGGTTTAGACTTGCTTTAAACCACACTTAATAGTAATGATAATGATAATAATAATAACAATAATAATGATAATGATAATGATAATGATAATGATAATGATAATGATAATGATAATGATAATGATAATGATAATAATGATAATGATAATGATAATGATAATAATAATAATAATAATAATAATGATGATGATAATGATAATAGTGGTAATGATAATGATAGTAGTAATAATAATAATAATAATAATAATGATAATAATGATAATAATAATTGTCTTATTTTGTATTTAACAAGGGTAGCCTAATCAGTATTATATACTGTTCTCCCTGAAGGCCCAGCAATCATACTTAGACCGCGATTTAAGTCCAGAATACAGGCCTCTTTGTTTAACTTGTGAAATGATATTGAATCTCTTTTTACATGTGGAACTTCTCTCGAAGAGAATATTTGATGAATTCTTGAAGAAGCCCCCAAAATGAAAATTTGCATCTTTCAGATTTGACAGGGCGCCTGTTCAAAATCAGTCTGTAAATGATTGTGAACTTTTCAAACCTTGTTAAACAATTTGAAATTTAGAAGAACTGTTTGAATATTATGAATTTGTTTATCAACAAAATTTTTTCGCACACCCCCATTCAAAATAGTCATGTGTCATCTCTCAGTTATTTTAATTATTTTATTGACTGTTGTGGATGAACTTGCATTGTGTATGTGTTACACACATCACCTATATTACACTGATAGACATTTGCATGCATATGGTGGCAAAGTCTAATAGTCTAATGTAGTGAACCATCAGATTAACACTTCGTAAATTAATTTACTAATTACATTATTGAAGATAAATTAGAGTCTATTTCCTACTTTTAACAGGTTTCAAATCTAGGCAGTTTCCTTCAAATGTAAACGAACTTTAATAAGATTTCTTACGACATTTTCCAGCTTACCATGCAGAACTCAACATAAGCTGTTTGAATTGATATTGTTCAATGTTTAACTTTTGTGAGAACAAAGTACTCATTGGAATTCATAAATTTACAAGGTTATTCACAGTGGAAACATTCTTCTAACCACCTTTCATGTAGGCAAGCATGGTTGATTCATTATACCACAAAAATGTACATTCAGTGAATTCAAATATATATCACAGCATGCATGCTTGCTTTGCTAATCATGTCCAACAGTGTATTCTGTCTGCGGATAACATTTCTAGAACAAATAACTGAGTTTTTCAGGAAATAGAGCTCCATATGTGGTATTCTTTTGGTAGAGAATTTCACACAGTGAAATATTTGATATTTGTTCAATTTTTTGATGTAAACCTACTCAATCTTCTATTGTATCTTCTCATCTTTGTCTTATAATTCCTATTTTTTATTTCAGTAATAAATTCTTCCAGCTCCACCATAGAGTTCCTTTGTGTTTTGCTACAGCTTGTCTCTAAAGTTTCTTTTTCTTAATTGTTAATACATATATTGTGAAATGCTTGTAGATACAGTTGTATGTACATTATAAATGAATGTCTTATTACATTTTCGTTTTAAGGACTGGAATCTATTTCTAATATATAAAAACCACAATCTGAAAATGGTGTACAAGAAGAATTGATGGATTCACACACACCATATTTACAGTAATTTGATAACCAATTTGATGCAATAGAAGGGAGTGATCACAATTGCCAGTAAACAATAACAGTATTTAGATGAATTTTCTAATTTATAGAAACCTTAATTAGGAAAAAAAAAAAGAATTGACAGATTCACGCACTTTATTAATGTTAATTTGATAACCAAATGACACACAAAAAAAGGAGGGATGTCATTTTAGTAGATGCCAACTGGGAGTCAACTCAGTACAATGATGAAACAGACACAGAACATTAAGAAATTGACATTCCTGGGCGACTTTGCAAATGTCATGTGGAAACCATATTCCATTCTTATGGTTGTTATGTGACCTCAGCATTCCATGTCTAGCATTAAAAAAGAAAGAGAAAACTCAGACATTTCTTTATGTATCTGTCAACCACAAAAGGGTGTGATAATGTGCGGATCTGATTACAAATGTCGCAAGCAATTACCGAAGATTGCGCAAAATATGAATAGAGCTTGCTAATCTTGGCGTTGAGCCATCTAATTGGTTTGGATTGTCACATGGTGTCCAGGACTAATCCATCTTTAATTGGAATATCCAGGAAGGTTTTTGGTTTGGGATGCTCCCAAGTTTAGTGTCTATTTATATCAAAGGTTTGATGATATTGTCAAGAAAAAGTCACGCTCCTGTCAAGACTCTACCTTGTAAGAGAAGCTTGTCAAACCATTTACCTTCCTGCCCATTTTGATGTTTTTAAATTCAGGGGAGACTCGGATAGTGTAGAAATATATATTATCTGACGTAATAAGTTCTCATCCAGTGTTCTATTTTGATTGACCAATAAATACAGGTTGACAAGTGCATATGACTACAATCTTACCAAAACAATGGGAAGTATCAAAATTATTGGCATACATATTTTATATATTAGATGAATTAGAAATTATATTATTTAGATAATAGGATTATCATTATCCATTTATTATCGACCTAATGCTAATGTGCTTCAATTGAATCTACAAAAATATAGACTTTCTTCTTTTTCTTCTCCTTTTTGGGGCTTTTAGATTTTTTTTCTTTCTTTTTTCTTTTTTCTTTGTAGGCCCTTAACATAGATTCACTTCAGAACTAAAATATTATGCTGTAGAAAGCTGCTCTTAAGATAAAATAAATTAGAATACTTTCATAATGTTTTTACTGGTAGTTTGTATATTTTAAGTGTAAGACATGCTTTAATTGCATCAAATGATTCTCTTTGGTTTAGCTCTTCAAAAAGTAGATTTTCTTTAAGCTTGTAAGCAGAGCACCGATGCTGAAGTGTAGTCATTTTAAACAAGTGTAATCCAATTCCATAAATTACCCCTCTTCGTCATCAAGTGCATGAGAGACCCCAAACCACCCCTCTTTGCTAGTTGCTACTGATCTAAGAGAAAGCTTTAAAGAGGAGGTGGATGTCTGGTAAAGGTTTAAAATAATTGGTGAGTTTTTTCATTCTTTCTATTCCTAGGAGGAAGAATATCATTGTAGCAATGTCACTTGAAAAGAACTGCTCTTGAAATACCATTATACTCTAAATATTTCAGAAAACTTAGACTAAACTTTGATGTCACTCATGTTTGTAATTGTAGTACCATATATATCCATATTTGTGTGCAGCACATTTCACTGTATGTGATATTCGGTAAGATTGAGTCAAATTTCTGTGATATCATTTTGATTATTCCAGAAGCCACAATAAAAATTCATTCCACTGTACTGCATTATCAACTTTCCCCAATAACTTCTAATCAGTTTCTTTTAAAAGTCCAATCGCATGACCAGAATTCAACTATATCTTTAAGGAAGCATGCTACTGATTTACATGTATGAGAAAACTTGCCAAATGCCCTCAGAAAGCCCAAGAGAGATAGGAAGCTCATAAGCAGTGTAATGACATTAAGGCTCGGGCCTGTAATCACCCTCCTTCAGTGCAAAACCCACATCAATTCACACGCATTAAGTATGCAACCGAATGAATCATCCCTCGTCCAACCTTAACCGAACTGCCCAGGCAGAAACAATGTGGCTTGAAATCCCAATTTTAGATGCACACGCTGGAATGAGTACATGGAATTTTGCCGTGGACTCATAAAAAAATGATTGGAACGCTATTAAACATGGCTGTATGTAAAGGGGATCGTATCACCAATGAAAGGATCATTGTATCAATGTAAACAGTTATTTTTGGTTATTTTTTGAGACATCCACTTGTGAAATTCAGGATGAACGTGATGAAGAAATAATGATTGAAAGAGTGTTATAGTCTTGAAAAATAATTACACTCTTGATGAATAATTACACTCATCATATAAAGTGATGCAGTGCTTTAAATATTTGTGTAGTAATTCTATTTTCCAGTGAATTCTTGCATCCTGTAAATGTATAAAAATGATATTTGATCACTCTACTTTCTTCATTAAAAGGTGAGTGAGTTCTACACTGTAGTCTCAATGGGAAGAAAGGAAAAATCACAATTATTCTTTGTCCTACATGCATATTAGTGCTAGGTTGTTTAACAAAAGTTCCTTAAAGGTGCAAATGTTTGCTAATAATATCCAAGAGTGCCTAGATGTTCAAATATTGGTTGAAACCAAATGCCAAGGCAATCGTATTAATTTGATAAAAGATAAAAGAGCGAAAAACGAGCAGCCTTTGAAATTGGACTGGCCTTTCGGTTTTCTTCAGTCAGCACAAAATTTTCAATAATGAATGGAAATAATATTATTCTTGCATCAAATTTACCCAAATATTCCATGCAAAGATTGAGAAAAAGGCAAATATTCGACCTCAAACCGCTTCCCCTGAAGACCTCAATTTGATTAGACCAAGTAGCCAAGAGGGAGGGCGAAAAGTCAACAAAGAGAGAGAGAACGTGGAACGAGAGAGAGAGAAAAAAAAAAAAGGGGTGTGTTTATTTTCTACCCTTAATCATCACCTGTATTCGGTGGAAGAAATTATGAAATTTGAATTTTGGGGTCAGGTAAATGCTATTCATGCGTTTGTTTGCTCTGTATACACCATACCATTGGGATTTGCCAGATGGGCCGTCTTGCAGATTGAATCTATGACCGATATTTCACACCGTTGATGACCTACTTACAAAGGCAGTAGTGGTATTGATTTAGTGCAGGTTTCCAATCTTTCTGCAAAATGTACCTATGCATCATAGGGTACTTTTAAGTGCTGCTTGTAAGTGTGAAACTTGAGCCCCATAATTTGTAGCTTTGTGAAATGAATACTGTTAAAAATTGAATAACGATGTTCAAGTTAAGGGAACATTACATCCATGGGGATGTTTGCAACCAAAATGGGTAGATATTGGTGTACATGTAGTATATCGAAATTCTTTGAGAAATCGAGACTCTCTCGCATAAAAGTTTCAATTTAAAGCAAGTAAATTAAAGTAGTAATCATCCATTTATTACCGTAGACAGAGAAAATATGTTATTTTGGGGAATATAGCGATCATCTGTTTTGCTGTGCAAAAATTGGTTAGTGTAACAGTCTGCTCTTGGTTCGAATCAGAGCACCCTACTTGTGTAGAAGGCAGTGAATTTGCCTTCTACACAAGTAGAAGGCAGTGAATTTGCTTTATTGTAATCATTATGCTTAAGTGTCTTGGCTCCAGAATCAAATATAATTTGAAGGGACTGTGCCAGAATCCCTAAATCCACTCACTTGATTGAATTCATGGAAGGGTTTCCACACCAGCCATTGTCACCGTGTTTTGGATGCTGTAGTGGCCCTGTTCACCCATGTATTCATTGCTTCATGCTTTGTGTATAATTATTATTACAATATGTTGAACTTGGAGATTAAAATTTAATAGACATTGTAGACATTCATTCAGAGGAAAAGTGCAATAGTACTCCGGAAATGTTCATGTAATGAGATGTACTACAACACACTCTGCACGGCCATGCTCTCGCTATTCATTTATTCCGCTCATTTTCAGTGTTCATTTGTACGCATGTCGGGAGGCTGAAGCATGGCAGCGGTGCTCGATCTCTGCCTGTGCAAGGTCCATTGTGCGTTGTGAACATGGTTTGTCATCACCGTGTACGCCAGTCATGCCTTATGGACTCATTGAATTCCGCACGATTCAGGCTTCTAAATGCCGTCTTCTCGAGATGGGGAGAATCATATTTGCACTCCACTCCGGTTGATTTGAATGTGGCTCTGCCCCGAGGGTTTGCTCCTCTTGATGGGATGGATGATGATGATAGTGGTGAGAAGAAAAGAAGAGGGTATGGATGGTGGTGGTAGGAGGGATGGAGAGGAGGACGGTGGTGATGAGAAGAAAAGAAGAGGGTATGGATGGTGGTGGTGGTGGTAGGAGGGATGGAGAGGAAGACGGTGGTGATGAGAAGAAAAGAAGAGGGTATGGATGGTGGTGGAGGTAGGACGGTAGTGATGAGAAGAAAAGAAGAGGGTATGAATGGTGGTGGTAGGAGGGATGGAAAGGACGATGGTGATGAGAAGAAAAGAAGAGAGGGCGTGGAATGATGGTGGAGGAGGTATGATGGAGGAAGAAAAAAGGATGGTAGTAGTTGAAAAAAAAAGAAGGGAGCATGGATGATGGTAGGAGGGATGATGGTGATGCGAAGACAAGGAGAAAGCATGGATGTATGTGGTGGGAGGAATGGTGAGGAGGGATGGCTTTGAAGAAAGGAAGAGAGCATGGATGATGGCATTGGGAGGAATAGGGAGGAGGGGTGATGGTGATGAAGAAAGGAAAAGAGCAAGGGTAGTAGTGGAGGGATGAAGAGATGAGGGTGTGAGTAAATGTGGAGAGATGGAAGAGAGGATGGAGGGTAATGGAGAAGGAAAGAGAGCATGGTTGTTGGAGATGATATGAGGGATGATGTTGATGAGAAGAAAGGAGGAGAGCATGGATGATCATGGTTAGAGGGATGTAGAGTGAGATTGGAGAAAATCTTTTAATGTTAATACACATCTTTGCCATAAATGCATGAAGACATCTTTAAATGAGATGGTTGTAGAAAAAAAAAGAAAGAAGGATGTAGTGCTGGTATCAGCATGGAAAATCTATGTCGCCATGTCGCAATAAAATTAACGCCGATGTCGACATGTGTCGACATCTGGACATGAGTCAAACAAGTCTAAACTCGGGTCGCTCCCGTAGTGACCGTACACTATTAAACCAGAGTTACCCGACACAAATTCACAAGAGCTTTACATGGAATACATGCACTATGTCCTCACGGGCTCACACTCGCAGTCATACTCACTTACAGTTCTCAAAGATGCACACTGTCAACTATTTGCCCCAAAATTTGTTTTGTATGATCCAATTTATCAAGCATTAATGAAAGTCATGCGGTGCGAGTCAGCTAGTGTCGCATATCTAGGCATGTACATGTACGTAATGTATACCGGTCGTCGCAGCTAGATATACGCAGCGATCGTGTCGCGCGCGCGCGCTGCTAATGCGTACGTGAAACAAATCACGTACGCGCGCACGACGCCACGGCGAGGTACATGTAAAAAGACCCATTTTATGTCGCCATCGGAGCATGCGTGTCGACATGTCGGCAAAGTCCAAAACCAGTACTTTTGTCGCCATAGTGGCGACATCAGGCGTGTCGATACCAGCACTAGAAGGATGACAATTTGAATGACAACCAAAGGCATGATAAAGGTACATGTATACATGTTGGGTTGATTGTGGAACAAAATGACGAATGGTAATACGCAGAACTTCCTTGGCAGAACTATAGGAATGATGGAGGACAATCGATGAAATATAGCCTGTTATGTAAAAAAAAAAAGGACACATCAGTTGCTTGTGTGGATGTTTGAGGAAATGTTCCTGTAGCATGTAGGAATAAAAGGGTTGAAAATTGGGCTCTGCACTGTCATGTTTGGTTTCTCTTTACACCAAATTATCCTGAATCTATAGGCTAACTGCTTTGCTGGAGATGCAATGAGAAGAGTACATGTAGGAGATGCTGAAATGGAGCATTGATGCCTAATAAAAGCTGCACTCTTCACGCATCAATATACCGTTTCCTCGTTCTATAGTATCCTCATCTGACATACATGTACATGCACAGTACACTTCCTGCATGAACTCTTTTCACCATGCAGTCCAAGCCGAGCTCGACGAGAAAGAGAATATGAAAAGACTCCACTCGAGAGTAAAAATAACCGAACCTTTCAAGGCCCTCGCCATCTCGAGGCGGCGAGCAATTAAAACTCGGGGCTCGTGCGTTTGGAATTCCAATATGAGATGCAATGGGGGTGGGGGGGGGGGGATGCGGCATGTCGTATTCTCCGAGCAGCATACTGATATGTGGAGATAAACATGAACATGCGAAGGACGTAGACCTAGATTTTATTATGAATAGGGAGATGGAGGAAAATTTTATGGGGGAGAATGAGACTGAGTCAGAGGGGGGAATTGATTGGTGTTTTATGAGGATGGGGAGATGATATTGGAGCAGTTTGATGCATGTTGGAATGGGATGGAGATGCCCCATTTATTAGCTTGATGTGCTCTGCATACTGCACAATATGTTTCTTTCAATTATTCATAATTTTTGTGTGAACCAGACATAGTTCTGTTGCTATTCTAAAGTCTTTCATGTAGGCCCTATATATATATATATCATATCGCATATTGATGAATAAGATAAAAGTGGTTAAAGCGACTCTCTATGCTTCTTGTCTTGTGATATCTCAAGAGCCCCAATTCCTGATGTTGCTATTTTTTTATCGTATCAGAATTACGGTGTTTTCATTTTTACCTGTCACATGAAATTTAATAATAACTCAGTAATCTGGATGGTTGAGAAAGCATTTCATATTCTCATAAATTATGAGATGATCCTTTTACACATCATGTTGCTTGTAACTTAGCTTTAAGCTTTTTTCATTTATACATGTACAGCTAATAAAAACATGTCTCCTTTTCTTGACAATCAGATTCTATAATGATTTAATGCAGTGTTAAAGTCATATCATTCAGTAAAGTTTAGGTTATTGAAATTCCAAGGACAGAAAGAAAGAATTGACAGACAAATGTGACAGATGAATAAAGAAAACAAGAGAAAGGGATGAGAGAGCTAGAGGATGACCTTTATATGTTAGTCTTTCTTCAACCCTGTAGGGATTTTTCTGTCATTCTCTTGTGACATTCAAACGATCATATCTTATACTCCTTTTGTTTGCCACACCCATCACCAAGGTAACAAAGGAAGAGATTGGATTCCTTTTTATCCTAGGTGCTGGCTAGAAATCCCGATCTCTTTCAAAAGGAATGGAAACGACTGAAAATAAATCCAAATGGCTAAAAATAGAAAGTAATGTCTGGAACCCAACACACTGCACAAGGCAAGTTCATTGCTGCCTGTCTGTGTGTATGTGTATATTAGGAGACCGGCAATGATGTTTGCATATGTCAGCCTGTGAGATTCAGGCAAGGCACCCCGGCCTCGCCGCCGATGCCTCGTGGAGCAGACACGTCGTCGTATGACCATTACAGGGTCCCGGTAATCATGCTGGGGATATTATAATGAGTTAAATGACATTCCCAATAAACAGGAGATCATCTCGTGACGTAGATAGCTTTTTAGACACCAAACCACAACATCGTCTTGTTTGCAGTATGAAATGAATTAACATAAGTCTGTCTGTCTTTTGGAATTAGATTCACATTTTGTTGTGGTGAATCCATTTACAGGATATTCACTTCTGATATTAGATCCAGTACTAAATGATCCCTTTTTAGCTTACTTTACCCATCGATCCATCATAATACCATCAATGTTCTGAATTGTAAAGAGAGCGGACCAAATGATTTGCTTATAGTTATGAAATAGTAGCAGTACCTCAAGGCAATCTCTGCAAATCTACAAATCGAAAACCACAAATGAATTACAGATTTCAAAACCCCACAAAAGCTGTATTTTCACCAGGAGCACTGATCTCCACTATGCAAAGCAGAACTAAGAAGGGTTTCTATTTACAAAGGTGGCCTGCCGGAAGGTCTTTCTGTCACCGACAAAAGCACAAAGATTCCAGGCTAATTTTTCCATCCCATACTTAAAAGAGCATGGATCCAAATAGATACCCCTCCCTTATAGCTTGCTTGTTGTTTCTGTGCAATTGTACACAAAAGCCTAGAGCTAAAAATTGTAGAGCAAAGAAGAAAAATCTACAAAGAACATAACCTTGTACAAAACTTGAAGGCTATCATATTCGTTTGTGCTGAGCTGTACAGAAAGAAAGGAAAAAAAAAACAAAAAAACTGAGCCTAATTTTTATGACTGTAGGCACGTACATAACTAGCATTTTTAGGGTAATATTCCTATTATAGAATTCTTTTGTACTACCCCAATTGCCCTGTAGGGTTAATTGATATTGCGGTTTGACCCTCATCCATTGTTCCCCTTTAACCCTCTTGATGCCAGAGTGATCTGCAATTTACATTTAGTTCTATGTTGTTTTAAACTAAGAATTCCTGTGAGTATGACTAGTAGGGTTAAGGAATATTTTTGTAGTGAAAGAGATATTGGTAGGAAGTCTCATTTTAAAGGGACATAATTATGTGCCGTGACTTCTGTGCAAATAAAATGTTCTCTTTCAGGGACACTCTCAAGTCATACCAAGGAGTTACCATAGAACGTGATAACTCCTTGGTCATACTTGACATGTTTCAAATTCAGTGATTTCATTCATCTCGGTTCACTAAGACTTCTACAGGAATTGCTTTTCTGGGTGTTATTTTTTTTTGGTTTATGAGCGCTTTTTTTTTAGAGTTCTCAGAGGTAAATTTCACTCCGTCACATTTTTGAATTGTCGCTGATTGTGACTATTTGCGTTGATTTGTCTGCAAAGAAATCACCAACTGCCATTTCCTTCACTCAGATTGATTAGTTTTTAGGAAATATGTGATTTTTACTAAGAATAAATTCCAATCAATCACGGTACATCAATACTGTAAGATATGGAGTCTTAATTTGCCTCACATTATTCAAATGAATTACATGTACACATGTACTAAGCAGTCAGTGAACCCAATTCACAACAACTTTTCTTATAACGATGCAATGCCAATGTTGCATCAAACGTGGACCCTATGCATGATGAAATCTTTGTCCTAGATTTATTGCTTGGTCCGATATTTTAAACTGTGTCTGTCATCATTGGTCAGTTGTTCACCTTCTTAGGATACACCATGGATACATTCACTCTACCCCTGCCCAGATCACCATCTCCAGTAACCATTTGGCCTCCAAAAGATGGATCCAGATGGGGGTCATAGGGGTCAGAACCCCCTTTTTTCCTCTGGTTTTTTTCTTTATTTTTGTTTTTCTTTGTTTTGTTTTGTTTCTTTTGCTTGTCAAACTTCTTTTTGGAATAGTGCCCTCCCCCCTTTACAAAATTCTGTCTGGATCCACCCCTGTGTAAGTCTGTAAACACTAACATGCGCCATATGCTTCCATTTTTGAAGGGCGACCAATAATTCTTCCTCATGATCAGCCTTCCTACTGCATCTGTCTAGTGGGGAGGAACCAGGGTTAGTTTAGAGGGTCTCTTTAAAGCATATCACAGTTGAACTCCCATGCCCTGATGAGGGGAACGAACCTCAATGACCTGTAACCCCACTCTATGGGTCACATGCACAGTAAGGTGTCCTACAAAGTACAAGATTTGGGAAAGAGTATTGCTCTGATTAATTCCCCATGACACTGACTGTAAGAATAGAAATATACAGATTAGATGAAATTTGTTGAAATAATTCTATGAATTGTACTTCTGAGGTTTTTTGCTTATATTTTACCGTCTATGCTATATTCCCTACAGTATGTGTTTATCTTCTGTCATCTATGGAGTGGCATTCTTTATCACATTTTTTTGTCTTTCATTGATCCTGCACGTGTAATTTTCTTATGAAATTGAAATCTTTAAAGGATCTATTAAAAAGAGACAAAAGGCAAATGATTTCTTTTATAAGAGGAACTGTACAATTATAACAGATGCATAAAATTTCATGATTTAGGCCTATATGTTCCGGGACTTTCTAATTTTCTCATGAAATATGTGGACAATCTGTCCTAAAATCTTCTATTATTTTCATTATGTCTTTGCTGTACAGGAGGACCTACTGTGTTCCTGAACCTGAATACCATCATTCCTACACTCTGAGTGCCCTTGGTTCCTGGCACTGTGAATGACGTAGGCAACTCCTCCAGATGGATGTTAGAAATGCTGTTCCCGCGACCTGGTGTGGATGAAAACGATGATGATGGTGATGATAACGAGTTTAACACACAACCTGTCAAATTACCCACATCAGGTTTCCGCTCACCGTCATCCGTTCGCACTGTCTCGGTGAACCTTACTCCATTTCCACTCCATGTGTGCTTTTGCGCACCGTTGAGTACAGACATAGCAATGAAAAGGGGTTGTGCACCACTACAAATCAACCAGCCACACCCGTGTCTGTGGCAGTGAGAACAGTTCACTAGGGTGGGGCTACGGCAGGTGCCTGCATGCCAGGGGACAGATGTCAACAGCTATAAGTAGCCTAACCTCAGCAACAGAGTGCTATTCCAAGCATCTGCCAGCATCTGATCGACTCTGCTTAGAGAATCACTTTTGTTAATAGTGGTTCTTTAATTCAATATCCCCCAGACTGTTAAAGAACAGGACCGGAAATTGTTTCACCAGTTATTCACGTACGCCCAACACTTTATACCCCGGTTTGGTTAACTTAACAAACATTTATGATTCAGTTCACACAAATTGTATGTTGTCTTAGCCGAAAGATATATATTTAGATCCCTCTCTGAAATAGTATACTAATTAATGTATAATTTATATTATTTATGTTGTTCAACCTGTATTCAGTTTTGGCTGCAATAGATACAAACATATATGATAAACGTTTGGATTTTTTGCAAAAAATTGTGAAGAAGAATGGCCTGTATGCTAAGATTTTAAATCTAATATAAGACTAAACCCAAATGCTGGATTTATATGTTGCTTTGTTTTTATGTATCATGCATTATCTGCTTTTAGTGCTAAAGCAATATTACATATATATATGTAGCTGCTTGTATTTTTAGACCAAAAAAAAACCATGGAACGATTCTGAGATATTTTTGCTCAGTGTAATGAATTTTTATTGTTGTTGATTAATTCATGTTAATTAGGATTGTGCTCTTATGGATAAGACCTGTTAAGAAATAACATGCCAGAAGACATTAATATGAGGTTTAAATCATGGTCTGATTGACATCAACCTCTCTATCAAATTTTCATTGAACACAATCACTAAGACTTTCAAGAAAGCAACGTAAGGGCAATTTCAGTACCCTCTTGTATTGCCTATAGAAATCATGTTCTTATGCAATATGCCATAAGTGTTCGCACATTTCGATAGATGATGCTCATCATCTATTGAAATCACCTTAGGTTGATTTTTTTGAAAGTCTTTACAATCTTGTCATTGGTGAACGTCTGTCAGGCATGGGCTAAGAAACGAACAACAGTGTAAATATGATATTGGACTTTTCATATTGGAAAGGTGTTCATGTACATGTGTAGCACTAGGAGTGAATGCCAACTCTTTCGGGAAAATGTCGCTGGATGTAACTCTATTTTAAGTATACATTGTTGAAAGTAGTAGATCATTCTTCCACAGAGTTCTGTGATAACTCCTTGATTCCTCCTTTCTATCCACATCCACTCCACTCCCTCTCTATCTCTCCATCTTGTTCCATCTCTCCATCATTCTGTCTGTCCATCTTCCTCCCTTTTTGCATTCTGTCTACCCCTCTCTGTTTTCCTGTTTCTGGCCTTAAAACAAATTCATAAACTTTTCACCCTGGTTTATATCTAGATTTTACCAGACGTGCCCCAAGCTGTGTTGTGGTCAGAAGTTTAACAATAGATTTGACCATGCAATTCATAAAGTATAAGTATCCCACCCTGACCCACAGTCTGTGACCTGGTCAGTGAGGTCACTCAGGAGGTCATGAATCGTTATGAAGAAAAACCTTCGGACTGGTTTCCAGAACATGGAGAAATCTCAAAATAAATATTCAGATGGTTTTTAATGATGCAATATCCATGAATAATTGGCAATCATGGGAATTATAAATCTATATCCTCGAAATTCCTACAAATTAATCGTTTGTTCCTAATGACTGCCATTCTTTAGATAGATATGAAATGACTTGCATCAGTGGTTTTTACCGTTAATAAACGACCATGATCAAACACAGTAGGATGTGCAGTGAAGGTGGAGTTGTACAAATTTACATTGGTGTGCCATTTATCATATCTACTGTGCATTACTTAACAGGCTACATGTTTGCCTAACTTATATTTGTCAACGAGTAGACCTAATCATCAAGCATATTAAGTTCATATTCAAATATTGGCAAATTCAAGGTTTTTTGTCCATCTAAAACTCTTTCCCCGAGGTTGTGTATTGAATTAATGAACTTGAATTGATATCAAATATAATATTTTGCCTGATATTGTGTAAACTTCATATACCTACTAGAGTTGTAGTTTGGCTAAGATATCAAGTAAATCGAAACCTTCATTGTTGAGGTATGTTCATTATATTCCATTAATACACTGCAATATGTGGGACAGAAATAGAGCAAATACCTTGGGCTTGCCCCATTGTGAATCATTGAAATATGCAAGGAAGTCGGAAATAGAACACCACGTAGAATAAGCACTTTGAAAGAAACTGAAAAAATGGTCTACCTTCTTTCCTGTGGATGCACAATGGGTGTGATGGAACCATTGTCATATGAACAGTTTTAGTGCGAATGCCACCACCATTGTGAAAGCGGGTCAATTCCTTTAGTGGGGTAAGGCGTCCATGTTTTGACAAGTGTCTTGAATATGACTTATCAATCATCTCTCTCCTTTCCAGTCAGAGCACATGTTCAGTCTTTTGATAAAGCGAGACAGGTGGTATTTTTGAGTTTTTTTGTGCAAGAACCAGAAACGCGATGAATCTCCTCCCCCTGTAAAGAGTTTACCATGCTGCAATACTGTACATGTTGTAGGCCTTCTGATCAAGGGAATACATTGTATATTTCGACTGTTGAGAGCCAGAAGGGCGTTAACTCTGTGTTCCAAGTATACGAGTTAACGCCCTTTTTGCTCTTTTGGTGCTGATCCAACATTTGCTCCTGCAACATTTGCTTTGCACCTTTTTCACCAAAGGTGTAGGTGTTGGGGTTAAGGTTTCAATTGGGTTTTAGGTTATGTTTGGGGTTAGGGTTACGGTAAGGGAGAGGTAAAAGTGTTTTGTCCAGGGTTAACGTTAAGAATTTGGTAAGTGTAGGAAATTAACTGCAGAGCAAACGACACCAGAGTTCGTTTCATATGACATGTACTCTCTATCATGCTGCTTTGTTGGTGATCTGACAATTGCTTCAAACTCTATTTCATCAAATGTATAGAGTTATGGTTTGGGTTTTAGTTTAAGCGCAGTGTTAGGGTTAGGTGTAGTACTGGGTCCAGGGTCGAAGTTAGTAGGAAACTGACTGCAGAGCAATAAGCCAGTTCGTAGTTCATAGTGCAAATGTCCCTGAAATGACACAATTTTTACGCACACACGAGCGCATCTGTTATGTTTTGGTGGACAAGCTACTTGTTAATACAACTAAAATCATACTGATGTGCACATCATGGTGCGCACACTATGAAAGCGTGTTTATCAAAGGCATAAGGTCACTTGTACTCGCTACAAATGACCTTTATCTGCACATCCGCAAATTGTAATTACGTACTGGCTTATTGTCGCAGGAGCATCTCTTGTCCAACCGCGTTGTGTATTTCAAAAGAATAACACTCCCTTTAATGAGCAGATGAGCTCTGAGGAAGAAGAAGAAGACGTTGTTCTCAAGGCCGAGCCAGTCTCAAGCAATCTCTCTATTCCTAGCATGACTAATGGGATACATGTCACTTGTTATTAGGCTTAGTGAACATCACACCTTCTGTCGCCAAATTTTAATAGCTGTGTTGAGTTCTCTCTCCCATATTGTCGGTAGATTTGGAGATGGGGGTCTCCAATGGCCCCCTTTAAAACTTAAAGCCCAAATTTGTATACTTGAAGTACACAACCCAATGTGCCCCTTCTTTCAAACTTTCACATTTTTGACCCCAAAGACAGCTGAAATTTGTGATCTCCCCCCCCCTTTTTTTCTTGTGAGATATTTTTCAGAATTGTGCTGCTCCTCCTTTTGTAAAATACTGGATCTGCCCATGCATCTTGCTTCCTGCCATTGAGGGAACCAGACTTTATGATATATATAATTGTGTTATTGATTTTGAAAGCAAAGTCTTGTGTTAAAAGCTGCTGGCCACAAAATGAGAGGACAATTTTTTTCTGACTTCTAGCATGATAACATTTGAGAATAAGATAGTGAAAGACCTATGTACAAATTTCTTTTATTTGATGTCATAATCAACACAAGTTAATAGCTGGATAAAATTTCATTGTATCTGAGTATCAACATTAGGATAAATTCTCAAATTTTACTGAATATGTGTTTGTAATAAAAACAATCTTTTCTGGAGATGACAAATTTGAAGGGGGTGGGTGTTATTTTGCATTTACCCATGTTCGTGTATTTTGTGCCATGCTTGTGCATGATGGATATAAATAATATGTAAAATTCATTAGCCTGCTGACTTGTAAACCCGATAATTTTATATTTTCCAAGTTATTAAATGAAATGGTCTCAAAATGGGTATAGCATGTTTTTCCCTGCATCCAACCATGAAAAATGGAACAGATGTTGAATCGATATTAGTAACGTTAAACCAGAGGTGTATAAATGTACATGTAGCAATTGATCAGATCACAAAACACTTGGCTTATGAAACATGAAAGCCCTTCACATTTGTACAAAATTCTTATATGTCACATCTAAGATATATATATGTAAATATATATCTATCTATACATTTTGTCATAGAGCACATATTTGTGGATATTATCAAGATTAGCTTTGTATATCACTACTTATTTTTCTTGCAAAAAATTATTTCAAAAGCTGATGAAGCATTTCTATTTTCAATACGTAGTGACAGTGATGTGTTGTGCTTAATGTGGTAAATGTAACAAAAGAAGTGTTGCTAGAAATCTTGTCAATATCATGTGGAAAAGATGTATTCAATAGTTATTTTCCTTATTTTATTACCTTTTTTTTATTGCTGCAAAGGTCAAATTCTCGCTGCTGCATGCAAGAAGTATTCATTTATTTCTGTTGGACAATATTCTAGTAGGATAAAGACACCACATACATCTGCATTGATTATTCTGTGAATTAATAGAAATCATCTGCAAAAGCCAGAAGAGCGTGAACTCATAGAATTTATATAGAGTTAACGCCCTTTTTGCTTTCAACAGATGAAACGTATTATAGATAAAGCATTTAATCATCTGTGTATCATGAGGAGTATCCCTAGTATCAAATGCCTACAAAATGGCAGCAATTAAACCTTATTTATCTGCGAGTTTTCAGGTCATTAAAGCCAGTTGAAATATTGCCTCCCCCCCCCCATTCTTATTTACTGAACCTTTGTTATGTGCAATTAGTCTTTCATTAAGGAAAAATGTTAATTAACATTTCATTAATGAAAGCATATCCTTATCTTGACCAGATGTAAAATGAGTATAGGTATTTATTCGTGTAAAGATATTGTTTCTCTTAATTGTACATGTTTCAAGTGCAGCGGTTTCACTCTGCCATTGATATTCGTTTCTTGTAACCCAGTTTAAATTGGCAATAATGCCAATATATGATGTTGTTATCAATGAATGTTTTATCAGCCATAGTTAAGGGGTAGAAGTCAAGTTTGGTTTTATCAACAAGACCATGTATTGTTATTTTCATTTTCCTAATCACATATGTATATCATCTTGACATTACAGGTATTCTATAGATGTCATGAGGGTCGATTCTGTCTTTAATTCAATTTTTTATAAGAAATTATTGTTCCATGTAAGATGTGCGTCCTTACTTCTTAGAAATTTTCCTTCTTCATCATGCACCCTTGTTTCTTAACCCTGTATGAACGATTTAGTCATGTTTTTAATTTTTGTCATACAAAGAAATGGTATTTCTGCCATCCTCTGCAGTTATGAGACATTTTACATGAGTTTGTAATGTTTTATAAATGGTACTTTTCATCACTAATTATAATTATGTTTATAACTGTTTTTTTTTTAGAAAGTTGACAATCGTAAAAAGCTGCCATATACCAAGATTTGAAAGTGTAATATTTGTAAAGGGTCAGTCGGTTTGTGTTAGGCAGGACGTTTGAAGAAAGTTTTAAAGATGAAACTTGTAAAGAGACTTAAAAGATTTCAGATTCAGATACTTCAAAAGTAAAAGAGGATAGCTATTGTATAATAAGGTTATAAAGATAAAGTTATATTGTATCTATATACAGATCACTTGTGTACAAAATTCTTTTCCTGTAATGTGTCAGTGAAGATCTCTCAGAATATTGGGGGCTTGGTTATGATTTATCTGTCATGTGTGATAAATATATCCTCAGAAATGTGGAAAGTTCAAGTGTTCATGTGTCTCTTTTGTTCTTCATTGTACTTTGTTTATGAATGTAAAGTCCATTTGACAGTCCTATGTAGCCAGCAATAAAAAGCTCGCTCTGTTGAAAGTATTTTCAATTTTTGATTTGTGATCCCTTGTGGTCTCTGAACAATTTCAGCTTTGTTGCCACAAAAGCAACTTTGGGCAGTCCTCATAATTTGCATATTAAAATCCATGTGTTGTTCATCTTGTGCAATGAAGCCTGTGATACAGTGAGGGGGAGGTTCATGGGGAGCACAGAACTCCCCGTCTTTAGGAGTTCTGTGATGGGGAGGTGATATTGTATCACAGGTTGCATTGGTGTTGGGTGTCTGCTAGCACATTGTGCGTAAGATGTCTTGCTCTGTTTAATATGCATATACATGGTGCTATTTGGATTTATGCTAATTATGCAAGATGCCCAAAGCTGGAATTGTTTGGAGACCGCATGGGATCACAAATACCCCCCCCCCCAAAAAAAAAAACAAAAACAAAAACAAAACAACAACAACAAACAAACAAACAAAAAAACAAAAAAACAAAACAAAACAAAACAAAACAAAACAAAAAACAAACTAAAACTAAATGGAAAGAACTTTTCTAGGTTTAACAAAGGTCAAGGCAACTAGTATTGTGTGATAGAGTGGTGATCAATGGCAAAGGGTTGATCACATCCATGATTTGATAATGGTAATGATGATAATTATAGAATCTGTGCATAAAATGTGTGGCGCTCACCAACATATGCTAATGAGCCTATAAGCAACGATTTTTGTGGATTCAACACATTTTCTACATGTTCTGATTTTATTGTTATCAAATAACTGATTTGTGTGACCAATCCTTTAGATTAGGTGGGGAGGGGGAAATATGGAAGAATTAGCTCTCCCCTCTCTCCTATCTCCTTTACTGACAATAGACCAAGTGTCTCTGCCACTGGTTATGATATGTATTACTGTAGTGATGAGGTGAATGAGAGAATGTTGTTCTTAATGAGCTCATTATGGCAGGTATTCTCAAAAGTGTTCGAACTTTTGGCAGCATCTTGAGTTTTTGAGAGGTATTGCACTCATTTATGGAGTGCCAAGTATTAACACCCCCATACCTCACAGATGACTAGAAATTCCAAAATTGAATGAATAAACAAAATCCATCTCATGCTCAATTATATTCTTTTCATTTTTTTAAAACTCATTTTGTTTTGAACGGAACAGTAAGAGTTGAAACTGCTCGTTTCATAATTGAGCAAACCAAGCCAGGTTTTCATTAGTCCTGAGAATACGGGCCAATATGAAGCGGTAATTTAGTTTATTCTTCATATTATGACATTCTAGATGTGTGTCTTTGAATTCAGTGTTTGACAATTATAAAGAGATGAGAAAGTAATGAATTTCACGTCTTTGAAGCCAATACTAAAACAATGTTGTGTAATTGCTGTCAGAGATATGTAGTGTGTGATAGAACAGGCTGAAAAATAATTTATTCTAAGAGAGTGGTTATTCTGATAACGATAACAGAATGTGAGGAATGATGTAAACACATGTACATGTATCTGAATTTCTCAACCCACCTGATGATTTGCATAATCATCCCACGAGATGGCGCTATTCGATAATATGGAACGGTCGGCATGAACCACTCGCCTCTAAATATTTTCCCTCAGAGCCGTTAAAAAGATACTTGAAAAAAGCGATAAGGTGTATTCGTGTTTGGAACCAATGGAAAGAATCTGCTGTGTTCTTTCCAAAGAACTCATGAGAAATTGGTTCGCCTACTTAATTATGTTCCGAAAAGTTTTCAAATGTTAGAAACTTAGGATTAAAAAATCGTAATACGTTCCCCTTTTCTTCTGCCATTTTTTCTTCCTCCCTCCCCTCTCCCCTCTTTCTCTTTCCACCCCTTTTCTCTCTCTCTCTCTCTCTCTCTCTCTTGCCCGGTCCCTTTCTCCTCATCCTCACCTATACTTTATCTCATTAAAAACAAACTTGGACAAAAATACTCACATCCTGTATTTCGTAATATTTCCTACTCACTAACAAGTCTTAGTTTTTCCTAATGTACCAATTCATTACTTCGAAATTCATTTTCGTTTCCACCCAAAGTAATTTTTTTCTAAAGAATTTTTTTTTATTTTTATAGACTACCATCCACTACCTTATATTCCTTAACTTTGAATTTATGACATAATGATATTTTGTTACGGATCAGGTGATTTCTCCTTATCGTCTTTATTTTGAGATTATGAATGTATTTCCGTTTGGATATCATTAAGTTAGGTATATGAGAAACACATGTTGAACCTAGCACCAAATATTCACAAAGTCTATTTATGAGATGATTTTCCTGCGGTATTTTGGTGCGATAGATTAGATTTTGAGTCAAAGCCCAAAACATATATCAAGAGTACATTAATTATTCCCTTTATCTTGCTGCGATATTAACGATGATAACAGTCATAGATGATAGTCATACACATGGGCAGAAATCGCCCCTTTCCAAATCGTGTCCCCCCTTACCGAATCGTGGGGGGGGGGGGGGGGGGGGGGGAGGGTATCCCTCCTCAGGGATTTCCGCCCATGGTCATACTCCATTGCGGGTAGCTTTATTACCCTCATAGTATTGCGCGCAATGTATTGTTACGTCACTGCTGCAATGATTAAAGTATTGCCAATTCAAATGATCTGATTGGCTTAAAGTTATGCGCACAAACATAGTTATATGAATATTCATAAGCGATACCCTTTCGTAGTGCCGGATTGGTTTAAAGTTTACGTCATAGTTACAGAGCATGTGCGTAGTGTAGATAGCACCTGCGTATCAACAAACAATTATTCTTGTTTGATTTCTTTGAGTGGTAGCAAGCTAATTACAATTTCGGAGATTTTGCTAGGATTTCCATAGATTTCCACATCTGCAACTGACTGTGAAAGTAATTCTACCAGCATAATCTTTCTGTCTGACATTGGCTACTGTTTGTACAGGTAATTAGGTGGCAAGTATGCCATTATTTCCTCTTTAACTATGGCCAATGATTTAGATTTTCGGTTGAAATTGTTTATACTTGTAATGTTGCTAAGTACTATGTTGCCAGCCCAATGTTATTATGGTTCTGTCTTGATAAAAATGTATAAAAGGTTTATGTACGGCTGTTAACTAGGTGTATATAATGGTTACTGGAACCCAAGTAGCGTACCGTAAGTATACAATAGTCAAAATGTGTCCACCTTCTCAAATTTTCGACTCAGAAGGCATCTGAAAGATGTGATAAACATTTTTCTTTCACTTGTCAAAAAAAAAGAAAAAAAGAAAGAAGTAAATTAGCCCAGAAAAATCTGATAAGTTTTTAATCCTTTTCTAAAAAATCGCTTTTCATTTTTTTTTTGCATTGTACCCCTCAGATTTTTTGTTTTTGTTTTTATATAAATCCTTGATTCGCCCCTTTGCACACACCCAAACTCTTTGAGGTGATATTGTGTAAAACCCTAGCTGACAAGCTCATCTAACAAAAAAAATTATCAATTGAAAATAATGTAATGCTAATAGTAGTTATCGGTTGATCTATTCTCTAGAATGGAACTAAAAGGCCTCAACTTAACCTCGATATGTGATTGAGTAATGAGTATAGAATATGCCAAATAATTAATTTTGTCTAAATAAATCTTGTGAACTTTAACTGGCTTTTTTGACCATCGTCTTTTTTCACTTTGTTTTTAGGAAACTGACAGCTGTATCTCTTAGACGGGGAGACGTAAGCTAAAGAGAATCACTCTCAAACAGGAGATACAGATACTCAGACCGAGGATCAATCAGTATACTCGTAGAGACTCACATTCTTGAGCATATGGATGTACACGAAAGATTAACAATGGATGTCTTAGTTGACATTACTCACATGATCAAAGTTGAGCCCCTTACCCAAAATATAGACTGGCAAACTCAGACTGGACTCAACACAGAGACTCTCACTCATGAGCCTGTGGAGGTACAGACTCAGTTCGCCATGGATTCCGCGTCGGCTACCACTCAGCTACAGGCTGAGACCCCTACTCAATTTGAGCAACAATCTCGACTCAACACAGAGACTCTCACTCATGAGCCTGTGGATGTACAGACTCAGCCTGCTACTGTGGTGCAGATTGAGGCCGAGACCCTGACTCAACTGGGAGATGCAGAAACTCAGACTCCGGATGTTGAGACATCAAAAACTGAAATTCCAACACAGTCTGGAGATGCTGAGATTCAGACTCAATATCATATGGATTTACGAAAGGTAAATTCCCCCTTTAAAATCAGGTTTTTTTTTCTAGATCTGAGAGAGAATGAGGGGACAGAGGGAGGAACAAGAAGAAGAAGAAGAAGAAGAAGAGGAAGAAGAAGAAGAAGAAGAAGAAGAAGAAGAAGAAGAAGAAGAAGAAGAAGAAGAAGAAGAGAGAGAGAGAGAGAGAGAGAGAGAGAGAGGGGTGGATTTAATGAGGTAGAAATTTAAGGCAAATAATTTTATGTAAAAAGTAAATGCCTTTTTGATCTTTATGTTTATGGTTACAAGAAAGTGAAACAAAATATTCAACTTGCGCTTGCTGCCATGTTGAATACTCTTTATACTATCATAAGAATATGACTCTCATTATTTTAACAGACTTGTTACTGATAGATTTGTCTTATGATGTATCCATTACCTTTACAGCATTCCCATGCACTGCTGGAAGTAGCGAGTTCAATCAGCGGAGTTTCTGCCGATAGCTCCCCTGAAGTCCTGGCTAAGATTCTCCAGGAATGCTGGCAGGTGAAGGAGACAGAAACCCAGCGCCTGAGAGAAGAACTCAGACGGGCGGCTGAAGAGAAGACTATAGTCCAAGCCCAACTCAAGGTATATACCTCTATGAATATTTCACTCTTCTTATAAGAAATCTAGACCTTCTCACTTTTTGCTGACCATTTTGATGTAGCGCCTTTATATCATGTATATTTTGCACATTTAAGGAGAGAAATTGTTATGAAGGAACAATCTGTGTGTATAATGAGGGCATGCATACATTACTGATACATCTACAGGCGAAAAGTGCAAAATAATTTTATTTTGTTTTATTTTATTTTATACTATTTTAATTTTTACTTTATTTTTAGTGTATAAATACCATAGAACATTAGAACATAAAATGTATGACATAGAAAAAAAATACCTTGACAAGATCACCGATTAATGCTCATAAGAAATTTACTTCCAATGGGGATCTGAAATGGGTCCTAAAATGGCTAATATATTATTATTTGAACTAAACATACAGTAATTTGACCACCCCCAGTCAGATTATTTTATCTTGTATTGTATTATTTGTATTATCTTGTATTATCTTGTATTATCTTGTCCTCTGAGTCCTGTCTTGTCATTTGTTCTTTGGTGTACAGCATCTTGCTATGAAATTTTTCATCATTATTGATACAGGATTCATGACTATTTAATTATGTTGTTATGAGAGATATGCCAATATATATATATATATATATATATATATATATATATAAAGAAAGTGTTCTGCGTCGGTTTTGGTAAAATACAAATAGAAAAGACAAATATAAATCAAAAAACCGTAGAGATGTCAAAAAAAAAAAAAAAAAAAAAAAAAAAAATATATATATATATATATATATATATATATACACATGTATATATATATATATATATATATATATATATTTCAAATATGCATTTCACTTCCAATCTTCCACAATATAAAAGATAATTATGTTATCTTTAGGGAATTGGATAATGTATCCCCTAATTCAAATTAACTAGGAAAATAAAAATGTTTGTTTCCTACCTGATCTTGAATCTACCAGCATTTCTGGATGTCACCGTATCTCACAGTTAGATGTATTATATGTGAGTTGACAAGTATAGCCGTTCAAAAATTGCACAGTTCCCGTAGAAAGAATATTTACAAGTATATACAAAATAAGGATGCTTCTTTGCGAATGAAGAAAGGGTGACTCAGTTTCTCAACAAGCAATAAGGCCTTACTACCAAGAGATATGAGTGAAGAAGGGCGAAAACAACTTTGAAGATGCAGCTAAAGAATTGTAGTTGAAAACTCTCTCTAAAAGTCGTGTGCTCCATAAGAACAGCTTAGAAGGAGTGATGAAAAAAGGTGTGGCACATGTATGCTGGTGTAATAAGTGTATGTACATGGTATATAATGTATTGCAGTGCATTGTACACTGAGTAGCTGCACATCCTAACACAATAGGTAGTGGAATGTACTTGCCAGGATAAGTACAGGTGTATATAATGAGTACAGTATGTGTGGCACTCAAGAGGCTCTAAAGTAATGTTACAGGTGACAGTTGAATAAAAGACTTAACTAGGTTTCTAGATCTACATTGTACACAATAAAGTCCAAACAATAATATCTACCATACTAAAGGTTCTTTTAAGGTCAAGTCACTACATTATAATTATTCTTGGGAACCTACACAAACAAGCTATGCTTTCCAGTAGGTTCCTTTTTCATTTCATGATTTTGTACTTTGTAAATTATATTGTTTTGTATTTGGAAATGAAATGAAAAAAACAACAACAAACAAACAAAAACAAAAACAAACAAACAAACTTGCATCAGTTGTTTGTTCCAAAATGCAGCTCTACCCTCCCAGTAGAACAATTCTTTTTTAATTATGAATATTATGAGATATAAAATACGAAAGTAATCCGTCCAGAGAACTCGTTTAATAAACCTGACTACCATTTGGGAACAAATGTTTATTTCAGGACCTGATCACAGCCGCTGCTTCCATCTCCGAGGCGACAGAGGACTCCACGCCTGAAGATGTCGCTGAGAAGCTTCTCGCGGCCCGTCAGGTTCTCGACGTTTGGCGCTCCGAGACCAAGGCGATTTGGAGAGAAAGGTTTAGGACCATGAAGAACAAAATGGATCGCCAGATCAAGGTAATGATCTTAATTATTCAAAAAAGAAAGTTTTAATAAATGTAGGGTGCAATTGCTTCCCCACTTTTCTTCCCCTTCCCTATTTGCTGCTTTTATTTCAATTCTTTTTGCATCACACTTAGTCCTCTATAAACCATTCCAATTTTCCTCTCCATTTCCTACACTTATTACGTTTTCCTTTATTCTCTTCTCCTTTTACTTCTATTCATTTTCCTTTTTTCACCCTCCTTCTTTTGTTCATTCTCTTCCTCCTAATTTTTTTCCTCATCCTTTTTTTGCCTTCACCTCTTTCTCCTCCTTCTTCTCTATGTCCCTTTTTTCTCCTCCTACTTCTTCTTTTCTTCCTCTTTACCCCCTCCTCCTCCTCCTCATCTTTTTCCTCCTCTTACTCCTCCTTTTTCACATCCTCCGCATCTTCATTCGTTTCCTTCCTCTTCCTTTTTCTCTTTCTTGGCATCCTTTTTCTATCCCTCATTCGTGCCTTTCTTCTTTTCTTCCTCATTTATCCTCTCTTTCTCCTCCTTCTTCATTTTCCTCAGACCTTGGCCGATCCGATCAGGCTTATCACTGGTATAACTGATCCTACCAAGACACCTAAGGCCCTGGCCCAGAACCTAAGACAAACTTGGGACCAGGTCCAAGCTCAGAATGACGATCTAGAGCTAGACCTGAAGGTAAGAAGTAAAAAATGCCGGAGAGAATTTTCTTTTTCACGTAAACCATTTCAGAGTTTGCTAAAATTCGTTTTCATGCTCAATTTATCTAAATGTATCGGTCGGGTTCATGCTGACGAGCCCCCTTCATTCTAAGGCAGCGTTTCTTGGCGGGGAAGGGGGGGGGGGGGGGATAAATGAGTCATTCATGCAACAAAACTTATTAAACTCTCGGCATAACAGGGAGTGGGAGTAAAGAAAATACTATTCAAAAATTTTCTTTTTGTGTTTAATTGCACTAACAAAGGTTGGCAGAAGGGGTCGTAGAGCCAATGAGGGTTAAGAAGGCACTGATCTGAGATAATCCAATTTATCTCCAAATTCAGTTACATGCTAATTTTCCATTTTAAACATTTTTTAGACGGCCAATGATCGAGTTAAACAACTGGAAGTGGATTTTGAAGCTCAAGCACAGAATGTCAAAGTAATTTTTTACTAAAAAAAAAAAATGGATAGTACCCAGGGGCAGATCCAGTATTTAAGACAAGAGGGGAGGGCTAGGGGCACAATTCTGAAAACTTAAACATTTTTCAGATGCATTTTGGGATCGAAAATTTGAAGGTGTATATTTTGTGGCGTTGTTTACTGAAGGTATGGTATGCCACTTCGTTTTTTTTTTAAAGGGGGTGCACGGACCAATTGTGCCCCTCGCAATTCGCCAGTGCAAAAACCTATTATTGATATCATCCAAATATATGATTTAGATATAGATTTGATAATAATTTTGTATTATGAAAATTACATAAATCTTAATTTCCGTCCTCATAGTGCCTGGCTACCGATGTCGGTGTCACACAAGGTATCAGCCATTCCGATGTCGTCTCCAAGATCAGACGATCATTCGATGACCTCCAGAAGGAACTTCGAGACCGTGAGCAACAACGGCTCGCTGCTCGAGATTCGATCTCGGCGAAGAATGAACAGATCAAGGTAAAACAAAAAATCATCCATTGACGAAACATTTGTTTGTACCAAATATGCTTCGGCGACAATATTGCTCGATTTCTGCTAATATCCAAGTCACTGTCTGATCCTATTCAAAATACAGAAATACTACCTTCAACCTTTGACCAATAACCATAATCCTAATCCTATTCCTAAACTTACCCTAAAATATGATCACGATCCAAGCCCTAACCATATATCTTTGAACGGAACGTATGTCATTGGAGGTAAATATTGACTCACTTAATAGAGATTGGATGATGTATCGCAAATATAAAGATTTTAAATTTATAACGGAAACACAAAATAGTTTACGAATTTGACGATGATAATAACGATATTAATGACTGTAATACTATAGTGAGATGGGGATTATCATTCACATATAGGCGTCAACAAAAATTGATCAAATGAGATAAAATAGAGAAGGTAAAAACTGAAAAGATTCCGAGAAGAAGAAAGAGAAGAAGAAGGTAAAGAAGGTAAAGAAGGTAAAGAAGAAGAAGAAGAAGAAGAAGAAGAAGAAGAAGAAGAAGAAGAAGAAGAAGGAGGAGGAGGAGGAGGAGGAGGAGGAGGAGAAGAAGGAGGAGGAGGAGGAGGAGGAGGAGAAGAAGAAGAAGAAGAAGAAGAAGAAGAAGAAGAAGAAGAAGAAGAAGAAGAAGAAGAAGAAGAAGAAGAAGAAGAAGAAGAAGAAGAAGAAGAAGAAGAAGAAGAAGAAGAAGAAGAAGAAGAAGAAGAAGAAGAAGAAGAAGAAGAAGAAGAAGAAGAAGAAGAAGAAGAAGAAGAAGAAGAAGAAGAAGAAGAAGAAGAAGAAGAAGAAGAAGAAGAAGAAGAAGAAGAAGAAGAAGAAGAAGAAGAAGAAGAAAAGGTGTTCCAGTTAGTTAGATATTTGACAAAAGCTGCCAGGGAAATCTTATAAAAAAGATACTCTACACATGCTAAAGATAGCATAATAATCTAATACATGTATTACACGACGAATTACAATGCAATCAATGAATCACCTTTCCGTGAGTATTTAATTGATATTCTTCAATTATTCTCTTAAACGTTAGGATCTTAAGACCAAGATGGAGTCTATGACATCCTCCCTTGAGGACCTCCAGCTCCTGGTTGCCGAGTCCAAAAAGAAGGGGAGGAAATGGGCCAAAAAACTTCACCTGAGATGGTTTAAGAGGGAACCTGAGAAGCAAGAGGTATGGATTAAGGAAATCGCTGCCCCTCCCATACTAGTCAAGGAAACAACTGGGGGAAGATAAAACTTCTGCAATGTAGTTGATTTATACTTATCAATTGCTGCAGAAAAAAAGAGTTCGTATTTACCAAGAATGACGAATCAAGTACATTAAGTCAAATCACTCGAAAAAGTTCAATTTATACTAATAGTTGCAGAAAAAAAATGAAAGAGAATGTTGATGTGATCTAATGTTCTATTTCACAATTAGAAACATTAGTTTCCTTTATAATTAACTTTTAACATGGATGTTTTTATATAATAAATATCGTTGTGTCAATAATAGAGAGTTTAACATAAAGCTTTATTTCTTTCTTTTAATTCGTTTCAAATAAGAGGCTAAAAGTGATGAATACGTGAACGAAATCAGTCGATCAAAAGTGTGCAACTGAAAAAGAATTCATTTGTGTTGAATTCACTCTGTTGATGATTTCTTATCACATGACAGGATCCTCTTGATCTTGAGCAGATGCAGGAGGATCTTACAAAGAAGAACGCCATCATCAGGTGAGTTTAAGTCAGGCAGTCAAGGGTTGTCATCAGCCAAGCATGCATTCTTGTAGTAGAAACAAGTGTTGGTTATAATAAAGCAACATGTATTTACAATCTTAAATCGAGTATGAAATATGCCATGATTATTATATAATTTGTATGTATAGTTGAGCTGGACATGGTGATGTCGTACTTGTAATATAAAAAAAGCTTTTACTGCCCTGTATCTGTCATCTATCTGTCTCTCTGTCTATCATCTTTCTTTCTTACCTTTCTGTTCTGCCTCTTCTCGTGTGAGTAATTCCGAATTATACCCCTCTCTTCTCTCTCTTTCTCAATTACTTTCCTTTCCTGCCTGAGATTTCTTAAATTTCGTACTCTTGCTTATACATTTCTCTATTTTCTCTCTTCTTCTCTATCTCACCCTTTTCTCTCACTCCCTATCTCTCTAAAATACCACTTTTGCCCCCTGCCTCTATTTATTCAATAGTTATTTCTTTCGTTCCTTTTTATGTTTGCATAAGCCAATCCAATAGAAATTCTCCTCCTCTTCTCCTTTTCCCATATTCTCCTATCTCTTTATATACTCCCATCTTTTTTTTTTCTTTTTTTTTTGACCATACTTTATTTCATCCTCATCATTCTGTCTCCTCTTCCACAGTCTTCTGGAAGCCAAGCTGATCACTATGGCTGATCAAGTGAAGAAGCTGGAAATGTCTGAGAAGAGAGAGAAAGACCGTGTGGAGAGACAGAAGGCTGCAAGGACTGAGCTCCAGGATGACATCAAACTCCTGCAATTTGACAACAGCAGGAAAGAGACCCTTATTCAAAGTCTTCGGGAACTCGTTGACACGTAAGGGATTCAGTTGTATTACCTTCTGTATTTCAGCTATATCTTGAAAAGTCTTCCCGGTTAATGATGCTGATGTGAATCAATTAGAGATAGAAAGTTTGACATAAAAACTTTCTTATTTGAAAAGGTTGAAATGGTTGATCCTGTTGATGATTTATTTTACCTGACTGCTAAGAAAGCATGAGTATGCTTGTAAGACAGTAAGCGGCCATTTTCGACAGACAGTCCCGTAAAGCGTTGTTTAATTTATGAAAATCACTTTAAGAATCTATACTGCAACCTTGTAATGAGATCATAGCCAAAATAGACAAAATGACAATGAAAATTTAATGTCAAACAGATTGATTAACACTGGTGTTTCACATTTCTTTCACTTTTAATTTTCAACACAGCCTGAAGAAGAACTGCCTGAGGAAGAAGAGAGGTGGCGCTCGATATAGAGTGAGAAATACGGTTGATCACATGACTGTTGCCTCATTGCCAAACATCAAATGTGAGCTCCTTGACAGAGATGACCTCCTACCTTTCTCTGGCTTCCAGAAGCCAGGTGATCTCAGCAACATGCGTGTCCTTGGCAAAGGCACCTACGGAAAGGTGTTCCTTGGTCGACATCGTGAGAATGATCAGCCCATTGCCATCAAGCAATCCGTGTTGCATTCAGGCTACTGTCAGGACATGCTGAAGGAAGAGAAGATCATGATGAAGGATAGGGCCATGAAGGAGTCGATGATGCAGCAATTGCTGTCAGGATCACCGTACTTCCCCAAAATGCTTGGGATGGTCACCGTCGGTGAAGACCTCTGCATGGTGATGGATTTCATCGGCAACAGGAAGACTGGGAAGACATACCCTCTCTACCAAGCCCTGACACGCTTTATGCCCAATCCAAGAATCGACCTAAACAACATGCTTCAGGTCTGTGAGGACATCATCAAAGGAATCATGGAGCTCCATCAGAAGGGATACCTCCATAACGACTTGAAATCCAACAACGTCTTGCTGGAAAAGAGAAGCGAACGCTGGCACGCCGTCATCATTGACCTGGGGTTGGTAAGCTCGATGGCTTATTCCAACCAGAAGCGATTCTCTGACGAGAAAATGGCTGAGTACAGAACCGGGAGAGGATGTTACTTCTTGGCTCCTGAGATTGTCCTGTACGGCAAGCGCTACTCAGTGGCCTCTGACATCTTCTCTTGTGGAGTCCTCCTCAAGTCCATCGCGAGGAAGATCGAGGTCAATGAGGTAGCGGAGCTGGCGGAGAGCTGCACAAAGCAAGATCCTCTGCAGAGGCCACATAGCATGGAGGAAGTCCTCCGCAAAATGGAAGCTATCTGTGCTTTCTATTCCTGAATAGAATATATGGTGTCGGGGATGGGAGTAGCGAGAGTGGCCCCCATATTTGAGGAGATTGTGGTTCTCAATAAACTTTGAATGGAGCAAACACCACAGCTCCAAAGACGCGAGTCTTCCTCCAGCAACCACCATCATCTTTCATTCATTTTCGTACCAACTACAAGGGTGGTG
The DNA here is from genome assembly GCA_025618425.1 of Heliocidaris tuberculata. Lineage (NCBI taxonomy): Eukaryota > Metazoa > Echinodermata > Echinoidea > Camarodonta > Echinometridae > Heliocidaris > Heliocidaris tuberculata. The sequence goes on from CM046846.1 coordinate 22,504,878, forward strand.
AGATTCTTCCCCATCCCCGACGTTTTTACATCGCCAGCAGCCAATTACTGGCTACTCTTGAGTCAGGAAACCTCCATCATCCAGAGTCTCATAGCAACGATGGTAACAAAGCAGCAAGAAAATTCATCTCTGAAGTCATGAAGATACAATGTTTTTACGAAAGAAGCAAGCTGCAAAAAGCAATCGCTCGAACTATCAACGGAAAGCAGTGACCAAAAATGAAAAATTTCACCCGATCAAGACCGTAAACTAGGAAGAGGAGGGGGTTCGGTAGCACAAAGAAAAGGTTACGAGATAACTGAACTTCGCGGACGATATCTATCTATTAGTCGTCTAAACCGTGGACTTCGCTTTTGACTCCCCTGATGATTTTGACACTCCATGAATATAGGGAAACTTATAAAGCTTAAAAACCTTTGTATAGACTTCACTGCCGGCTGTATTATATGGCAATAAAAGCGATATTAGTACAGTATAATGAACGCCCTTTAAGAGGAAATGAAATAGACCGAGTTAACAGGATTTCAAACAGTCAAATATAAGAGGAAATTAAAACTTTTCTAGGTTGCAACAAAAACGACATACAAGGAACTCGTATTTGGGTAGCAAAACAGGAATGTAGCAAAACAACCTTGAGACACTGAGATCAAGGAGACCATATGATTAAATTAGAACCTTGGCAAATGAAGACGAAAATACTACTTAAACACCAAACTTTCATGTCACAAGCAAATAAGATTTGGTGCAGAAAACGTGGGGACTTGAACTTGCTTGCATCATCAGGTGACTCTGAATTTGAAAGGAATGTGGGAAATCAATGAAACTAACCACAAGTACGCAATCAACCTGACTGGGAATCATAAACCAAGACAACATCATTTAAACGGCGGACATAATGTTTTACAAGTCTGATGATTTTTTTTACCAGTAATGAAGATGGTTAAACGAATCAAACTTTTCGAAAACTCTCTACTTTGTGATCATCAGTTCCCGCTGCATTGTCAAGAACAGAAAAGGTTATTATGATGAACGCCCTATTCGAGAAAGGAACTTAAAAGGTAATCAGGATTTTAATCGGGAAGCGCAAAATTGAAATATACTTTAAAATTTTCATTGGCGGTATAGGGTTTGCAACGAAAACAAGATAAATAGTATTTGGGTATAGTTAAACCGGAATGTAACAGAACAGTCTCGAGACTCAAGCAGATCAAGAAGATCATTTCACACTATAAGTTAAACCCGAATCTTGGAAAATAAAGAAGAAACTACTACTTTGACGCTTCCCAGCGTTTAATTATGCCACCACAGGTGTGGACTTCAACTTGCTGCAGCATAAGGTAACTCTAATTGCTTTAATAAAGGAATCAAACATGACTGTAACCAACCACAAGGCAACTAAGTACGCAGTCAGCCTGGCTCTTAATAATAACCCTAGATAACATGGAGGAACACAAACGTGACGATTCTTAATTGTTTTGAGAGTTTGGCTTGGAGAAAGAATCTTGAAAGAAGTTTGGGAACATGAACGCGAACATCACGAAGCAATTCAGATTTGATGAAAGAGATGCGAAGGATTATCTTGAAAGAGCTTGGGGAACACAAAAGCAATCATTTTGAAGCGATTCTGAATTGATCAGAGCGCTGGGAATGATCATCTTGAGAGAGCTTGGAGAACACAAACGCGAACATCATGAAGCAATAAAGAACTGATCAGAGATTTTAGGACGATTTTGAAAGAACTTGCCTTCAGATATGACAAACAAATCAATCCGAGAACAGAAGATAATATGGGAAGACAAGAACTGTCAAACGGTGAAAAGGGGGAGTAGAAAATGTATGCAGTCCCATGCAACCGCGTCAAATCAAACCATCTCCCTATTAGTCGCCATTTCAACTCTCAAGCTTCTCTCCATACAGTGTCGCTGCAACTTGAAAGTTAATATTTTAAAGAAGGGCTTTTTGTTATCATTCATCTAAATGCAAAGGAAACTAAACTTCGAACTTACAACAGCAAAATAAACGATCATGAAATTATACGAATGTGTATGCTGTCATTTCATTGCACATAATATGACGAGCGTCCTCTAAAGGGCGAAATGTTAGGCTCTGTATTCAAGTTCGTCACGAATCTCCCACTTCGGCAAACATTAATCAAGAATATGATTGACTTTGAAAGGATTTTATCTTGACGGAGGGATGAGACTACAAATAAAGTTTGAGTGATTGAATCAGAGCATTATATGATAAAACAGAGTAAAATTAACACAGCATGAACACGACGAAAGTAATAAATGATCATTTGAAAAACTGCCAAAATCACGGAAACTCCGGATCACTTTTTGGTTGTCGTTTTTTCGGTGTACAACGTCGAAGATGGTGTAAAGAAAATGTAACGAATTTTCCATAACAGGTGATAGACAATAGACATGATAGACAAGGGCAGCAGGAAGAGCGGATGTGAAGTAAGAAAGCGTGTGAGGAGAGAGAGAGAGAGAGAGAACTAGAGAGAGACAGAGAGAGAGAGAGAGTGGGGGGGGGGGGGAAGATAGAGAGGGTTAAGAAAGAAAGGGAAAGGGGATGTCAACATGAAAAGAAAAAAATATAGCCCCTCTCACAGCCCCTCTCACAGCCCCTCTTCACTCGATGATGTAGTTCTCTCGAATTTTATCCCAGTACATGTGTATAGACTAGTGGCATACCCATGACAAGACCCGCCCCCCCCCCTTAATGGGTGTACCAATGCTACGCCACTTAACTTTATAAATACAATGAGATTTTCTTTTGAATCAATAATTACAAGATCAGTTTGGAAGAAAATAGTCTTGGAATGTTTTCGAATTCAAAACTATTGTGGCACCGGAGTAAATGATATGGTAACATTTCATTCGTTTTCCTACTTTATGGGAGTAGAAAATTAATGCAGTACCATGCAACCGCATCAAAACAAACCATCTCCCTTTTGGTCGCCATGGCAACTTCTCATTCAAGTCAGCAGCTCTCATGTTGTGGAACGGACTCCCTAAGGCAGTGAAAGGTTGTGAAACGGTAAATGACTTTAAGAGAAAACTAAAAGCACACTTATGACAAATATTTTCTCTTGAACATGTTGTATTGTAAGCGCTATCAGTGTATTTTTATTTGATCTTAGTTTGACTGTAAGCGCCTTGAATACCCCTTTTGGGTGGGTTTGTTTGCGCGTTATAAGTGTATGTATGTATGTATGTATTATTATTATTAGTTAGTTGAGTGACTTCACAGTTATCACTCCTATCAACACCACCGCCACCACCACCATTACCACAACGTGACAACGAACATAACTCCCCCTACCACCATCACCATCATCACCACCACCACCACCACCACCACCACCACCACCACCACCACCATCACCACCGCCACCATCACCAACACCACCACCTCCACCACCATCACCACCACCATCATCACCACCACCACCTCCACCACCATCACCACCACCATCATCACCATCACCACCACCACCACCACCATCACTCCCACTACCATCACCGTCGATAACAATAACAAATACAACACAATACAAATCTAAACAAAGTCATTGGGTTAGAATGGATGAAAAATTGTAGTTGATTATTTTGCATAAGTGTATTACGCATCCAATAGACGTACTCAATACACATACCATTTTTCAGGACAACACACGATAATTTAAGATCGATGGATTATTCATCTCTTTATTCATTGATGGGTGTTTTTCCATCTGCAATATTCATAATTCATGTGTTTAATGGATCGCATCAATAAACGCGTCAAAATAAATCTGTCAAAACGAACATCAGGATGATTTATAATATATCGGGTATGTATAATTTTTTTCCTACTAAATGGCAGTAGCTTCAACCTATGTTTGTATAAATGAAAATGAGAGAAATGTAAAAATTATTGTGTTCTATTTGACTTAAAGATACATATTATCTTCATTGAGTTCTTATTAAAATGTTCTTGAGATTTGACTCAATAAAATAGTTAACCCCCCCTAACCATCCGGACAATTCTTTTATCTCGATATCTCCGTAACAAAGGTTTAATACTTCGGGGAAAGACACACACACATTTCAATCGAAAATTCCTTGAACTCATTCCAAATATAAAATACATTTATGAAAGTTGACTCAGAAGGAGTAACATCACATTTTAAGAAACAGATGTTCCATTGTATTACAGACATACAGAATTTGCAGAAAATAATCTTGCTGGTTCTTTTTCAAATTCTTAAAAAAATAAAAAATAAAAAAATACTACACCCATTTCGGAGCAAAAAAACAGGCTTTGTTTTGGTATTGTTTCTCCAAACGTACAGAATTCATTGAGGTGCATTTTTATTCCCATTCTGCTATTTTTTTAAATATTGTTTTTATTTTTGGATTCTTCTCCTGGGAGACGCCATCAGAGATCAGGGGAGCGTTTCATCAAGCGTTTTGTCAGTGATTTTTACCGACAAATTTGCTCTCAGCCAGTCAGATGCAAGGATTTCAGTAGCTTATAACAGTTGTCGGTAAAAATCACTGACAAAACACTTGATGAAACGCTCCCCAGCACTCAATCCAAGAAGAGCGTAGGTTGTTACCAAGGAAACCGACTTGCCTGATGCGAATAATGTGAACGCTATTGCATTGGTAACTTTAGTTTATCCGCGCGTGACGGCGCCAAGCCTATTCTGACGTCGTGGGTGATATATGGATATACCCCAGCACAGTCTGGTCGTCTGAATGTACTTGACAAATTTCAAATGAGCGGGGTGTAGTGTCCGAGCGAAATTCATTCGAGCTATGACGTAAACGTCAAAACCGCGAGTATTCGTTGTCCTTTCTATTCGAATCAAACGAGTTTTGATTGAATGGAATTTGAATAGATTCTGCAAAGAACGTCTCTTTTCTTTTGGAATTGTCATTTTTAGGGCGAGATGGCCGTTTTAAGAAGATGCTGTTGTTTTGATAACACGCGATCGGGATCATTAGCGTGCGGCGTGTACTCCATGGTGAGTATAAAGCGATTAAGCACAACTTATCCATAATAATTCTATTCAGACGTATAGCTTACTCAATCTGTATTGCAACTGAGCTTTACAGAACAGTTTCCTCTGAGATGCACTAATATAATAACCACAAAATGAAAAGAATGACATGAACTTGACAACATTTCGGAACTGTTTTATATAAAAAGTGACAACATATTTTAGTCCAATTAAAAAAACCCAACAAAAACAAACAACTACAACAACAAAACAAAATGGCATTCGAATTCTTTCTACTCAGAACATACAGGTGCTAATAGCACTTGTCATGCTTGTTGTGTAATTTAGTAGAAACAAAATAATGTTCAGATCATGAGTTGTAGTATAGAGTACCGAAGTGCTGACGTCATATTCGCTCGTCGTCCGGGATAGTGGTTCTAAACAACAGAGCCCGTGCATGAGGTTCACATTCAAGCAACGGGCTGGAGCAGGACAAATTCAGTGTGTGGCCCTGGTGTGATCACCACGCTATTGTTTAGCACAAAATTGTTTAGAACCAGCAACCTTGACAACGTGGCCGGTATGACGTCACACTTCGGTACTCTATACCCTTCTATAAAGGGACTTTAGAATAGACCTGTTCACATATATATTCAAATTTTATGCATACTTTAAAACAAAGGTTGTTCTTGACAACGTGAAAGCTTGTCAGAGACTTTTCAGACATAGCAACAAGTAATGTATGCAAACTGGATTCCAAGTACATCGTTACTAGGTCCCGAGGAAAGAAACATCTATAAATTTGAATGTATTTTTGTATTTTGTATTTTATTAAGAAACTTCATTGACATTGACATCAATATTTTGTTTTACACTACAAAGCATTAGTATAAAGAGAAGTAACAATCATGTGGAAATGATATGGAAACAAAGAGAGCAAATGTAGCAATAAGACGACTGAGGTTTAACATGTGACAAATTATATAACATCAAATTGGATACCATATTGATATAAGTAAAGAAATTGAAAATCATAATGTCGCTACTCATATTAAACATGTGACAATTTATATAACACTACATCAAACTGGATATCATATTGATATAAACAATGCAATCAAAAATCATGATAGGACTAACATGAGACAAATCATATAACATAATATATCAAATTGGAATATTATACTGATATATATAAACAATGATTGGGTTAAAACAATATATTCAGGGATCCAAAATTCACCACGGGTATTTATGATGGATTTGAAATATCTTACAGAGCAATTAATTGCATTTTCATTGTCCAATTTCATGATTTTTACAAATTTCTCTTCCTTATTAAAACCTTTGAATGCTTCATCTATTTCAGCCATTTCTTTAAAATATGTATTTCTTTCAGTACTAAATCTCGTACAGTCCATTATAATGTGAAGTTCATCTCCAACTTTTCCCATATTACATTCATTACAAATTCGGAGATGAGAGGGGATTTTTTCTGGACGCCTATGTCTTCCGGTTTCTATTGGTAGATTGTGTGAGCTGATTCTAAGTCGACATATATTTTTGCGTAATTTGTAATTTTTAACATGAGACAAGTATTTTTCAGTGTTCATATCCTGCTTGAATAATCTATATGTTCTAAGTTTATTTTTTTCATTACCATGTATACAATCACTACATAAATCCATTTTAAACTGACAATCATATAAATTCATCATTTTCATTTCTATTTCTTCTCCAACAATTTTGTCACTATCTGTAATATCTTCTAATTCTAAACATTTATTATTGTCATCCACATATGATTTACATTCCCTGAGCAGCTGGTACACGTTCCCTAGCCATGCTAGCCAACATACAGATTTTTTCGTTACCATTTTTTTTTTGTTTTCTTGAAAAGAGTGATATAGTAATGAATCGTTATCTATACTTCTCATTCGTGAATAGTATTTTGCTAGATTTCTGCAGATATGTGTGATCAGAGGGTATGCTCCTACTTCAGCTAACACTGCCAGTTGACTGCTTTTCTTATTGACGCCTAATATATTTCTTAGCCATTGCAAATGAACATTTTCTATGTTATTCTTAAATTATATTTTAGAGTTCCCCTTTGTAGCTTTCCCTAGCTTTTCAAAATCAACAACAAAAGCTCCCCACACCTCTGATCCACATAAGAGTATAGGTTTTACTAAAGAATCAAATAGACGGTTAGCTATTTTGATATTTGAATGAATGAATAAAAATAGAATGAACTTTGTGAACAGGTCTATTGGAGGTGCATTGAGTGAAAGGGTCCATGTACTTTTCAAAAGATGTTTCTCCTGAGAAAATAATTACTATCAAATATAAGAAGCATGAAAAGAAAAATTGCAGGGACATTTATTAAAACGGAATAGTATAACTGAACACGAATAACCCTAATCAACTCGATCTTAACACATTAAAACACTGTTGCCTCAATTCCCAAAGAAGAACATCCAAATCCTTATTATATTCTGTCAAACACAACTTTCATCGAAGCTTTAAACAATAAGTAATTAACATAGTGGGTGCATACTGGTAAATCAAACCAATGTTCACTAGATTTGCAACACCCGCATTGTATGGCACATTTTTTTTTTTTAATCATTTCAAGATTACGTATTTCTTTCTCGAACTGTTTCTAGCCCTGACGTCAGAGACTAGCGCATTTTTGACGCTCCATGTACAGATGTGAAAGTGACATCTACAAAAGTGAATGTAAAGCGAACAGTGCTAACATTGCTTTGAATTACCGGTCCATGGGCGCACTAAACCAGGTGCCATTGCATAAAGACTTACTATTATAGTAACTTTGCCATCAATGGTAACTACCATGGTAACGTTGCTCAAGAGCCAATCAAAATCCAGTATTCCATGAAAAGTTACTATCATGTCAATAAGTTTCGCGCAATTTGTTGCATCTGCCTGAATGTCATCAGAATGACACGTGCGCGCCACTGATCTCTGTAGAGATCAGTGGTGCGCGCGCACAGAATCAGTCTAAAAACACAAAATATTTCATAACTAATTCGTAAAAAGGCCAGAATTCTACAAAATCAGTAGAAGTCAAAATAAGAAAGGTCAAACCTAGAACTCTTACTCTTTTAAGAAACCTTTTAACTGGTTAATTCCCACCATTAACAGCACTGCTAACCAATTAACAAAATTACCTTGTCACTGCGAGTCGATTACTTTCCCCATAGAAACACGTGTAATTTGGGTGCTCTACGTTTTTGTGAGGCAACATAAAAAGGCCGTTTTCAAACAAAATTGGCCAGAATTCTACATATGAGATGATTACATTTTTATGCTCAGCAGCTTCTTTGTTTCTTCAATATTCATATTCCTTTTTAACTGAATTAAATTGTTAAAAAGTGAAAAAGATATAAGTATTTTTAAAAGTTGAAATTTACGTTTTTCATGATTAATGTACAGGGTTCTATGGAGGGAATCGCAGAGGGAAAGTGATACGCGCGCGCGCATGGTTGAGAATGCAACACACTTTTTGGTATGAATAGGAAAGTTACTATAATAGCAAGTTTTATGCAACGGCTGATCGTAATTACAATTTGCGCATGTGCATATAAAGGTCATTTGTGTACGCTTTCATAGTGTGCGCAGTACAATGCGCGCACCAGTATGATTTTACTAATTAAACAAGCATCGCGTCCACCAAAACAGATGCGCGTGCGCGTACAAGTTCGAGGTCATTTGTACCATGTACTAAAGCTATTCACAGTAGAATAGATCAACTCCTTGGGTAGATGACGCCTCTCCTGCAACGACGCTTTTGGTAGACCATCATATTTTGCTCTGACGACTTTTACTTTAGGTTTAAGGTGGGAGATTGGGTTTTAGGTTAGGCATGTTAGGTATAGGGTAGTTAATTAGTGTGTGACGGTCGAGAGGGTTGAATTAAGGAATTCTGAGTGTCAAAACTAAGCTAGTTCGTATGGTTCAAATGATCCTGAAATGACCCCAATTTAAGGGTTAGATTTATCACATTTTGTTCTTCATATTGGCAACAATAATATTTGTTTTTAGTGCTACATGGTTCTAATACGGTGTAATGTCTTTGAAAACAGTCCACAAAAAAAAAAAAAAAAGTTGAAAAAAAATTGCAAATTTTGATTAAACACAATTTAATTTTAATTTAGACTCCAGTCTAAGTTAAACTAGAGGTTTAAACAAAACTCCCGTCTAAATTTCTGTACAAAGTTAAGCCATACTAGACTGGAGCTTAAGTTAAACTGGATTTCAGAATGTGATTTTCTAAAACTCTTGTTCAAAGGGCAGTTTTAGACTGGGTTTAAACCACATTTAGACCGGAGTTCAGAATACGGGCCAATGATTTTGAACCTCTCAGTGTGTTGCCAATTTATGGATCTCAAAGCTTATTCTCGTTTTTAAAATTCATGGCGTCAAGCGCAATATGGTCATGCAATAACAATTGACATAGTGTGTCCAGAAATTTTGGCTCTTTCTACTCATGCATCTGTTAGGCCTGTATTTTTTTAGAGCTCTGAATCAAAAGTTGTTGAGCCAAACCCCAAAATGTGGTCAAAAATCAAACTGCTGCGCGCATTGTGGTGCGTACTATAGGTTCGTACAGAATGACAGCGTGTAAACATGGTAAAGATCATTGTACTCGGTACAAATGACCTTTATCTGCATATGTACAAAATGTAATTACAAACTGGCTTATTTGGCAGAGGAACAATATTGTCGCCCGAGCATGTGTTTAACAACCCTTAGGCCCTTTCTCATGGAATTCATTTTCAGTTTATATTTTGTAAGTTTGCGGTAGCGTTGTGAAAATATATTTTCCCCTCCAAAATCGCCATTACTCGCCAAACAAAGGAAAGAAAAAGTAAGTCCAGGTAAACTGTTTTTTTTTTTCAAGAACAATGTATAAGGGAAGGACTATATAGTAGATATATAACATGGAGAAAATTACAACATATGTTACAGTAGGACTTAGATTGATATGATTTAACGTTGGTAAAATAAGGAAGGTAGACATCCCATTGTATCGGCATGTGTGTTAACTCAGTGAGAAACTGATGACTTGAAAGAGAAAAAAAATCAACTTTTACATCAAATTTTATTCAACACCGTCTGTGTTCATGTTTGTGTAAAGGGCCTAGTCACTGTCCGGAGGTGATGATTGAGATTACAATCCATTCATCCCCGCCTCATATTATAATGATCCCATTTGACCTTGATGGACTGGTATTAATTGTATTCCGCTCAGCAGTGCAATCAGCATTATAGCAAGTTTGGGATTACCATGACGACATAAATGAATGGATCAGAGTTGTATACCGCGTTGCCATGGGGCCTTAAAAACAAAATATATTATGACTAAGGGTGATAGCTTCGGAGCTCTATGGAAATAGACAATGGCGTACGTGTTGCATTAAGTGCTATCTACATGTAGGTCATGATAAGTCAAAACAGAGTTCCTACATTTTCCAACAATATTGAAGCAAAAACCCTGAAAGGTTGCATTTATGCTTGTATTTTCGAGAAAATACAATCTCAGTGTGATGTGCTTTTGTTTTTGTTTTGTATGGTCGTTTTTTTTTGAAAACATAGCACGCTTGACAATTATTCATAATTAAGTGACAAAATCTCTCAGTGGCCTGATTAATGCCATGGTGGATATTGTTGTTGCTAACTATAAGCAATATGAAGAAAAAGGAATAATCAATATGAATGTCATAATAATTCCTAATTAAATCGATCACATTCATAAATATAACTTTGCCCTTAAGTAAATACTGTAAATAATTCGATATTCCATTCATGAAATTCCAGAAAGACTGACAGAATATTCCATAACAAATTCGCCAAATTGATTGACTAACAGGTTTTCTGTAAACTTGAACGTCTATGTCTTTGTCGAGAAAAAGTCAGGAAAGATCCTAAAAATGCACTAAATATCTCGAAGATACATAAATAATTCCAGAAATTTATTGAAGTCCTGATATTCATCCAAGTCTGAATATAGAAATAAGAAGGAGGTTTCGTATTGCTGCCCAAAGACCTGAAAATGTTCCCTAAATTTGCAGACGACCGTCACGGTGACGAGACGCAAAATTGCCTAATCCGTCATCAACCAAAGGATGACGAACAATTCCCCAAAATCTGCCCTAAATGCAATCTTGTAACTGCAATTCTGGAATGGAATCTCAAATATTTGTCTAAGATTTAAGCTACTCACGGATAGAAGATGTGAAGTTGCCAATAGAAAAATAAATGACGTCACCAAAGTTGACAGAAAGATGACACTCAATCTAACTTTTGTAAAAGTCGGCTAAAATGTAAGTGCCCGAACCCCCAAATTCCACCCCTATTTATAGATTTTCGGCAGCCCCGCCAAATTTCGAACCTCCGATCCCGCTAGCGCTTGTTCCTGTAGAAAAGTGCTTACACACGGAAAACGCTCGAACCCCCAATAACTGTGTGTATAAAAGACAGTGCAAGTACGGTTCGTACTCGAAGGATTATTACAAAAAAAGTTCTACACAGGAACTCATCCCGGAATAGAGGAAAATAACATGTATTTGTACTCCATGTTGTAAATAGTTGGAATATCTGACAATAAAACAACTTCCAAGTATTTTACGAGATTGGTAAATGTCTACTTTTGTCTCGTTCCAGTCTAACCTCTTTTATCGTCACGAATTGGGACTTACCGGTCCCATATATCAATTCTGCTGTAGTAGCTTTTAACGTATTATACATTGCAACGTATTGCATGTGATAGTAACGAGCTTTCGATCTGCGACGGGAGACGCACGGTACGGGGGATTTGACAGACCTTGGCCGTTCTCGCACCCAAGCTCCCGTCCTGTTCTGAAGCCATTTCGTTTCCGTTCACGCGACGGCTACGAGAGCTGCAATGATGATTCGTAACACGTGCGTACGATGTGCCGGCCGGCCGCGCAGTTGTTTACATGCATCGCGCAGAAATTTACCGCTCCCCGTACTATTTAGGAGCGAACGCTATTTTGCCCGATGACCGTCGTCAAATTCCGCGGTACGGAGAGATTCGGGATTTCGCGCATGCGCAGATCGATTTTCGTCTCGAGTTACCGTGCTAGATTTCCCCCGTCGCAAATCGAAAGCTCACTAGTCGCATGCACAAAACGCGACTAAACCAGGGGAGCGTTTCATCAAGCGTTTTGTCAGTGATTTTTACTGACAAATTCGCTCTCAGCCAATCAGATGCAAGGATTTCAGTAGCTTATAACAGTTCTCGGTAAAAATCACTGACAAAACGCTTGATGAAACGCTCCCCTGGTCCAACTGTTGCCCGACATAAGAATGGCGGACCGGTCATGCTAGCTCATGCCCTATGCTCGCTCCATGCGCGATCACAGAGCCTTTGCGTACGCGCAAATTGCGAGTGCGCACCCTAGCCTAATATGGTATGTATCTCTATGGCTGAACCGCTGAAGAATAACAGAAGAATTTCTCCAGTCTAAACATCAAAAATAGGACACAGTTCAACGGTGCGCGTAAAAGCTGATAAAAGAAAATTTTGATTCCTCAACACAACAGTGTAAATAAGTGAATTCACGTAGTGCAATGCAATGCATACATGTAGTACATGTAACTGACTTGCAAATGTAAACACTTTCCAATTTACAGCACTACTTTGATGAATTAATTTAATACATTAGGGGTGATTTTCGCCACATTATCATTAATATTATTATTATTATTATTATTATTACTACTACTACTACTACTATTATTATATTATCATTATCATTATTACAAAATAATTATCATTATTGTTGTGATTAGGCTCTCAACACAATGCCAAGTATTTGGTGACTGAGCACCAATCATGAATATTCATTAGTTGAGATGATTCTTTTTCTGCTTGCATCCAACTTTCATCCCATTATACTCTCCCCTTTCCATTAAAAAAAAAATATATATATATACATTTGACTTTTTGACAACACAAAAGCTTTGCAAAATATTTTATTCCCGGTCATGATTAGCTCTAGATAACCTATTTAACACCTGTATAGATTATAGTATGGGAGCCTGTCCCGAAATAGTCACCCCATTTTACTTATGAGATTTGACCCCTTGAAGTTACTTAGACCAACCATCCTGCCTGGTTTGGCCCCCAGAACCCTTAAAAAGAGCCGAAGAGTCTGGTAGATTTCAACCCATCTAAACCAAGCGTTGTTGGCCAAAATGCTCTCGATACAGAGAAAAACGGAACCTTAATAACTCCAAGTAAGTGTAATAGGTATAATCTTGAGTATTGTAAATTTCTTGGGGTGCAATTTGTTGTCAAATGATAATTTCAATAAAAATTGATTAAATTGTGAAAATTGTATTGCTTTCTCAAAAGAAGTCAAATGATATTGTCAGGATTATGTAAACACACCCGTTCTCCATCTGAGCCTGTTTGACAAGGCATAATACAGAGCTAGCAAGGTATTTATGTACAATTAACACTTGAATGGTAGATTTCAGCATGGCAGTCACATAGACCACATACTTAACAAGCTCTTCAATTATGCCTTATCAAACAGGTGCAGATGGACTATGGGTGTGTTTACATAATCCTGACAATATCATTTGACTATATACATTTGAGAAAGCAATACAATTTTCGCAATTTAATAACTTATTATCAAAATTATAATTTGACACCAAATTGCTCCCAAAGAAAGTTACAATACTCAAAATTGTCATACGTAAATTTGACCTGATTAATGACACACTTTGGAGTTATTAAGGTTGTAAACTAAAAAAAATGGGTTTTCTCTACATCCAGAGCATTTTGGGCAGCAACGCTCATTTTAGTGGCACTTTGGTGGGTTTTTAAAGGGGCGTGCCACCTCCCTTCCTGATGGAAATGTTTGTCAGTTATATTTTTGTAATTTACCCGCATACCTCTTCCTTCTGCAAAATTTAGTCCATGGGCCTTAAGAGGAAAAATTTGCCCCAATTTTTAGGGGCCGTCTGACAACCCTTCTGACAAAGTTTGGCGCATATGTTAGATGGGTTGAAATCGACAAGACTTTGGGGCCTTTTTAGGGGGCTCTGGGGGCCAAACCCAGCGGGGAGTAAAGGCTCATTATTTATAATGGTCATTATTCATAAGGAATGCTATTCATAATAGGAGAAGAGGGTATCTTTTCATAATAAGGAAAGAGGGTCGCTATTCATATAATAGGAGAAGAGGGTCGCTATTCATAATACGAAATGAGGGTCGCTATTACGAATACCAACCCAATTCTCGTATTATGAATAGTGATCCTTATGAGTAATGACCCTCAATGTGAATTAGGAATAGTGACCCTCATCTCACATTATGAATAATGGTCCTTATGACTTTATGAAAAGTGACCCCCTTTTATGAATAGCGGGCCTTGAGGTATAGGAACTTACACGTTATGAATAGCGGTCCTTATGAATAGTGGTCATTATAACTAGCGGTCCTTATATGACTAGCGAGGTTGCCCCAACTCGACAGCTTCGTTCGAGCTGACAAGCTTTTTGTGAATGACATGGATGGTCTTAGTACTTTTGGGGGGCCAAATCTCATTTGTAATGTGGTAATATTCACTATCGATTGTCATGTATGATTTATTGTAATTTGTTAAAGAAAGACAAGAGTGGAAAAAATAAATTCAAATCAAATCAAATCAACTTGGCGAGACATCAATCTCCATTTGCCACTCTACATCCGGGTGTAGTTACTGGGTACCTGGTTAGAAATTATTCCCTGAATCATTTCAGCGCCTCAGGGCCTCTGGGCTAAGGCCAGGGTTAGGCACCTTGAGCGTAACTGATGGCAATAACTCTGTGATGGTAATGTGCTAAGTATAAATGTAACTATGGTCAGAATAGTTAATATCATGTGTTATAATCTTCCTGTTCCTTTTTTTGGTGTTGTTGTTGTATCAACTTGTGTGTCCACTAATGATTCTCTGTTGCGGTCATGTCTTTTTTTTTCTTTAGATCTACATCGTCGTGACCCTAGGATGGTGGGTATACCAGTACCTGTTGATCAGGACTGCAGCAGGTAAAACATTGTTCTTGATATCTAGCTTTTTTTCTTATCGTTATTGCCATTGGGAGTATAAAAGGAGATTTCAAACAGTGGTTAATGGCCACTTTTCGTTTGCCACTTTTTGTTTATAGTTTGATTTGGTCGCATCTTGTTTTGCTCTGCGCCCAGCCTCCGAAGAAGTAATATTTGTATATATTACCACTAAATTCGTAAGCCAAGCCAGTTGGTAGCAGTCTCAACAATGGACGAATTCATTTCTTTTTCATCTTAAAATAAAATCTGGACTTTGACTTTATTTTCTGATTTCCGAGCGTGTTCTGTTTTCGTTTCCTCATCACCCCTCTATATTACTGTGATGGACTTGGGCCCTTCTTCCCCTCTGTAGTCTGTACTCATTTAATCAGACAGATATACTTCTTATTCCTTTATATAGTTTTTCTACGTTATTGTTACTATATCCATTAAAACAATTTATTTTGTCTCTTCATGCTTGGGGGGGGGGGGGGGTTGTATTATCCACTAATTTAAATTAGCTAACTGCAACCGTAATTTCTTATAATTATGTGAATTTGATATGAAACAACCTCTTTTTATTGCATTGATTTAATTAATATAAATAAGAATTTTTTTCACATCAAATACAGAAATGCTCTTAATTTCAATCTTTCATAAAAAACTGATTTAAACCAACTCACATTTTTGCAAATATTAAGCTAAAATAATTGAAATTCAGTTTTGAAATACATCGATTACATCCACTGCCTGCATTTCTTCAATGAATAGTGGCGTTAATGATATACATTCTTTCGCTTTATCTGATCAGTGATTCCGAAGGTTATGATTTTGTCCAATTTCATTTTGTTTCCTCGTTTGTTCGTTTTTTCCAACAGCATACAACCCTTATGGATTTAACTATAGCGCCATCTACGCGGGCTACATTATCAATTTCCTCGTACTTTCTCTCCTTTTCATTGCTTGTATTCTTCTGCTGGTTGGAGTTAATAAGGTAAAAACATGACTTTTCTGATGACTCTGTTCTTATCGGCATTAGTCAATACACAGGGTAACAAGGTGGTAATGTTAACACCGTGTTTCTTGATGTCAGTGTCCCCTAGTTTCATTGCCATTCATTGCATGACACAAGATAACAAGGTGTTTCTTATTCCTGTCAGTGTCCTTTATTTATTTATCTATTTATTTATTTATTTATTTCTGATATTTAGACAGGGTGACTCATTAATTATGAGTCACACCTAGTTATCTTGTGTCATTGCATGACACAAGATAACAAGGTATTTCTTTTACCTGTCAGTGTCCTTTATTTATTTATTTATTTATTTGTTTATTTATTTCTGATATTTAGACAGGGATACTCATTCATTACTCCTTTATTGTTATCAGTATCATTCATTAGACAGGATAACTAGGTGTTACTGTTAACACCGTGTTTCTCATTCGGTCTTTCCGTTCATGTTGTTATTACATATACAAAACAAGGTGTTACTTTTAACACCGTATTTATACCTTGTGATCATGTCTGAGTCAATTAAGTACATGATAACAAGGTGTTACTTTCAAAACCACGTTTCTTACTTGGCGATCGTGTCTCTGTCTTTTATTACATTCACGATAACAATATGTTATTTTTAAGACCTTATTCCCTGCTTGGTGATCATGTCTGAGTCCTTCATTACATACTGGATAACAGGGTATTACTCTTAACACCGTATTTCTTACTCGGGGTTTCCGTCTCTTATAAATATACAGGATAACAAGGTGTTACTGCTACCCTACGTCGTACTCCTCGGTGTTCTACTGTTCTTTCAGGTCGTTGGCTGGATCATCTGGTTGGCTATACTAGTAAGTATAAAATATAAATCCCGATGCACACAATGAGTCATTTCTATGACGTACTGCGCGCGTCAGCCACCGGGTGCGATCTTTGATGTACGACTTGCGTCTCCTAATGAGGGTGTGATCTTTGACGCTCCTCATAAAAAAGTGACATCTATAAACATTATGTTGAAAAGAAGCACCTAATTTTAACGCAGCATAAATTTGGATTTAAATATAAAATGACTTTTACATGAAAAGCTCCCGTTTAAATCACTAGGCTCCTGGCGAAGAAACCTAGAATAAACGAATTAAGGGCTGATCAGACCTCACCGATAGCGATAACGATAACGATATATTTTTTATTAAAGGCACACCCTACAGTTGCCCCACAACCTACATCCACTCACACGTAAAAAAAGCATAATAAGGTGTACCTTTAATTGAAAATATCGTTACGTTATCGTTATCGGTTAGGTCTGACCAGCCCTTTACTTTTGATGAATTAAATTTTCTTCAACGGATACACTGCACTGACAACATATTTTTCATTCTTTCTATTCCAGGGTCTAGCTGCTATTCTGCTCATCGTTGATTTTGTGTTTTGGATCGGCTTTACGTCTCTAAACGTAAGTAAGGTCCTTGATATTTTTCGTCATTGTAACACCCCAGTCACACCAACGGAACCGACACCAGGGCCCCGTTTCATAAAACTTGTTATCAATAACAAGTTACCACAATTGTTACAAGCTACTGAAATCCTTGAACCTGATTGGCTGAGAGCAAATTTGTCATAGAAATGGGGCAGTTGTTACTGATAACAGGTTTTATGAAACGGGGCCCAGGTCGAAAGAAAATTACATGACACCAGGGGGCCCCGTTGCATAAAACTTGCGTTTGAACGCAACTCAAGAAAATCAAGCGTAACTTTATTTTTCAGCCAATCAGAAGTGCGCATTAAGGACTTGCGATTAAACGCATGTTTTATGCAACGGGCCCCAGATGGCTAAGAATCAATCGGTTTTGAATCTGTGTGGACTGTGGAATAGGTATATCGGTGTGACCGAGGTAGAAAACTAGATTTGCGAAATCAACTTCATGGGAAACACAAAAGCTATTATATTTGACTTGATTTGATTTGATATTCATTTAATTGCATAATACATCATCATAAATTTACAATCTTTCAGCATGTATGGTCACATAAAAATGTTTTACGAAGAAAAAGGGGTCGTCATAAGAAAAGCTTGACTTGACGTCCTCATCATAAATAAAATGATCATACAATGAATATACATGGGCAAACAATGCATATAGTTGAAAGCAAAAGGCCAACCAATGAAAAAAATAAGATAAAAGGGAAAGAAAGAGAGGGAGAGAGAGAGAGAGAGAGCAGGGCGTCGATCCTGGGGGGGGGGGGGAGGGGGGCGATTGCCCCCAAGAAAATATTGGGGGGGGGGCAAACATATCATTTTGCCCCCCCCCCCCCCATAAATCCGGAGGTGTAAAATAAAATAAGGAAAAACTGATGCAAAACTCGGGAAATGAAACCTTCCAAACAATGAAATACAAAAGGTTTTACACGGTCAGACTTCAATTTCGCTGCGCGCTCCGTGCGCAAATTCTCTAATCTTTACTGCGTCATGTAACCGTGGAGAAGCTGTTTTTAAGAGGCGTTCCAAGAAATCATGACGCCATTAAAAAAACGTTCTGAACATACATAATTCAATTCAAAATTTAAATTTTCATATTTATTTAGTTTTTTCTTTATTTTTTCATATTTTATTAGTGTTTATTTTTTCTATTATTTTGTGTTATATCTTCTCTACTCAATTTGCTGTTATGTAAAATATATTTTCCCATCATTTTGTCGTTTTCCATGTGATCTTTAATTCCATTTTCTGTTCATGATATCGATATGCATACTTTACTTAAGCTCAAATTACCATCATATCTTTATCAATGCTATGATGATCAGAGGCAGCGCTCCGGGGAAGGGGGGGGGGCAGGGGGCACAGTGCCCCCTCACTTTTTCAAGTACCCCCAAAAATGCCCCTTTTCATAGCTGATAAGTCCCTTTTTCTTCGTATAGTGCCCCTTTTTCTTTCTAATAAGTGTCCTTTTTACCTTCTGATGAGTGCCCCTTTTAACCTCAGAAATTAGTGCCCCTTTTGTTTTCTGATAAATGCGACATCGGTAGATACTGGTATATATAAAGTATATATATGAGCATGTATGAAGTCCACAAAGGAGCCTTATACATATAGCTCCAAATAATCAGAGAGGCTTCATAATAATACATTCCCCTACTGATATCAGCACAATAGGGTGAGGCAGTAGAGCTGGGGGTAGGAGGGGCCCAATGCCCTAAATTATACAAGAATGAACAGTGCTCCTAAATTATAAAAGGAACGAGGACAAATTTTTTCTAATTTTTTTCTAAAACTCACTCACTACGCTCACTCGCATTTACTGTTATCTTGTTATCATATTAGGAAAATCGCTGTATATAATTCAACACCCGCTGCCTTCAGCGTTAGAAATAAATCTTAATTTTTTTGCTCGCTCGCTCGCTCGGCTCGCTCGCAAATGAATAATCAGGCTATTACACTCAACTACAAAGTATTTAAATTTTTTTTTTTTTTTTTTTTTATCTAGAACCATGTAAAGATAGAAACAATAGCGTGTCGAAAATGATCCTCGGTTGTGTATTGATCAGAATGTACCAGTATACTAATGTCTCGAAGTGGTATTTTCCGCCTTGTTTTCACCCTTTGTAGGTGCCCCTTTTTGTTGGTGCCCCCCCACTTTGAAAGACGCACCGCCGCCCCTGATGATGATTGAATTGAGTGCGAAATGATCATCGTTACGATAGGCTGTCTTGCCCCCCCCCAATCCGAAAAACGGATCGACGCCCCTGAGAGAGAGAGAGAGAGAGAGAGAGAGAGAGAGAGAGAGAGAAAGAGGAGTGTGAAGGGGTATATAAATACATTTTATTGCTTGAGCTGAAAGTCAAAACTAAGAAATACATTTGATAGGCAAGGTTGATTGAGTAAACCTTTACAATGATTTAAAAAAAAAAATCCTTTTTCTACACTGTTTTTTTTGGTTGGTTGTTGAAAATTGTTTCGATTAGTTTTTGCCTCTTAGGAATTCAGGTTGATAAGAGAAAGAACGATAGATTTGCAAGGTAAACTCGTAGACCTTTATTAGTTTATGTTTCATTTGATTTGACGTTATTGGTTTATCTTGGAAAATGTCAGATGGCATGAAATTATGCATAGAAAATTAAGTATTAGTAAATTCCGCTTGAGTTGACTTCCTCATCATAAATAATCCTCGTAATAAAGAAAAGGTTCATAAATTAATGACCTATGTAATAAGTGAAAATGAAGGGTCAAAAAGAGATGATGAGAATCAGAGAGAGAGAGAGAGAGAGAGAGAGAGAAAAGAAGACGGATAAGTTAACGCTTAAAGGGGGTACCCAATGCTGAAACAATGTTAGTTCATTTAAAAGATCATGATTTTATTAGAAGAAAATCATCTGCCTTAAATTTTTTTTAAATTCGTGTTGCCAGAAAATCCCCGAAATACGGTAAGATTTCAGGATATTTTGGCCCCTCAGCTGTGTCCCAATTTCAGCTAGGTAACCACAATGACGTCAAAGTGGTTACCTTGTCGCGCAATTATAGCAAAATGCGCGCAAGGTGTAATGCATTTTGTACAGTCTAGCGCGCAACACATCTGCAATACGCGAACCTGGGTAACCACTTTGACGTCATTGTGGTTACCTAGCTGAAATTGGGACACAGCTGAGGGGCCAAAATATCCTGAAGTCTTACCATATTTCGGGGATTTTTCTGGCAACACGAATTTTAAAAAAACTTAAGGCAGATGATTTTCTGCTAATAAAATCATGATCTTTTAAATGAACTAACATTGTTTCAGCATTGGGTACCCCTTTAAAGTATAATATTGGGAGTTGCAGAGTCGAAAATCTATAATAGGGCATTATAAAAATCAGTAGTTCTTGTTTTCAGTTTTAAACGTGGAACGTAATGGGAGGCAAAGCGATTACGGGGAAAATGGAAAATGAATATCACCAATATAAATACTCAAATTTTCATTTCCTGTTAGTAAGAAACATTCAATTTGTACAAATTCATTTCCTCTGTTATTTGACTTACGCATCCAAAACATCGGTATTTCGTTTACAAAGTGGCAACTTTAAAATGCCTTTTGCAATCATTTAGGCATGTGATTTCACTAATAACTTTGCATGTAGGGTTATGGTTAGGATTGCTATAGGGTTTAAGTTAGGTTTGCGTTTAGGGGTAGGGTTAGGTATAGAGTTTGACAGTGGCGTATTTCGGCCTTCACTTCAGGGGAGGGGGGGGGGGGGCGGCAAAACATCCGAGCGAATAGTGATTTAGAAAATCGTTTTTCCAGGCCCTAGTTTGCGTGGAAACAGTGGCGGGGGGGGGGGGGGGGAGTAGGATGTCGGATATTCCTATAACCCATCTGTTCACAACTTGCAAATTATGCTTTTGACTTTATTTCAAAAATCTTTTATAGTATTATTATAGCATCAGCACAATAAATCATGGATATTTGAGAGCGAGCGAAGCAGGCGAGCATTTTTTTCTGTGTTCTATTTCTATTCAGCATGCTTCTGTTGTTTTTACTTTTTTGCTTTGATGATAATCATATTATGTCAGGATTCTATTTCAATGAATGTGAATTTAATTTAAATGAATTGCATAAACTATTGATTTGTATGTTTGAAGATATTTCAGATTAATTTCAATTTATACTGTAAAAGAGGCGTTCAAATTCTCTCTGTTTGGCTGTACACGTGTCTCAGTAATATTAGCTTTATTGGCTGACGATTGGCTTCAAAACGTATACTTTGCGACCGTGCTGTAAAGGAAATTTAGGAAAATTATCTTTAATATATAAGGTTTTCAGAGCAATTTGGTTACAATTCACTTTGAAATAGTCGCTCCATAATGATTGAAAGAGTCAGTTATCACTTTTTTTCCCATGGTTGAAAATCTGTCGGGGGGGGGGGGGGGGGGGACGGGGGAATCACCCCCTTGCCCCCTTCATATTATAGTGGTGGCTTGATCCAGAATGGAAGTTCAAAATTCGGGTAGTGTATACAGGGCCCTGTTTCATAAATCTGGTCATCAATGACAAGTTGCAATAACTGTTATAAGCTACTAAAATCCTTGCGTCTAATTGGCTGAGAGCAAATTTGTCAGTAAAAATCACTGACAAGACACTTGATGAAACGCCCCCAGGATAGTAACTACAGAGCAAGTATCGCAGGAGCATGTTGGGTTCCTGGAAGTAAATTCATATTATCGTGTGGGGTATTACCTATATAAGAACCGGAAAAGTTAATTTTCTTCTTTATAGATCGTATGCTTGTTGTGTGTAATCTCGCAATACCAAGAACTGCACGAGGGGCGTGGCCGTATCTCTGACGTCATGGCTGCTATATCAGCGGTAAATATCTACAATCATTTACTATCAGTCTTATACATTTTGATATGGTTCGATCAATTCATAAATGTCTATGTCATGCAGGGATAAAGTCACGTTTTCTTAATCAAAAGCAAAATATGCATTTAAATTACGATTCACAAGTATTTGATTAAAATCTGTAAATATATGCGTGGAATAATTATTGTATAGTATTCTTACGGTGAGTACAGAAGAGTAAGTATTACATGTACATGTATCCCTCTAGACAACTGGTGTAAAGGCATTCGAAACATGGGAAGGGGAGACTGATATTTTCATCTCATCCACGAAGATGCAAATCATTTGTAGAGGTGTTGTGGTCTAGTGGATAAGTCCCCGGACTTTGAACCACAAGGCACGGGGTTCGAATCCCTGGCCCAGCACTAGTGTCTTTTGGCAAGCCATTAATCTACATTTGCCACACTCGACCCAGGTGAGGTAAATGGGTACCTGGCATGCCTGGCAGGAATTGATTCCTTGAAGCGCCGTAAGTGCAGCCATGCTAAAGCCAGGAGGAGCGCCAGGAGTGTCGAGTTTGACAGACATGTGCGCTATACAATAACCCACTATTATTTTTATTATTATTATTATTATTATTTGCAAATAGGTATTACATACTTCACTTTGAATGATGTAAAATGATGAATGAAATGTAATGAGCTATCAAATAATTGTAAATATTGTTTGGAGAAAAAAAGTTCTGAAAGTTTGTGGCCTGTATTCTCGAAAGTGGCCTAAGTTGAGCATGGCTAAAATTAGGCCACTTATTTATGGAGGGCCAATTGTCAACCCCTAGGTCCCGTATAAATCATTTTGTTTATGTAACATAATAAAGATACACAATTATTTGGTATGTAATGAGCATCAGAAATCAATTCTATCGTGAGGTTGTTGTATTTGCATTTAGTTTCAGAACTAGAAGGAGTCTATGGTACTTTTATAGGATTAAAAGTGGGTGAAATTTGGCTCTCCATAATTCAGTGGCCTAAATCTACACACTTAGGCGAGGGCTTAAAGTTAGGCACCTTTCAAGAATACAGGCCTCTGAAACCTCAATAACGACCTTCGAATTTCCGAGGTACACAATTTTTTTCTCTCCAATCTCGTAATGAGAACGGGGCTCTTTGGTTATCCTTTTATGCTCCATTCTCTTTCACTCTGTTTCCCTTCTTAAGTAAACGTTTTAACTTCATATTGTCCATCATAATCACTGTCGCCCTCTTCCCATCTCCAGCGAGTCGTGGTGATAAATCAGCCAGGGGCAGCCCAGATTGGAGTAGTTACGACCACCACATATGCGGGAAACACCGCAGTTGTCACGGCTCCTGGACAGCAGGGTTACCCTCCGCAACAACAAGGGTACCCTCCGCAACAACAAGGGTACCCTCCGCAACAACAAGGGTACCCGCCACCCCAGCAAGGGTACCCTCCTCCCCAACAAGGTGGACAGCAAGGGTACCCTCCACCAGCACCACCACCCCAGCAGCAGCAGCAACAGGGGTACCCTCCACCAGGTCAGTTACCGGGCCAACCAGCGGACCCTGCTCCAAGTTATTCACAACAAGACCCGGCTCAACAACAACAAGATCAATCTTATCCTATAAAGTAAATCGACATAAGCTATCAGGGAAGGAACTCATCTAGCACTCGGCCTTAACTCAACAACCACTATGTCCCAACTGAACTCATGCTCAAGCCCAATCCAGCCTCAACTCAACCCTCCACTCAGCGGCGTCGCTATTGGGGTGGGATGGGGGGGGGGGGGGGGAATGGGGGGAGTGTCACACCTCCCCCACTCAAAATTGCTGTCGGCAAATGCGCCGCCTCTGTCGGCAAAAAAAAAAAAGGAGGGGGAAGGGAGAGGGATGAGGAAAGAGAAAAGGAAAATGGGAAAAGAGAAAGGAGAAGAAAAAAAAAAAAAGAAAAGAAAGAGAAAAGGGAAAGAAAAAGAAAACAAAAACAGAAAGAAAAAAGGAAAGGAAAGAAAATTAAGTAACTAGACAAATTTTTGGTCGCTCGCTTGGCTCTCTTGTAAAAACACTGGAAAGTTAATTTTTTGCCAAAAGGCGCCCCCATTCGGCAATGGGCTGCAGCCCCCCAATAATTTTCAACCACCACTTCATATTCGGTCAGCTAGGTGCCAGAATATCCACATAATATATGGGCAGCGAGGTTCCCGGATGATTATGTAACTTCTCTACATTTTCACTAAGAAAATGTAAAAAAAAATTATACAAACACCCTAAAATTTAGAAATTGAAAAGTTGATATTAAGGCAAAAGGCGCCTCCTTCGGCAATAGGCTGCAGCCCACCAAGGATTTTCAAAGTTCCAATATTCGGGCAGTGAGGTGCGATAATGTGCACATATTTGGGCAGCGAGGTTCCAAGATTATTATGTAACTTCTGTATAAAAGTTTCACTACGAAAAGTAAAAAAAACCCAAACAAACATTGAAAATTGAAAAGTTGATATTCGGGCAAAAGGCGTCAGCTCCCTTTGCGAAAATCGACCCGTATGATCAAGATCTCTACATCTGCGACTTTCTTTTGATATTATTTGTGGGGGGGGGGGGGTGGATTTAGGGTGCACCATTTTTGTCGGCAAATTTGGGTGTCACACCCTAAACATTTGTCGGCAATTTGGTTGTCACACCACCCCCTTCAACATTTTTTGAGCGACGCCCCTGCTCCAACTCAGCCGCTACTCAACCCAGACTCAGCCTCTACTCAAACCCCACTCAGCCCCTACTCAACCCTCACTCAGCCTCTACTTACAATAATCTCCACTCTGCCTCTACTCAACACCCACTCAGCCTGTACTCAACCCCCTCCTCAGTCTGTACTCAAAGCCCACTCAGCCTGTACTCAAACCCAACTCATCCCCAACTAACTCGACCCCCATTTAGCCTCTACTCAACCCTTACTCAGTCACTAATTAATCCCCACTCAGCCTCTACTCAAACTAGCCATTATGGTACACTGCTGTCTTGTGGGGATGGATTGGGGGGGGGGGGGGCGGCGCACCAGAAATATTACTTACGTCACTGTCGCTAACTATGAATAATTTATAAAAATACGAGTGGTAATCTTGCCTTTACCTTGACACTATGTTTAAAATTTATCAATTTATTTTTAAATCATTTTTTTTTCATTTTTTGAAACTGTTCTGCAGGAATTATAATGTACGGTAATTATCAAATTCATTGATTCTGCATTTGAAATAAACATAACCTTTTCCCCATTTATTTATTATTTACAAATGAGTTTCATGTCGACGAAGACTGAAGAAAATTTCGAAAGCATGCTTAAAAATAATGGCGCCCATATATTCATTATTGATCTCGTCTGGATTAGAGAGATGGGGAGAGAGTAGAGGGGAGGGAGGCTCAATAAAACTCATGTACAGAACAAAAAGGGTTGAGCGCTATAATTCTACGCTTTTCGAAGTTTATTAACAACGCGATATATATGAATTGTGTCTAATAGATTGGGTCACAATATCAAAACATAACTCATCAGAAATAAACGTGATGCAGCAATGTGAACTAGCTTTAGAACCAAAAAAAAAAAAAAAAAACAACAATAAACAACCAAAAAAAAAAAAAAATCAAAAAAAATCTTGCACATTACGAATGATTTCTCTTGAAGTCCTCTACCTTTGATTGGAGGATCGAAATTGATCAAAAAAAAATTGCCCTAGTCAAGAAAGCCATGCGGGGTACGTGCCCCTTGACATATAGTGTAGCCACTGCATGCATTTTTTGTGGGCATCGTCAAAATTAATTCATATAAAGGAGCAGCAATTTCGACCATTTATTTTAGCATTATTTGTACTTGTTATTACAAAAATTAATAAGCATATCTCACTTAATATTTTAATATATTTTATCATACAGCCGTCCGAACATATACACTTTCTTTATATTGACTTTATCATTACTTTTGCAGTTTAATAATATATACTATACATATGATGATCTAAGTATTTGAAACAATAGTTTTAAGTACCCTTTTCTTTCACTATTTGTATTTGTTCTTTATTTTTGTTTTAGACTATAGCCTTTATATATTATAAATACTATATTTGACACCAGTTAGGCGGCGGCTTGGGCCTATATTGTATATAGTTTATGTCAGTACTGTTTTACGGAATGTATTTAATCATGTGATTATGTGAAACACTACTATGTAGATTATAATTAGCTCCTATGTATGAACGTGAATCACTGGTCATCCCACTGCAAAAACCAGGGTGTTAAGTCAACACCATCTCGGTATCAATATTGGGCTACACCAGATAAGTGTTAAAACAAAACCAGTTTCAAATCAAACTGGTGTTATATTAACACTTATCTGATGCAGCCAAATATCAAACTGGTGTTGTTTTGACACTTATCTGGTGTAGCCCAATACTGATACCGAAATGGTAATGGTGTTGAATTAACGCTTATCTAGTGTAGCCCAATATACTGATACCGAGATGGTGTTGAATTAACACCCTGGTTTTTACAGTGTAGCATAGACAGACCATCCAAGGAGATCGACATGTTGGTCTCGCCGGCCTAAGTCTTACATCTTTTTTTTTTCTTTCAAGGGTTTACTATGAAACCGACATTATCGCTGTCTTGATCTGTAGCCTGTGAATTAGTCCGATTCTGAATTGGACAATTAAATATTTAATGAAAGTGTTGTGGTAGATTCTTGTGTAAAATACACATGAACATTTCACACGTTACTAGACAAATGGTTTGTGCAAATTTCATATCTATAACTGTACATAAATTACCCCTTTCCCGTAATTTCATTTTAGCCTTAATTCATTAAAGGGGAAGTCCACCCTGGTATTTAAGTGATTTGGATAAAAGCAGAAAAATAGGAGAAACAGATCAGTAAAAAGTTTGATCAAAATCCGACAAGAGATTAAAAAAATAATGAATTTCGAAGTTGCAATCAATCAACACAAATTGGCAACTTGGTGACATATCTTGCGAGCTCTTCTATTTGGTATGTACAGAAAATGTCATACATTTTCATTCTTTTAGTTGTTGATGAAGGAATACATTTGTTTCATACAGGTTTTGTGTAAAAACATATGTGCAAAGATTATATCCATGCAGGTAGCATTTATAATTGAATATTTCTTTAGAAAAAGTGGAAAGTTATGATATTTTAGTACAGGGCAAATGGGAGACGAGCTCACAAGATATGTCACCATGTTGCCAATTTGTGTTGATTGATTGCAGCTTCAAATTTCATAACTTTCTTATTTCTTATCGGATTTTGCTCAAACTTTCATTGACCTGTTTCTTTAATTTTTCTCCTTTTAAAAGCAACTTGATATCAGGGTGGACTTCCCCTAGAAGCATTCCTTTGCAATTTTTGAAGACATGTATTTGTACATATATTTTTCATATTTTCGGTAATATTTGTAATGCCATTGTCTTTTCTTTCTGTTGGAAATGAAATAAATACGAATTTGAATTTGAATTTATGTATATAATGATATATGTATACGTATATCTATTAGTGAGACTACGAATAAGTTTGATAATAAACCCTGTTATTGTAATATCGTAAAGAGTCTAAACAAAGCATTTGCAAAATGCCCGTACTGTAATTTTGGTAAAAATCCGTTTGCAAAACACCGTTGTGTCAGTTTGTAATGGTTCACGTGCAAAACGCTCCTAATGAAATTTTGTAAAAGATTTATGTACAAACCACCAAGACCAGCCTCATTGAAATTTTGTGAAGATTCGTGTGAAAAAACACCCTTATTGCAAATTTGTAAAGATTCGTGTGCATTCAAATGAGTGAATAATTTTTCTTTTCATTTCAACATGGTTAAAGGTTACCTAACGGAATGACTCAACGGAGAAGGCATACGAGAGTCGAAGTAGCAGCCGAATCTCTTCAGGGCTGGTCAGACTTGACCGATAACGATAACGATAACGATAGCAAGATTTTTCATTAAAGATCCATCCAACAAGGCGCTTGACTGGAGATGCGAGGATCGGGCGTTCGATCCCCGGCACGGCACTTATGCCATTGAGCAAGGCATTTTATCTACATGTATATACATTGCTCTTTTATCGTACATCAAATAAGTGAAGTGCTAAAGGCATATTGATACCAGCGTGTGCGTGTGTGTTATTAAAAAAAACACAAAAACAAAACAAAAACAAAACAAAACAAAACAAAACAAAAAACACCTCTCCTACATATCAGGATCATACTCGCACGTATACACGACATTGTCGGGGTGTACCTTTAATTGAAAATCCCGTTATCGTGATCGCTATTGGTCAAATCTGACTAGCACTTTCTCCTGGCTGGGGCGGACAAGCTATGGAGAGTTTATATTTTATAATATTTATTTATATTTTGGCTTGCGGGCAGGTTAATTTGTGTCTGAGGACCGGTTGGGTGGGGCGGTTACATTGAAATTCCCCGTCGGAATTTCACTCCGCCCCTGTCTCCTGGGGAGCGTTTGATCAAGCGTTTTTGTCAGTGAATTTTACCGACAACTGTTATAAGTTACTGAAATCCTTGCATCTGACTGGCTGAGAGCAAATTTGTCGGTAAAAATCACTAACAAAATGCTTCATGAAACGCTCCCCTGGTGCACCCCCTTGTTTTAAGGTCCAGCCCTGTGATGTACCTACGGGGGTACGTGGGAGGGGGTTAGGAGGGGGGGGGGGGTGAAAAGAGAGAATGAGGGGGAAAAGAAATGTGAACAGCAGATCCTTCCACAACCTACCCCTATTTGGTGCCCTTGTTCAGTGTTGTTAATTCGGGGTACTCATTTTCCTGAAAGTTCGTAATCCCGAAGGTTCATAATTCTGAAACAAGAAATTCCAATACCAGGGGATTCATAATTCCAAAAAATGAATAAGGGTTCATAATTCCGAACATTTGTTGCATTACTCCGAAGCTTCATAATTCGAACCTTCGTTTATCCGAAGGTCTATAATTCCGAAAAAGAAATAAGATTCGTATTTCCGAAAATGAAAAAAAGGATTCATAATTCCGAAATGAAATAGGGTTCATTATTCCGAAGGTTCGTGATTCCGAAAAATGGTGTAGGGTTGTGTTACATTGTTGGAATAATGAAGCCTCGGAATAATGAACCCTTTTTCATTTTCGGAATTACGAACCTTATTTTATTTTCGGAATTATGAACCCTATTTCACTTTCGGAATAACGAACCTTCGGAATTATGAATCTTTGGAAAAACGACATGTAACCGCTAATTCGTATTTCATCCAGCTAAATAAGCCCCCCATCGCCCCTCCCTCCCATAGCACCACCAATGGCTAGACCCACGCTACGCCACTGGCCTGTCATAAGATGAAAGTCAGTACTATTTGCAGCGTGTTCTGGGGTGCATAGGAACAGGAACATTCTGCTTTCCCCTCTGGAGGGAATTTCACCCATGTTTATCAGCTTCTCCCTTGTATCTTAAAACACAAACACTCCCAGCAATATATATATCCTCGAAGAGGTGCAGCTGATAAGTAAAATTGATTGGAACCAATTTTCTGCTTACACAATCAAATTTATTGCATAATTGTATTCGATTGTGTAATCAGAAAATTTGTTCCAAATGTAATCAATACAGAAACAAAATAACAACAACAAAAAAAAATCATAATCTCATTGATGCTAGGATTTAGGTGAGATTCCAGCTAATGGCTTTATTATCTGAATCAAAAATGCGTTACTTAACCTAGGATATTGACTACCCTTTGAAAATGATTATGCAAATATAATATTCAACCGCTCTGGAGAAAAAGATAAAAGTTTGTTGCATCTAAGCCTCATTTATATCTAAGCCTTAGTTTTAATTATTGTGAGAGCTTACTGTACAGTTTGCTGTTCTCTCGCAATTTTAACGTGCATATAAGTTTGACTCATTCACCGGGTAAATAGTAAATAGTATATATAAAAAGTATTTACAAATATTCTTCTTTGGAAATAGTTCAGACTACCTTATGCGCATACGAGAGAACGATATAGTAATTGAAACAGCGCTCCGAAATGGCCGATCAAAACAACACACAAAATGACTTGTAACTTAAAGATTTTATCCTCAAAACTAAAAATCTGTTACAGAACTTAAAAGATTGACTATTTTATTTAAAAAAAAACACACACACACACAAAAAAAAAACCAAACAAACAAACAAACAAACAAACAAACAAACAAACAAAACAGCCAAATGCAAATATTTCATCTATCGCTCTAATGGACAAAATTTCAATTTGAAGTCTCAGTTTAGGTTAATTATAAAGTTACTGTTAGGCCGACAGTTTGCTGTTCTGTCGCAATTTTACCATACACGTAAAGTTGAAACAGAGACTGGGTAAATATAAAATGTATTTTGAGAAAAGAGCATTTACAAGTGTAATTCTAGAAAAAAAGTATTTACAAATGTATTTCTTTGAAGAGAGTCTGTACATACAATTGATCACTATTAAATGAAATAGCGTTCCGATACTGTCTTATTGGGGAGCGTTTCATGAAAGGACTTGTCAGATATTTTATCCGACAAATTTGCTCTCAGCCAATCAGATGCAAGGATTTCAGTAGCTTATAACAGTTGTCGGATAAAATATCTGACAACTTCCTTTCATGAAACGCTCCCTTGATTTAAAGGAAAGGTTGAGTTCTGGTAAAGGTGAAATATATTTTGGTGAGCTTTCTCATTCTCGTTGTGTCAGTTTGGATTAATATCCTTTAACCCTTTCAAGACAATTGACCACATTTTGTGGTTTGGCTCAATAACTTTTGATTCAGAGCTCTAAAAAATATACCAGATGGATGAGTAGAAAGAGCAAAAATTTCTACACACACTATGTCAATTTTTGTTGCATGACCATATTGCGTTTGATGCCAGGAATTTTAAAAACGAGAATAAGCTTTAAAATCCTTAAATTGGCAACACATTGAGAGGTTCAAAATCATTTTTTCATCAAAATTGGCAATTTTATCAACTTATCAACATATTTCTAACCATGTATATCGTTTTCAAAGACATTACACCTTATTAGAACCATATAGCCCTAAAAGAAAAATATTAATGTTGCCAATTTGAAGAACAAAATGTGATCAATTTAGCCTTTAAATAATTCCTGTCCTGAAAGGGTTAAAGGGAAATCCACCCTTAATGGCAAGTTGCTCTGAAAGAAAGAGGAAAAATCAGAGAAGCAGATTGGTGAAAGTTTGAACGAAATCAGACAAGCAATAAGAAAGTTATGAATTTTTGAAAGTTGTAATCACAATACATAATTATGGGAATTTCAAATTGGCCGAATAGGTAATGTCACTGTGATGTAGTTGCGGACAACTCACCCGTTCGCTCCAACACACAAAATGACTAAAATGTTACTTTTTTCAAAAATGTTTTATTCAGTAGAATCTTTTTCTTTCATGAGGACCCATAAAAATATGCTATCTCCAATATATTTTGAGTACCCTGAGGGTAAAGGCGCTTCGGAAAAAACCGCAAATTAATAAATTTTTTGTGTACGACAAACGGGAGAGTTGTCCATGAGTATGTCACAATCGACTCACCAAATTGCGAATTTGAGATTCGCATAGATGTAGTGATCTCATTTTTCAAACATCCATAACTTTCTTATTCCTTGTCCGATTTCTTTCAAACTTTCACCATCCTGTTTTTCTTATTTTTCTGCTTTAACACAAATCACCTTATTACCAAAGTTGGATTGCTCTTTAAGAAAATAATGTCCCCTTAAAAGTATAACTTTTCAAATGCCGTCATATTCGAAGAAAAAATAAATAGCTGAAAAGTTTTGACCAAACTCTCATGTTACATGGCTTTCTTGTGGTTAGTCTCATGTGTGTTTGTAGTGCCTGTGACTTTCAGCAAAATGAAGTCAATTTCTTATTTTGATGGTTCCAAAACCTTATGCATATATACACCAGTTCTTATGTACGATATAATCAAATTTCCCCCAACTGTTTCCAGACAGTTCTTTTCCCAGTGTAATCGCATGACCAGAACTCAACTTTATTTTAAAGACTACTGTTTTAGTACATGACTAGTTGAATACTACACACATATATACAAAAATAACATACAAAGAACAGGACGACAGTCAAGTTGAATGACGAATTGATCATTTGATTGGATGAATTAACCAGATGTGATATGCCATTAATATCAATACAAATTTGTCAAAAAAGATTTAGAATGCAGATGGAAAACTTCGCACGAAGGTTCCTCTCTAAGAATATGTACATTTCAAATTCCTATCAGGCAGCATCTGCTGTATGCAGACTTTTTAAAGAAGGCTTGCAGAAGAAAATAGGCCCATGGTATTAAAAATGTGAAACATTGTATGTCTTCCCATTTTTAAAAACTTGTTTAATTATGTCGACTACTATATGTAATATCTCTTGAATTGTATACCTTTTATTGACTTTATGAATATGAGCTGCTGTATTAATAGTTTTGAAGAAATTACGCGCAATAGTTTTTAAAATATTCTTTTAAACTGTCATGGAAAGGCTACGTCTAGAATTTTGAAATTATATACTATACTTTATATTTTATGTTGAATCTAGTATGTACATAATATGCCCACAATTACACTAAATATCTCACAATAGAGCCAGAGGTGTCATATTTGACAGACATGTTGCGGTATAAATGTTCACTTTTATCATCATTATTTATTCATTTATTATTATTATTATTATTATTATTATTATTATTATCATTATTATTATTATTATCATTATTATTATTATTATTATTATTATTATTATTATCATCATTATTATTATTATATAGAAATGCATGAATAAACATGTATATTTAGTGGTAAGTTCTTGTAATCAGCGCTCATGTCCGTCACGCCGTGACGCTCCTGGCCTCCGGTCATAACTGAGCGGTTAAATATGTAGCGCTCTAGCATATCAGGGGAGCATTTCATCAAGAGTTTTGTCAGTGATTTTTACCGACAACTGTTATAAGCTACTGAAATCCTTGCATCTGATTGGCTGAGAGCAAATTTGTCGGTAAAAATCACTGACAAAACGCTTGATGAAACGCTCCCCAGGTACCCATTTACACCTGAATGGAGAGTGGTAAATGTGGATTAATGTCTTGGCTGGAATTCGAATCCTCAACCTTTTTGACTGAGAATCAAGTGCATGAATCACTATACCACGACACATCCATAATTTATTTATCTTCATCCAGAGCCTAAAACATAGCATAGATAAACCACTTGGGCTGCATTAAGCTGATTAACTGATTAAATGTAATCTAAGATAAATTGCTCGAAAATATATACAAATAGATGTAAGCACATAGAAACATTGGTCAATATCATGAATAATCTACGTCCCATAAAAATATGTTCCAATCCTAAACGACATAATCATGTAATTTCATGACACATTATAAAGGACGACCCAGAAAGAATGCAACACCTGAGATCTGCAATGCCAGTGACATCATTCACACAATATCATTAGTTGTTATACTGGGTATAAAATTCTTTTCCGAGTAAAATGACACCAAGATCATCAATTTTGAGTTTACTGAGGCGTTTTCATTCCACCTTTATTTTTGTGGGGGCAATGCCATTTTCAAAATTTGCTAATTTTGCAACCGTAGTCATGCTTCAGGCAGCGAGAAATTTGTGTGTGAAGGCTTTCCATAGAGTCAGTTTTGTTGACAAAGGCATGACTGTTCTCGCTTTGAAAACGTTCAGACAAAAACGTTGATTGTGTGGAAAGCTGTCATAAGCAAATTTATCGCTGCCTCAAAAGCATGACTACGGTTGCAAAATTAGCAAATTTTGAAAATGACATTGCCCCACAAAAATAACGGTAGAATGAAAAAGCCTTAGTAAACTCAAAATTAATGATCTTGGTGTCATTTTACTCGGAAAAGAATTTTCTAAAAACAAACAAATAAAAACAACAACAACAACAAACAACATATTGTGTCAATGATGTCGCTGGCATATCAGATCTCAGGTGTTGCATTATTTCTGGGCCACCTTGTATAAGTGCAATTTATACAATGACATATACTTCCTAATTCTAAAGGGAATTATTAACCCCTTCATTGGTCAACATTTTAACAAAACTCTTAACCAATATGGGTCGTATGCTGTCCATTAAACTTCTGGGTATTCATTGCGGAAACTGTGTTGGTCAATGCAATTACCATATTGTTGGTAAAAAAAGATTACCCAACATGTGCCACTTCTGATTAACCAATTTACCCAGCCAATAATTACCCACCCCTTTTTAACCCAACCTTTTATTTTACCAACTAAATTTCGATCTTTCTTTTAACCCAATCCTGCACTCGCCCCAAATTTACCTAACTGATAGGGGAATAAATGCTATGTGGTTGCGCAAATTCAGTTGTCTATTTGTGTTTTACTTTTCCCCCATCTAGGTATTGGAAAAAAGGACACAGTTGTCTCCAGAATATGATTTCAAATCTGTCCATCTACATGTATTTACGAGTTGCACCTGTCATGCATATAGGTCTTACTCTAACCTATCATATACTAACTTATCCTAACATTTCCTATCATATACCTATCCTGTCCATCTAATTACTCCAAATGCAAGCTCTTACACCCTTTAGATTTTATGATGCATTTGGTGACGGGCCATCCCAAACCATACTCAACTATAAATTTATGAATATTCTTATTTTGCTTCACCATCCATGTTGTACATTTTACCCCGTTAATGGTTTAGTACATCCGATAAACAATTGCCCTTGTTTTTACCCAGTACTTAAACAAAATTACCAATTGTTGGACAAAATTGCCTAACTTCAGTTCGCCCATGCTTTTTAATGCAAAAATAAACAAATTTTGCTCAACACTGATGCTCAACCCACTGAAATATTGTGCAATATGCAGTTATATTGACAAACCATTTAATTCTAAACAACTAATTTTGTTCAGTGTTCAAGTATTTTTGTTTATTACCTTGTAGCAGGTTGGGCAAACCTCACTCAAACTGTTTGCCAATATTTGACCAACCTATAATAATTTTTTTTTTTTTTCCCCCCTTCCACAGGGTTCTTTATTTACAAAAAACAAATTCAACAAATACAAATAATCATATACTTTCGTATTCAGGATAGTGCAACAGAATGAGTAAACAATGGCATAACAATGAACATCACGGCCCAAACTTAAGGGCAGAGAAAAAATAAAGATTTCTTTTTTTCAATACATATGATATAAAACAATACATAGTAAATTGATCATTTTCATGTTGTCACGCTGCCAACACTCTCAAAACATTTTCTGAATAGAAACCATTTCTTCAGTAATTTCTTTTCTTTGAGATTCGTTTGATAAATGTATTTTTCCATTTCGTAATAACATTTTACGGCTAATATAATTTTCTCAAATGAAGGTAATTGATTTTGTAATTTGGCATGAAATATTTCTCGTCGTACAACCATCAGTATACAGTTTAGTGCATTGTTATTGATACCGCAAAATCCAAACAACTTATTTTGATTTGTAAGTATTGTAGTATTTTCCTCATCCTCACTTCATCTTTTTCTTGAATTTCTCACTTTCATTTCCAATTGTACAAAGTCATTTTGAGAGGACATTGCCCTTTGTACTATAGAAGTCACTACCACTCCTGTATTATCACATTTATTTATCAACAAGTGGTCAGCTGCATAGCCATCACACATTAGTGACTCACCCTTAATTCAAGGAATTGCAACAATACTCTCTTTCTCTTTCATCCTGCTTCTCTAGCAAGGGATGAGAACAAACACTTTTCATCTCCATCTTTGCTATACACTTCTCAAAGTTTTCTCTTCGAGTTAACACGATAATTTGAGGATGTCATCTTTACACTTCTGAATTTGTTTCCTGCACTTCAATTGGAGCAATTTCTACAATTCAATCCTTTACATTCTACACTCCTTCATCTCACCTGGAGAAATTTGTACTACCTCTTTCATCATCTTATTCTCTGCAATTCACTCAGAGAACAATCCAAAATCTCGCTTGAGCTAGCCAAGTAGTTTTGTGATAATTTCTGTGGTGTTATCTGTGTAACTATATTTGGGAAATTGTGCAATATTGCTATTAGTGGAGGATTCATGCCCGGGAAACGCCTGCACGCGTAAAGTCGGTAAGTGGTG
This sequence comes from Heliocidaris tuberculata, assembly GCA_025618425.1. Lineage (NCBI taxonomy): Eukaryota > Metazoa > Echinodermata > Echinoidea > Camarodonta > Echinometridae > Heliocidaris > Heliocidaris tuberculata. The sequence continues at coordinate 22,541,491 of CM046846.1, forward strand.
ATTGCTTTTTATTCCCATCTCGCTTATAGTTAGCAACCAACCTCTTCACTGGTGACCCCGACGTGATTAAACCCGACCAACGTGTGAGCAGCATTCATCCTTCGTCAAATAACTTGCATTTATTGTCACCCTTTCCTTCAACTGTTTTACTCACATTACTATCACCATGCCAACTGATAATCAGACCGATTCTTCAACAACTTCTTCTTCGGAAACTACTTCTAGCTCACCCTCTGTCTCTAATGTACAACTCAAGCTTCCTCCTTTCTGGCCAAATGATCCTACCATTTGGTTCGCCCAGGTAGAGGCGCAGTTCACAACCCGAGGCGTCACTGCTCAGGCAACTAAATTTGCCTACGTTGTCGCATCCCTTCAGCCTGAATATGCTCAAGAAATTCGGGATATTCTCATCTCACCCCCGAAGGAAAAGCCATACGACAAACTAAAGGCTGAACTTATTCAGAGGACATCAGCATCCGAGCAAAAACGCCTACATCAGCTACTCATTTCAGAGGAGCTGGGAGATCGCAAACCCTCTCAGTTACTCCGAAAAATGAAGCAACTTTTAGGAACCAACAAGCTGGAGGAGAACATTCTCAAGCAACTTTTTCTACAAAGGCTCCCAACCAATGTCCAACTTGTACTAGCTTCAACTAGGGACTCTATGGAGATAGAAAAGCTCGCGGATTTGGCAGACAAAATTATTGAGACTTCTACTCCATCGAACTATCACGCTATCTCAAACCTGTCTTCTTCCTCTCACCCTTCTCCTTCTTCTTCTTCTGCTGAGATGCAAGAACTCAAGACTCAAATTTCACAGCTTTCATTGCAAGTTCAAGCCCTGTCTTCTCAGCCTAATCGAGGCCGAAGTCGCAGCCGTGATCAAGGTTCTCGCCAAAAACAAGACCAAAAAGCGAGAAGTCCCAGCTCACAACGCCATGCTGGAGGGGACTGCTATTATCACTGGAGGTTCGGTAGTGAGGCCAAGAAATGCTCTCCTCCCTGCTCTTTCAAAACTGCTTCTACCAACCAGGGAAACGACCAAGCCAGCGACTAGCGGCGACAAGTCCCACTGGCACCACACAAAATAGTCGTCTCTTCTACATTACTGATAGGAAAACTGGAATTCGATTTCTCGTAGACACTGGAGCTGAAGTGAGCGTTCTTCCTCCTTCAAAATCCGAGAAAAATCACCCTTCTTCGAAATTTCACCTGCAAGCAGTAAATCGCTCAAGTATTACTACTTATGGAGAGCGAAGCCTGACTCTCGACGTCGGCTTACGTCGAGCTTGCAGATGGATTTTCATCATTGCTGATATTGCCATACCTATCCTAGGGGCCGACTTCCTACATCACTTTGGCTTGCTGGTAGATGTTCGCAATCTTAGACTCATCGACTCAATTACCAATCTATCCGTAAGGGGCATCCTTTCTTCTTCTCCTTCTGTCAGTCCTATGTTTGTAAAGCCAGACAGTCAAGCTGCTTACAAATCTCTTCTTGATCAATTTCCAGACATCACACGCCCCGTCTACAAAGAAACCAAAATCAAACACTCCGTCACCCATCACATTGTGACGAGAGGCCCTCCCGTTTCAGCCCGTCCTCGTCGCCTAGCAACCGACAGGTACAGCGTTGCTAGGGCTGAATTTGACCACATGCTGGAACTAGGGATAATCCAACCATCGAGCAGCAACTGGGCATCCCCACTTCATATGGTGCCCAAGAAAACCCCTGGGGACTGGAGACCATGCGGAGACTATCGTGCACTCAACAAGAATACGGTGCCCGATAAATATCCGATCCCTCATCTCCAGGATTTCACTTCTGCTCTGGCATGCAAGCGAGTCTTCTCAAAACTCGACCTCGTCAGAGCCTATCATCAAATCCCAGTCAATCAATCTGACGTACACAAAACAGCCATAATCACACCCTTTGGGTTATTTGAGTTTGTGCGCATGCCTTTTGGGCTACGTAATGCTGCACAAACTTTTCAACGATTCATTGATGAGGTAACCCGTGGTCTTCCCTTTGTGTACGCCTACATCGACGACCTCCTGATCGCAAGCGAAACACCAGAGGAGCATGTACAACACCTGCAACTTCTCTTTACTAGACTTGCAAAATATGGAGTCGTCATCAACCCAGCCAAGTGTGAATTTGGCGCATCCTCCCTCACCTTTCTCGGCCATATCGTTGATGAGAACGGCATCCGCCCTCTTCCCGAGAAAGTCAAGGTCATCAATGACTTCCCTGTCCCTGATTCTCTGCGCAAACTTCGTGAGTTTCTTGGACTAGTCAACTTCTATCGTCGTTTCATTCCTGATTGTGCAGCTACCACACAACCACTCACTGATCTACTGGCTTGCAAGCAGAAAAATAAGGCAATCCATCTCGACGAGGCAGCCCTCAATGCATTCCACTCCGTCAAGACAGCATTAGCTAACGCTACACTTCTTTCACACCCTAACCCTAATGCACCACATTGCATAATGGTTGATGCATCAGATGTCGCTGTTGGAGGTGTGTTGCAGCAACAAGTTGACGATGACTGGCAACCCATCGCCTTCTTCTCTAAACGTCTGCAGCCAGCAGAGACCAGATATAGCACTTTCGGACGTGAACTTCTCGCTATCTGTCTCACCATTCGTCACTTCAAGCATGCACTAGAAGGACGACAATTCTGTGTCTACACAGATCACAAACCACTAATACATGCCTACAACTCTAGACCTGACAGGTATTCACCACGAGAAGTCCGGCATCTAGATTACATTTCTCAGTTCACAACTGACATAAGGCATGTTAGCGGCAAACACAATGTAGTGGCAGACACACTCTCCCGCATGGAAATCAACTCTCTCAAATCATCTTCCACCATTGATTTCAATGCCATCGCCACTGCACAGGAGGATGACGAGGAACTCAAGCAACTCACTTCAACCTCGCTCAAACTCCACGCTCTACCACTCCCTACTTCTGACTCAGTTATTCTATGCGACACTTCTACTACAAATCCTCGCCCTTACATCCCAGCCAAATTTCGTCGAGTTGTGTTTGATGCTCTTCACAACCTATCTCACCCCGGCATCAATGCTACTCAGAAACTCATCACTGAGCGATTTGTATGGCCTGGAATCAACAAAGATGTCAGAAGTTGGACCAAAACTTGCATACAGTGCCAACGTTGCAAAGTACATCGTCATACCAAGACACCGATAGGTACTTTTGCAACACCAGACGCTAGATTCGACCACGTCCACATCGATCTCGTGGGACCCCTCCCTCCTTCAAATGGCAATGCATATCTCCTCACTTGTGTTGACCGTTTCACTCGATGGCCTGAGGCAATACCAATCTCCGACATATCAGCCGAGACTTTTGCCCAAGCTTTCATTTCACAATGGGTATCTCGCTTCGGAGCTCCCTCAACCATCACTACCGACAGAGGACGACAATTTGAATCATCTCTCTTTCAAGCCCTAACTCATCTGCTTGGCAGCTCTAGGATTCGCACTACATCTTACCACCCAGCATCAAATGGACTCGTTGAGCGCTTTCATAGACAACTCAAAGCATCTCTCAAAGCTACAACTAGTGTGAGATGGACTGAAACTCTCCCTCTCGTCATGCTTGGAATCCGAACTGCAGTAAAATCTGATTTGGGTTGTTGCGCAGCTGAACTGGTATACGGAACAACAATAAGATTGCCAGGTCAGTTCGTGGCACCTAGTCAGAATGATTGTGATTTGGACCCTAGCAACTACATCCACCGACTACGGAGACAAATGCAGAACCTCAGACCTCAGCCCACTCGTGCTCAACAACGCAAACCACAGGTCCATCCTGATCTCACAACATGCACCCATGTATTTGTGCGACATGATGCAGTCAAGAAACCTCTCCAACCACCATACGACGGCCCGTTCGAAGTCATCAGACGAGCTGACAAGTTTTTCATCATCCAACTCAAAGGAAAACAAGACAGCGTCAGTCTCGACCGTTTGAAACCTGCATACTTGGACTCGCCTGTCAAATCTACTACTGACCCAGATCCCACACTCTCACAGGACCCCAAACCTTCACAAGCACCTACTACACCAACCTCTCAGCCTCAACCTCCCTCTATCACTCCTCCTTCATCTGCCAAGCCTGAAGTCAGACAAACTCGTTCCGGCAGAAGAGTACACTTTCCAAAGCGCTATGTTCAAGTTTGGCATGTCAAATGAGGAATTATTTCATTTCATTCGGACTACATGTATTTTCTCTATTTTCTCTATTATCGACCGTTTCATTTTATTCAACGTTCTAGGAGGGGGCTGATGTAGTATTTTCCTCATCCTCACTTCATCTTTTTCTTGAATTTCTCACTTTCATTTCCAATTGTACAAAGTCATTTTGAGAGGACATTGCCCTTTGTACTATAGAAGTCACTACCACTCCTGTATTATCACATTTATTTATCAACAAGTGGTCAGCTGCATAGCCATCACACATTAGTGACTCACCCTCAATTCAAGGAATTGCAACAATACTCTCTTTCTCTTTCATCCTGCTTCTCTAGCAAGGGATGAGAACAAACACTTTTCATCTCCATCTTTGCTATACACTTCTCAAAGTTTTCTCTTCGAGTTAACACGATAATTTGAGGATGTCATCTTTACACTTCTGAATTTGTTTCCTGCACTTCAATTGGAGCAATTTCTACAATTCAATCCTTTACATTCTACACTCCTTCATCTCACCTGGAGAAATTTGTACTACCTCTTTCATCATCTTATTCTCTGCAATTCACTCAGAGAACAATCCAAAATCTCGCTTGAGCTAGCCAAGTAGTTTTGTGATAATTTCTGTGGTGTTATCTGTGTAACTATATTTGGGAAATTGTGCAATATTGCTATTAGTGGAGGATTCATGCCCGGGAAACGCCTGCACGCGTAAAGTCGGTAAGTGGTGATTGCTTTTTATTCCCATCTCGCTTATAGTTAGCAACCAACCTCTTCAGTATAACCTTTCCCCCTGTATTATGAAGTACCCAGTACTCAAATTTAGACCATATTACATTCGTGTACTGACAAGAGCAAAACATGTGTATAATGGTTTCTTCACTGTTATTACAAAAGGTGCATTTTTTATCAGTTACCACACCAAATTTCAACAATGCATCTCTCATATATAATATTCTGTTTAAAATCTTGATTTGGAACCATCTCATATTGGTATCTATTGATTGAAAAGGAATTAAACAATATGACCCCCATCGTTCATCCTGAATATCTAAGATTTTTTTCCACTTTATAAGACTTTTACATTCTTTGACTTTGTATTTTAAGAAAGACTGATAAATATGGGAACAACCAGATTTTGTTTTCACTATAAGGTGCAAAGCTTCAGGAATTATAGGTTCTATGGCCTTTGGAATTACACGTGTACTCTTTTCAAAACCTGACCGAACAGCATTACATAGACCATAGTACTGGAGAAAGTTTGTTTGTATGTCAAACCGACGTTGAAAATCAAAATATGAAAGAAAAGATCCGTCTTGTTCTAAAATGTCATTCACAAAACGTATTCCCTTTACACTCCAGGACCTAAAGTATATTACTCTACCATTCATTTTTATTTGGGGGTTATTCCAAAGAGGTTGACATGCAATATTTTCGATAAAAAGTTCCACCAGGTCTGACCATGCTAAAAGAACCTCTTTCCAAAATGGATTTGGTGTCAAGTCTGCCAAGTTTTTGTAGTAAATAGATCCCATATACAAATGAAAAGAATAATTTTGAGGCAAGAACGAATAAAACATATGGAAAGTGTAATTTTTTACCTGAGAATCACTTACAAATCTTCTAATCCACGATATCTTTAGAGATTTGGCATGAATAAAAATATTAATCATTTTAACTCCGCCTTCAGAGTATAGTTGACACATTTGTTCTCTACTTATCTTATCAGGTTTGTTACCCCAGATAAACGCATAAAAAGAACGGTTTATATCTATCATAATTTGAGAATTAGGTTCTGGAAGTGATAATAACAAATAATTTAGTTTTGGTACCAACAAACTTTTAACTACAGTTATCCTCCCTAAGACAGTTAAGGTTCTTTTTGACCATGACATAATTTGGCGTTTTATTTCTTTAATTTTTTCACAATAATTATGATTGACCATTTCTAACAAGTTAACCGAAAAGTCTATTCCTAGGTATCTCGAGTAACCTTCGGATACCCAAATTGGGTATCCGAAGGTTACTCGAGATATACATCAATAGTCACTAAAACACTGATTAAAACAAAACATTATTAGGTTGGCTGTACTTCAAGTATAGACCACCTTATATTTTTGTACGAATTTTTCTTTCTTTCTTTCTTTCTTTCTTTATTATTATTATTATTATTATAATAATTATTATTATTATTTATTTTTAATTTTTCCCACTTTTTTGTACGCACAATATCTCCAAAACTACCTATTCAAATATACTCAAATTTGGTACAATGGTAGATATGGTAATTGTCTCGGCACAGAAATTTTTTCAACATAGTCAAAACATCGTGACGTCATCTAGGTGCATTTTGTAAAATTCTAACATATGCTATATCTCTGCAATGGAAAGTCATAACATAACCATATTTGGCATGATGCAAGTTAATCAAAAAAGGAAATTAATTAAACATGCATATTTTGAGTGTATTGTAATAAGTTTATTTATATGGATTTACCTATAACAAAAATCTGAGAGGTCTAAAGACGAAACCGATGTCATGTGTCATCATGAACTTATTCCTCATAAAGTTTGCTACAATTTGATACCAAATTCAACATACTTTGAATGGCGTATGGTCATGTTAATGACCTTTGAATTTTGACCTTATGGGTTAAGGTCACTAAAGTTCAACAGATAAAATGGCAACATCATTTTTTTTTATTAGTCGGAACAAGTAGAATACATTCATAGTGGTCGCCAAAAATTAAGATGAACTGTACACGAACTCCATATCGACTACACATGCCCCTCCACATACAAAAATGAAACACAGATTCAACCATAAATGTCGTTGCAATCGGTACATATAGATTTAATTAGAGATACTCATATTGTAGCCTGTCATGTTTCCTTAAAGTTAACACCTTGATCAATAAAATTCGACAATGGACAGCTGAACAGTAACATTTTTCCTGATGCATGTCAAATTTGCCTCTGCCCAAGTTTTGAATGGAATGAACGGTCAACCCAAGGTTGGCTGAAATAGAACGCACTCATAAAGCAACACCATTCAGCCCAAACTTTGGCAAAGACGATTCTGACATACTTTTTGAAAATGGCCAGTGCTCATTCATCCATGATCGCATTTTGGTGAGCAGCCTATCAAATTAAAGAAGACATCATCAACTATCATACCATTATAATACATTTTAGCGATTTCACTTATTTTTTGAAATATTGGGGTTTGAATGTGGGTATCCTTTTTATTGACTCTTACTGTATAGAAGATGGGAGCAGAATTCAATCATAAGTTATAATATTGAAAGAAGAAAACAGATGGACTGAATATGATATATCTAATTACCATTTACAGGAAGGCATTAAGCTAAAAGTTTTTCTTTTAATTTCATTGTATACACAACCTATGCGGAAATACAGATGTGGTCACTGCACATAAAGTTAGTCTACCAAAAGATACTTTAAACAAGACGATGATAAATTATACACAAAACCACACACAGTTGCAGAGATGCAGATATTTTACTGAATATTTTTGTTTCCTTTGCGGTTATATCTTACAAGATCCTTGGGGTTGCCGCCCCCTCCCACCCCCCCCCCCCTCCCCCAGGGATTTTGATTGACAATTTTTCAGTCAACCTTCACCCCATATTCAGGCAGCAAGAGGGTTCATTTAAGATTTGTATATCTTATTTAGATCATTCATTACATGTTTATTAGTCATTCTAACTACACTATAGTAAAGTGTCAGTCTTTTTCTTACTTGCTCGCCAAAATTTCGAACTGTTGAAATTCGAGTTAAAAACATTATCCCTATACTGTCACAATTTTACCATACGCCTATGCAGATTCAATAAAAAGGATAACCTAAAATACTTCGGGAAGAAAAAAGTGTTGAAAATATAAATAGGAATTTGTACGTCATCATTACAGACATAATTGTCATTTTGATTGTTCGTATCTAACCAACAGTATACACCACAAACCACTGCAAATAGAGTACTTCCCGTGAAAAATGACAAATTATTCCATCCATGAAGATTAAATATTTACAATTCTGATGAATGTGCAAATGTTAGTGGTTTTTTGCAAAAAATGTGCTGTTTTGCATGTCGTTTCCCCCTTTCGAGGATACTAAATCTATTGAACTGTCGTGGTTGTATTCTACATCAAATTAATTAGTCTAACCAACCTGGCACATATTTACAATATGTTTACAACTTGTAGCCATACTAAATATGTATTTCTTTACATAAATATTAATATTACACCACAAACCGCTGCAAATAGAGTACTTCCCATGAAAAATGACAAATTATTCCATCCATGAAGATTCAAAATTTAAAATTACAATGTGCAATTTTTTTAATTCTTTTTTTTTGGCGAAAAATGTGCTGTTTTGCATGTCATTTCCCCCTTTCGAGGCTTATATTCTACATCAAATTAATTAGCCTAAACCTGACAATATTTACAGTATGTTTACAACTTGTAGCCATACTTAATATGTATTTCTTTGTATAAATATTTATATAGTCATAGTCTGTGGTAGATTATAACCACAAAAAAATGTTATCTCTGTCATCAATCATACTGTTGCGTATAGCAGAACGCTTAATGATCTGTATAATTATGATGATGATGGAGGTGATGACTATTAATATCATCAATATTTCTAGCAGCAGCAGCAGCAGCAGTAGTGGTGATGACTATTAATATCAATATTTCTATCAGCAGCAGCAGCAGCAGCAGCAGCAGCATCAGCAGCAGTAGTAGTAGTAGTAGTAGTAGTAGTAGTAGTAAGTAGTATCATCATCAGTACCATTATCATGGTGATTACCACCATCATCATCATCATATCATCTTTATTATCATTATCATCACAAAAGGTAAGATATCAAAGAAATTAAAAAAAAAGAGAACTTCTTGTTTCATGATATTGGTGTTCTAGGGGTTGCATTCTCCCTTTCTCTCTTTCTCTCTCTCTCTTTCTTTTCCACAATATTCCATTCACGTATAATCAGATTGTGTAGTTAAATCAAATTATACTATACACAATACCAAACTATTCACCTTCAACTTAACAATCCATTAATCACTATTAAAATCATAAATATACACAATATGAGTGTGACTGAGAGAAGTCTCTGCCTGTTCCATGGCTTGAATGTGTTGAAAAAGTTTCTGTGCCGAGACAATAACCACATCTACCACTGCACCAAATTTGAGTACAAATTATGAAGAAAATACTTCTTATTTGATTATTGTTCCACAGCCCACCTGTATAGTTGTACTTGTTCAACTCTAGTTATACTAACATGCTATATGATGTAAGGCACCCTTCAAACACGTAGGAAATTGAATGCAGTCCGGAAGTATATTCATTATTTTCTATCTGCTACTGTTTGCGATTTGGAGCTACATGTTATTCCTTGAAATGTGAGGCTTTCAAATTCCTGTCAAAATGTTTTGATGTTTTTAATAGCTTACTTAAACCATGGACCTTCGTTGGTAGGTCCATGCTTAAACAGACTGGATATTTCAAATGGAAGGTCCAGATTGAACTGATTAACTAAAATGTTTCTATGATGCTAGATATTCGCAACACATGGAATCCAAAACGAAAATGACTGAAATACAAGTTGGTAGATAGTTGGCTACTGTTTTCTATGTAGAGATAGATGTTATGATCCTATGAAATGTACAATTATATATATATATATATATATATATATATATATATATATATATATATATAATTTTTTGATGCATGACTTTTCGAGCGCGCTTTATAAACAAATTACGTATTTTAAATAGGTGTCCTTGATTGCACATCTTGCGCATGTGGGTTGACATTGTGTTTCATGTAGCCTACATAGGCCTAATATCATGTCATTCAAATGTAGTCATTATCTCTGTTAACTCCCATTTCATGAGATTTCCATTTGAGAGCCTAGGACAAAAGGGATGTGCAGTTTCTGTAGTAGCTTGAATACAGCATTTTTTTTTCAAGTAGTAATCTCACACATTGGCATTAAATGTGTACCAGAGAAGAGTTGAGCCATGGATCAAGTCTCCTAATGAGTAGAGGTGTTGTGGTCTAGTGGATAAGTCAGCGGACTGAAGATCACAAGGTACGCGGTTCAAATCCCAGCCCGGCACTAATGTCCTTTGGCAAGACATTAATCTACATTTGCCACTCTCCACCCAGGTGCTAATTGGGTACCCGGTAGGATGCGAAGGTCAATGTGATTGGATTAGCATGTGCGCGCCCGTAAAAAGGCGACTGGCTGGAATGCTCCCCAGGGAGTGGAGATTGTGCACTGTGATGTGCGGGATGGTATACTTGAATCCAGTGACCGGGGTAATAATGATAATGTAAGCGCTTTGGTATATTCTTGTAAAGCGCTTTATAAGCAACCGTTATTATTATTATTATTATTATGATTAGTGGCTCACCTCTCCCCAGGTCGGCCTTTTTGACATGTGAATTGACTCCCTTCAAAGCAGTTCTATCAAATTCCATCAAAACATCTTCAATAAATCTACAATGCATAGGCTACATGTTGCCCACAATGCGACAAAAGTAACTGTTCCTATGTAAATGATGGAAAAGGTCGAACCTCTAACTCTAAAATCCACTTTTTGGAGCAATTTAGAGTTCTTCCTTCACCTCATGTTTGTAGAGCTGTTATGCAACTTTTTTTGCCTTAACTGAAAAGAAAGATATGTGACACACTACCTACAGGGGGCGTTTGAACTTTCTTTCTTGAATGCAAGTGGTAGTTCTAGGGGGTGGATCAACTCTACTTGTGGCTCAACTCACCTGGATCTTCCCTACATGCATCGTTTACACCAAATAGATTATTCTTTTTTGAAATAATAGTCACAAGACCCAGCCCTGAGAGACCGGGGTATTAATGAGAACTAGAAGATCAGAGGGTATTATGAGAAAGAGGATGCCGACATGTCTGCTGGGGGGGGGGGGGGGGGTGGACTTCGATCAAGGGGAAGGGGAGGGAGAGTAAAGAATAAGGGATTAAGAGAGAATGAAAGAGAAATTGGGGGGGGGCTGTAGAGTTATTAAGGGGGAAATGAGAAGATGGGGTAAAATAAAGAGAGTCAGATGAAGGGAATGAGAAAGAGTGGGCAAGAAATGGAAGAGGTAAAGAGAATGGTGGAAATGAAAAGTGAGAAAGAAGAGGGTAAAACTGAGACACGGAAAAGTAGAGCGGGCAAGAGAGAGAAAGAGAGAAATATGGTGGGGGGGGGGGGAGGTGAGACTGAGTGTAAGAGAAGAAATTGGGAAAGATGCAGACAGGTCCCATATTGTAGAAAAGTAGCATTGAGCCGACTTGGAAAGGAAGAAGAACGGCAATTGAATGAAAGGAAAGAAGACCCACCCCCCCCCCCCCAAAAGGGGGAGAGTCTCGAGTGAGATAGAGAGAATGTGAGAAGAGTAAGACAGAGTAAAACTGAGAGGAGTTAAAAGGAAGGAGAAAGAAATGAAACAAGAGAGAGAGGGGATGAGAAAGCTAGGAAAGACTGGAATAAGAATAAGATTAATAGAGTGAGAGACAGCTTGGGACAAAGAGAGAAATTGATTCGAAGTAGGGAGATATAGGGTGGTATAGGGTGGAAAGAATTAAAAGGGGGAAAGGGAGTTCCAGATTAAAAAAAAAAATGTTTATACATGATTCAGCCCCCTACCCCTTTCTCACTCAAACCTTTTTTTTTTTCCGAAATCATCTTTCAATGTTGATCCATAATTCATCTCCCTCTCTCTCTCCCTTTCCTATGTATACTCATATTTTCTTCTTCCTTCCTCTCAATCCCTTTCTTTCAACTTCTCTATAACTAAAGTTTCCTTCCATTCCGATTCAATAATTAACTCCAAATCAATCGTATGGAAACATTCATTTTCAGATATATTCTTGCCACATATCCGGACTCATTGTTTTTCCTCCGTAAACCATCTTTATCTAGCAATTTCATTCTAATTTCCTCATACATCTCCTTTATTTTAGTTCTCTATTATTTTTTTCTGCTCTGGAAGTACTTAAAAATGCATGTAGCAATGTTGATGAGAAATCTTAGACATGTTAGAAGCATGCCCTTTTTCTATATCTATCATGTAATGTACAATCATGTAGATTGCACAATTTCTGGCATGGTTCTTCAGATGTTCATACGACGCCTTGAAACTCAACAATAAACAAAGTTTCATTACCAAGCTTCTTTATTTTGTTAAATTATTTAATAAATGAAACAAGCTGATCAATAAATCAAGAAATTTGTGAATGTTGAGATAACAATTTCTTTGAGAATTCATAGATTCATAGATCACATTAGATTCATGAACATGTGAAAATGAATGGACAAACTATAAGAAATTTGTGAATGTTAAGATAACAAATTCTTTGAGAATATCAAATTGGTGAAATTGTAATGTGACAGTGGTGACATTATTTAATAGTGTCGGACAACTCTTCTCATTTGTTTCTGGCGATCATAATTTCCATTTTTGCCTTCCGTGCTGTTTTCTAATATTAATTAAGGATAACATGATGTTATACGCCCTCCAGTAAACAAAATACTTGCTTCTCAGTCATTGAATATTGAAACATGATTGATTTCATTAATTATGATGACAGAAACAAATGGGATAGTTTTCCTATATACTTGCAATTAGACTCAAATTCATGCAGTGCAAATATCATGATTTTATCAGTAAGGTCAGGAAAGTGGTAAGGGGGGGGGGGGGGGGCTGGTCACGAAGCTCCTTTATCACTTTGAGACTAGTGTGGCCTTTCACGTTTCAAAATTATAGTTCATCTGTAATTGATGGGAATCCAATGACTGAAAATTGCCCTCTTCCCTTTACAGATAAGCTTGTGTAATTCCATACATACAAACTTTGCAGAATGTTAAGTTTTCAGAAATAAGAAGCAATATTATATTAACTATAGAGTAAGCAATAAATTCAAATGGAAATTTTTAATTGAATCTAAATTTGGTCTAACTTGCAATTTTATGTTTAGCTGCATTAAATACAATTTTGGGTATTCTTTTTAACTTACTGGATAATGAAAATAGCAAAGCATATGTAACTGTACTGTTCAGTCTCGCCAATTCTAGAGAAAAAAAAATCTTGAAACTCATGCCTTTGATGATGACCCACTAAGGGCAGCTGCAAAATAAAAGAATTTAGATATTTGCCTTTTTTACTGTCTGATTTCTGTCGTAAGGATGAGTAGCACAGAACAGACTATTCTCCTCATCATACTTTTATATTCAATATCCCCCTCATAGTGATATATCTTTGCCTTTTTCTTAATTCTTTACATTCATCGTCTGTGACTGCCAATGTCTGGGAGATTCTTCAGGGTCCTCCCGGTCAGTGCCAATGCCTCATCAATCTGGAGAGAAAATAATGAAAAGGTCTTGCTATACACACATGTATAAATTATTACAAAGTGTCTATGATTTGAAAGTTGATTTATATTGAATATGGAAGAAAAAATATAGTCATATCTTATTGTATAGTGGCGAATAAACAATATCTGAATTTGCAATGACATCATGAAGCAAACGGTGTATAGATATGATCAGGGAAGACAGGGACAATGTTACAGAAGAGGGGGGGGGGCAGTCGCAAGAACAGTTCTTGTCCCCTCTGATTTGCCAAATACCCCCCCCCCCCCAAAAAAAAAAAAAAAAAAAAAAAAAAAAAGAAAAAAAGAAAAAAAAAAGAAAAGAAAAAAAATCTAACATACTGAATGAAGTCTTCTTGACACTAGCATGGTTACGACGATCGTTCCAAACCTATTTTGTTTTACTGTGAAACAAGTTAGTCAAGTTAGTTGTGTATATTCCCAAGAAAGGGCAGTTTTTAAAGCTAATATCTAATCTCACCTGTAGTAAAGATGATACATGTGATGGCCTCAAATGTTATGCAGTTACTACACCTTCTGGGTACTTGTTGCATCAGGTCTTTTTCGAGTAGGTAGCCCCCCTTTGTCCAATCTTGAAAGCCAAGTTTGTCATCCTTATGCAGCACTTGTACCTGAAATGGAAACCACAATACATTTTTGGTTTATAGTCTGAGGTCTATCATCACATGCTTATTTTTAGGTTGCAAAAGCTGATGTATTTAATGGCAAACTACAATTGAACTTAGTTTAGTTTGTATAATAAGAGAGACTGACTCAGTCTATATCTTTTCCCTAAATGTACCCTTTAATATTTGGATAGAAACGGTAACTGTAAATTATTAAGCCGCCCCCCTCAACAAATACAGGCAAAATTTTAGATGGTCTAAAAGTAGTTAAAAAAAATATCCAATGTAAATGTTTGTTGATAGAGAAATAAATATGTCCTTAGATCTAAGTAAATAAAATAATAAATGGCCAAACACAAAATTATAAATCCAACTTAAGTTGTTAAAGCTAACAACATATAAACAGGTCTACCAATTAGAAAGATTTAGATTAGGTTGAGTTAGACTAGACCTAACAGATATAATCTTTTGTTAAAAGGGATCCTGTGTAGAAGTTTACCTTTTTCTAACATTTCTCTAGAATCTGATTTATTCTTTTGTTGGATATAACAGTTAGAATCTAGATCAAGATTTAAAAATAATTAGGAATTCAATTCAGGAATGAACACGGGCGTAAACAGGCATAATTATCCGTCGTTAGTGGGGGGTATGATCTATTCATCATCAGATCTAACAGTTAGTTGGTTTACTCAGTCTAGACCAAACGGCAGACTTAACGTAATACTAGGTCTAACCATGACCATGGTCTAACGTTAGACTCTCCAACTAAAGTTTCTAAACACGGTTAGAATCTAGATCTAGATCTAGATCATCTATTCTACCTTTTTACTAGATCTATATTATTATTGGATCTAGCCTAAGTTAAATAATAGACTAGATCAAAGTTAGGTCCAACTGTTGGATCTAACGTTAACTAAAAAATATTTACATAGATTTAGATCTCCATGAATAGTTCCAGGAACTCCTCCTGGGCTGGGCATGTGTGGAAACTACAGGGAGGCAAAAGAGGAAAAGAAAAAGAGGAAGAAGAAAGAAAGAAAAATAAAATAAAATGTAGATCTTAGCCGAGTTAGATCTAGATCAAGATCTAAATGACATGTTAGACTCCAGAGTAGACTCTCGAGCCTAGATCCATGTAGAAGAAGGAGAAGCAGAATAATTGGAAGAAGAAGAAAGGAGGATGAGTCTGAGAAAAAGAAGACGAAAGGAGGAGGAGAAAAATAAGAACTCAAGAAGAATAAAATTAAAAAGAAGATGAAGAGGAAGAAAAAGAAAAAAGAAGAAGGAGGAGGAGGATCGAGGAGAAAAAGAAAAACAATTAAGTTCTTCACTTTTATTACTTTAGGTTTAACAATTACTTTGCAAAGCCAACATTTTGTTAGATCTGAAAATAAATTCTTGTTGCCTACCTCGAACTGGATAGCTGGGACTGGTCTTGTCTTGATTGAAGGTGAATTTGGTCGCTTTTGACTTTGACACTCCTCGAAGTCTTTTCCTGAAACAGGCTGGCTGTTGCTTAAGAATACTGACTAATATTATTTCTCTTGCTCATTTTCTAACTAGTCTATTTAGTTTCGCCCAGACCGTCCAGTTATACGGTAAGAGGAGACATCCTCGACCTTCACTGCTAAGTGGTTCAGCAAGCACAGTCTACGGTATACAAAGGTTTCAGCCCGCCAGAGTTGTGGGAGCTATGTGTGGGAGCGAGTTGTGCGTTGTGTGCGTACAACTTCAGCTGCTTTTTTGTGCAATGAGCTTTTTCCTGGTTTTGGTGATCATCTCAAGCAAATTGACGATGACGTCATCATTTTGCACCATCCTGATTGGCCAAAAGATTAAAATCGCACGACTCATCGCAAAAGATTCAACATGTCGAATCTCTGCGATTTGGTCTACGATTGTCGTGCGACTGATCGGATCGCTGTCATAAGCTATAGCACACTACACGATCCGATCAAAAATCAGTCGGATAGCAGTCGGATCGTACAGTGTGCGCCGGGCTTAAAGGTCATAAACAGTAGTGGTAGCAAAATGAAAGTGGGCATGAAACTGCTCAAAAACAGTCTCATATTGTTCGGCTTGCATAAAAAGATACATGAGTGAGATAATCCGGTATTCTATTCATGATTTCCGGTGATTTTCAGTAAAATAATTCAAATGATCGAATATCAACGGTTACCTTATACCCTCGCTAAGGACCACCTACCCCGACACTCCCGGCTCAACGGCGCACAGCGGTTCGCACACACTGTTTACACGTGTATGAACTGTCAACGCGGTACCGCGCTTGTAATTCGATGTTTATTTTTTGGGATATTTTAGCCATTTCTAAACCATTTTTCTTCAAACAAGCGTCACCTACGTTCGAAATTAATCATTTCACAACAGTATATGTAGTAATTTCCATTCCAGCTGACAAAGTAGTTAAATATCCAAAGCGCCACCTTTCCCACTACTGTACGATACCTTTAATAAGTGGTGGTAACGACTTAGTATTAATTATTTTTTCGCTCAGGCATCGTTGATTAGTGATTCCGATGATTATGATTTCGTCTAATCATCACTTTTGTTTGTTCGTTTGTTCTTCCAACAGCGTTCAAACCTTTGGGATCAAGGCAATCTATACATGTGTATAGATCGCTCTGTTTGGGATTGACAACAGAGATCCTATAATAGAAATATTATCTCTATGGGATTGAACTATAGCGCCATCTACGGTGATTACATCAATTTCCTCGTCCTTACTCTACTTTTCATTGCTTGTATTCTTCTCCTGGTTGGAGTTTATAATAAGGTAAAAAAAAAACAACAACACACAATCAAACAAACAAAAAAACATGATGAACTTTTCTGATCTGCTTGTTTTAAAGAGAAATTTGAATTCTGGGAAAGACGAAAAATCATATGTGAGTTTTCTCATACTTTTTATTTATGTCAGTTTGGCAGAGCATCATAGTAGAAATATCCCTTGAAAAGGATTGCTATTCAAATGCCCTCATATTCGAAATACGACGCAGTGTTCGGGCTGAACATTCACGCCACATGTGTGTTCAATCCCATATACCCATTACCTATTTTAGCGAGATTGGGTCAATTTCTTATGATTTTTGTATGATTCCAAAACCTCATAGTATACACTACTTCTTTTGTAGACATGATCAACCTGTCCCAATTGCTTTCAGACAGATTCTTTCACAATGTAATCGCATGACCAGAACTTAACTTTATCCTTAAAGGGCAATCCAACCTTGGTAATAAGATGATTTGTGTGAAAGCAGAAAAATAAGAAAAACAGAATGGTGAAAGTTTGAAAGAAATCGGACAAGGACTAAGAAAGTTATGGGTGTTTCAAAAATGAGATCACTACATCTATGCAAATCTCAAATTGGCAATTTGGTGAGTCAATTGTGACATTTTTGTGGACAACTCTCCCATTTGTAGTACACAAAAATATCATTAATTTGCGGTTTTCTTCGAGGCGCTTTTACCCCCGGGGCTGTACTCAAAATATATTTGAGATAGCATATTGTTATAGGTCTTCATGAACGAAAAGATCCTACTGAGTAATGCATTTTGAAAAAAAGTGACATTTTAGTCATTTTGTGTGTTAGAGCGAATGGGGGAGTTGTCCACAGCTACATCACAGTGACATTACCTATTCGGCCAATTTGAAATTCCCATAAGCATAGTGATCACAACTTTCAAAAATTCATAACTTTCTTATTGCTTGTCCGATTTCGTTCAAACTTTCACCAATCTGCTTCTCTGATTTTTCCTCTTTCTTTCAAAGCAACTTGCTATTAAGGTTGGATTTCCCTTTAATGCTTGAACCTCAAACTACTAGCAGTTTAAAGCAAACTTTTGTCACTGAACAATGCTCCTTTCAAATCTGCAAGACTTTATTTCGGCAGAAAATCATGCGAAACGGGGCTGAGTAAATGACCTGTGATGTAAATGTAACGGCACAGTCCGGCGAGGTGGCCGGTGGCCGCCTACCACCTCGCCTTTACGCGTTGCAATGGAAGACGGTGGAGACGAAGGATTACAGCACACACAAATTGAATGAGTGGTGAAGTAGTTTATTAACAAAACAGAATTTAGCCAAGTTGAAGAATCATTACAAATCGTCCGATATCTCTGAGCTGGGCGACCGATAATCGACAAAAACTTAAAGTTGCATGGCTAAGTATTAAACTGGCAGAGGAAAACAAAATGGCTGAACGAAGACCTGCATTTTTCCTAAAGCCTCTTTTCCTTTTATATGCCCCCCAGAAAATACCGCATGGCGAACCTCCGAAAGGGCGGATCACGCCATGGGTTAAATTAATACATGATAAATGGGACTTAATTAACCGCGAATTTGACTTTCCAAGTTGAGTTTTCCGAACTGCCATTGTTCTCTTCGCACTTGCGCAGCTCTCTCTCTTCTGCTTTCTCTCGTCATTTCACCCCTTCTACGTCTTTCATACCTCGCACTCTTCTCGTCACTCAATTATTTCTTTCACCTGTTCTCTCTCACTGTTTCCCTTCCGCAATTCTCATGTCTCAATACCCCTCGCACCTTTCTTTCACACACTCACACACTTTTTTTTTCTTCAAAATATTTTATTAGAGATTTCATTCAAAATAGATCATTACATAAAATAAATGTAAATAATTTCAAACAAATACAAATCTTCATTTCGTTTTCATACCATAGTGTTAAATTATTCACAAGACAAGCATGGAAGAATGTTGGAATGAAATCACTAAGTAAATAATATATTAACAAACACTAACGTACGCCCTATACCCCCTCCCTATGTCCCACAATGTATAATATTCAATGTAAATGATCTTTCATTCAAAATATGTTAATGTTCTTTTCTTTTTTGGGGTTATTTTCCTAGTTCATATAAAGATCTCCTTTAAATGAATAAAGGGGTAAACAAAAATGTATAATTACGGTATAATTAAATGAAATACAATTCTTCATGTTATATTCATATCATAAATAATAAGATGTGCATTTAACAATTTACCCAAGAGAAGGGGAAAATGATCATTCATGAAAAGTAACATAATGCATATTTTTTATATAAACCCTTCATCGGTATACCTTGTTACCCCTTTTACTACTTACCCCCCCCCCCCTCTCAACATTCACATTCACACTCACTAACATCCAACAAACATACCAAGATTTACACACGTACAACACTAGACACATCATACCTGCTCACATTCACATCCTTATTCACTTTCAGTTCTTCCCATTTCTGTAAGTGTAAATGTAACTTCCCTGCCTTCGTTGCTAGATTTTTTTCTTCCTCTATACAATCAGCTATATATTTTTGTATTTTCGTAGATGAAGGAACCTGGCCTTGAGCCCTAGAATGGAAAATTGCATATTTAATAAACATGACCAAAGAATTTACACATTTATTTCTATTTGAATTACCAGGTAATCCCATGTATATATCCCCCCAATTCATATCTTTTAATTCAGCCAAGCCAAAATATTCAATACAAAATTGCCATAACGGTTTCACTTTCGCACAGTTCAGAAATATATGAAAGTAAGACTCAATCTCCTTATAATAAAATGAACAATAATTGTCCCTCACAAACCCAAACCTCATCAAATGTTCTTTTGTATATATAGCTCCATGTAAAAGTATAAATTGAAATTCCCTTTGTTTTCTAATGAGAGTTGTGTTCCTTGCTCGGATAAAAAAAGTACATATTTCTTTATTTGTAAAGTTGATTTTGCTGTGACCATCCTTTACTGTTAAGTTATACGATTCACGTAAATTGTCGATAAAACAGTTATAAATAGTTCTAGATTTAACTACCTGAAAAGTTTTTTCCTGCCCAGCAATATTCATGTTTATATTAAAGTCAACAAAATCAATTTTCATAAATTTGACCGAAGGAGTAGCATTTTTCCAACTAGTTGGTATGGCTTGAGCAATATCTACTATCTGGAGCAATTGATTTGCATTAATCCAAAGATTTTGAAAATAAACCACAGGCTTTATATGCCCATTGTCAAAAATGTGATTTACAGTGCGTATGCCTTTATTAAATAGATCAATATCACAGATCATTTTACCTCTTATACAAATATTATGATGATTAAATATAACCGGATTAACCTCCCCTTCAGAGTATCTATATTTCCTCATATCTTGCCAAGCCTTCAGCATTTCTGAATAAAATTGTGGTATGTTTAATGTTAATTTAGAAGTGTCAAAGTCGCATAAGAACAGAAATCTCCCACCAACTGTTCTGAAACAAAAGTCAAAATACAATTTCCATCCAGCATCCCTTTCTCCATATAATAAATGTTTCAGCCACATCAAACGCTGTGCCTTTACAAACAATTTAAAATTCATCATTCTTAACCCTCCATGCGAGTAGTCCTGATACATTGTACTTCTTTTTATGCGGTCTTTACCTGACCACAAAAATTCAAAAGTAATTTTTTCCACCTCAGCAAACAACCACTGCGGAACCACTATAAGTGACGAGACATAATTTAATTTTGATAATGCATATGTTTTTAACAAGTGTATTTTACCCATAAGTGTGAGATCCCTTTGTTTCCACCATCCCAAGATTCTTTTTATTTTACTAAGTATTTCTTTGAAATTCAAATCTTCTTTTATAATCACATTCATAGAGAAATAAACACCTAAATTTTAATTTGCTTGACTAAATTTCCGAACAAGGGAATTTGGGTTCTATCACTATCTTTGCCCATCCACAAAAAGTTCGTTTTCTCTTTGTTCACCTTAAGACCACTTACTTTCTCGAATTCTTCAAAAAGATATTGAAGCCGTTTTATAGAATTTGTATTTTTCACAAACAGGGATATATCATCTGCATATAATATTTGTTTAATTTCATGTTTTCCAAACTGAACTCCTTCAATGGTAATGTCTCTCCTTATTGCCAAAGCAAGTGTTTCTAGACAAAGCAAAAACAAATATGGGGAAAGGGGATCCCCCTGTCTTACTCCTCGTGTTATGTTGAAATAACCAGTGGAATACCCCCCATTCATAATACAACTTGTAATATCTGTGTATAATACACGAACCCACGAACAAAATGATTGACCAAAGCGTTTTACTCAACGAATACAAGTTTTCATAATATGATCCAATCATCTTCAATATTTTCTTCCTATCCTTAATAACCTGTTCATCTTGATCATATAATTCTCCAATTACACTTTTCCGTTTATTAAACTTAAGTAACTGTTCAAAATATTGTGTCTTCTGTTCTCCTTCCTCAAACCAAACGGCCCTTGATCGAATCTTTAAACCTTGTCGAGTATAATCATACAATTTGTTCAAATTGGATTTTCCCCCCCTCAATTTCATCAATTATATTTCTGGATGGTTGTGCTAAAAGTTGATTTTCTAAGCATCTGATTTCCTCTTCTACTTTTTCAATTTCAAGTTTCCTGAGTTTTGCTTTTTTCTTTGTATAACTATTAATAAACTCTCTCATTTTCATTTTAAGAAAATCCCACAACAATAATTTATCTTTTATTTTAGGAATCCACTCATTTTTTAATTCGACTACTTCATCTCTAAATACACTCACAAATTCTTGATCTGCGCACAAGCTATTATTAAATTTCCAGTAAGAGTTACCGAAGTGGGGCGTGTCTACAAAGCTCCTTAACTGAAGCAGAACACCAGAATGATCTGGTGTAATGGATGTCAAAATATCACAACAATTAACAGAATTTTGTAAGATAGACGAGCCAAACCAGTAGTCTAACCGACTTAGGACAACGGGCCACTTTTGTCTAAATGTAAATTGTTTCTTATCTGGATTCCTCTTTCTCCATATATCTTCTAAACCATATTTATCAAGAAGGTCTTCAAATTTATCATTAAATCTATTTTTAGAAAAGTTCCTTGGTCCCATATAATCCAATTTTACGTCCATTATTATATTAAAATCTCCTCCTAAAAGAAGTATATCTCCAGCGCTATAAAGCTTTGAAATATGGTTATCCAGTACTTCTAAAAATTCAGTTTGCATCTTCTCTTTATCTCTAGTGGGAAAATAGCAATTAACTAAAAGAAGCTTGGATCGTTGAAATTCTAGTTTCATAACAATGTATCTTCCATTTTCATCTATAACAACATTTTCAATTTTCAGATTTAAGTTTGGAGAAATCAATACTAAAACACCTTTACTGTGGTTTGTCCCATGACTAAACAAGGTTGGACCATTCCATTCTGATTTCCATTTTTCTTCTACCTCTTCAGTGCTGTAAGTTTCTTGTAAAAATGTAATGTTACTACTTTTATTTCTACAAAATTCAAAAAATGTTTATCCTTTTAGTCTTATCTCTTAGTCCTCTCACATTTAGAGTGAGTAGAGTAAAATATGACCTCCTATCCATATCTTTTTGTCATATCCCCAAAATGCAAATGAACATCAATGAGTAACAGATCTGAATGTGAACAGGCATCACAACACACCAGCCAAACAAAACCACACCAAACATTACACTCCCATTCACACCAAACACTCCATAGATTCACCGAACACACATAACGCTGTACATATACACAATTATTCACACCACAGCATCCACCCATGCAACTAGCACACATACCTAACATAACACCTTACAGCCTGAACCCAATGGAACTCCCTTCTGTTTAATACTTAACAAAACCGCTAGGAAATATCTAAACCTAGTTGGTGAATAACACAATTTCCCTTTCTTGAAAATATAAAAAAAATATCAAAAAGTGCTTTCAGCTCGTCTGAGCCATGATTGCACCAAAATTATTACATGTAAATCCACTATCACTATACCCAATCATCCATAACCTTAGAAGTTACAAATTTTTTCTTTAATTTAAAATCCCCCCCACTTCCAAACAAGCCAAAACGGTTTGCATCCTGTTCAATGCGCCTTACTCAAATTCGAATAATCATCAATAATATTACAGTACTAGCATCCAAAATGGTGTTTGGTAAATTGTATGCAACCTCCCTTTGGTACATTGTATATGCAACACCTTTCTTACGTTATCAATAAAGAAAAGATATGAAAGAAATAAAATATAACAATAAGCTTAAATTCGTCTGTACCATATCCAATGCACCTTGATGAAATCACACACAAAAGGGGGTAAATACTATATTATGATTCTTTTTTTACATTGTATGAAACACCTTTCCTATATTATGTATGCTGTTATTGTGAGAGGGAAGGAAAGAAAGAAATAAAAAAACAAAAAACATGCTTTGTATCATAATCATTATGCTTGATTAGAAAAAAAAATCATGATTAATCCATGTACCACTGTCATTGCACCTTGATTAGATGCACATTAAAAAAAAAAAATTATTAACCCACATAGTCAATAAGCTTTGATTACATGCACATAAAAAAGAAAACACCAATCCATATACGGCCATCTTTGCGCCTTAATTAGATGTACATACAAGGAAAACATTATCAATCCATCCTTAGGCCTTAATCAGATGTGCATAAAAAGAAAAACCTTATCAATCCGTGGACCACTACCATTACACCTTGATAAGATGCACATAAAAAAGGGAAATTCACAATTCAACCTCAATGACATTCCTTTTGGATCTTGCACCGGACATTACAAAAGCTTCCAATATTGGTAAAAGAATTAAGAGCTGCCATGCATACATTTTTCGCAACTAGTTACCCTGCCTGCACTGGCACTCAAAGTCATAGTCAGACCTCAGAAGAGAAGTCTGTGAATAGAGAAATGTTTTCAAGTAGGAGACATAATACATGTATCATAATGTTTTTTTATTATTATTATTAATTTTTTTTTGCATTCTTGTCTTATATTGAATCCTGTCAATCATGTAAATATGTGATTCTGTTGATTTACTTTAATAAAACATTTAACAAAAAAAAAAAAAAACCCCAAAAAAGCGGGGGAAAAAAAATCAATTCTCAATACTATCCACCGCAAACACATTCAAAAGTAAAGTCCTTTTCTCCTTTCTTTCCTCTTTTAAAATTGTAAAGAGAGTTGTCCCCTGACCAAGGAGAAGTCCTCGACTATGGATTTTGGACAGGAAATTTTGGAAAAAAGGGGAAAAATTAATAAAAGAGCTGGGGAAATGCTTAAAAGTAACATGTACATTTTTTTTTCTCACAGAATGAACTCCTTGTTCGATGAGACAGGGCAAAACTAAATTTAATGTATCATCCTGTACCTCAAATAATCTCTATCACTTTTTTGTAACTGCCATGAGAGATAGGTAGAAAAACAAACAAAAACAAACAAACAAACAAACAAAAAAACCCATCATTCTGATATATCATATTTGTTTTTCATTACACATCTACGATCTGCATGGAACTATAATCCACACTTATACAATTTTTTTGTCTTCTTGACTTTACCTCTTGTTTAAATAACTTCATCGTATCACAGTCTTGATATATAATTTTCACAGTTTTAACTCTATATACAGCAATACAGCCTGGTCCTATATAACCTCACTCAAAATGGCTCGTGTTTCAAGTATTTGTCTGTTGCTTAATTCCAAAATATGATATCGAAAAAAAAAAGGAACGTACTCACTTTGAATCTTGCCATCTTTTTGTTTTTATTTTTCCTTTTCCTTGTTTCACAAAACTGAGAGCTTTATACCAGCTTCAAAATACATGATCAAGGATAACCACATAACTGAAAATTAATCATCTTATTCCTATAATGGAAACATAATTTCACTAGCTGAATAACACAGATATACCTAATATACTGGTGTAACACATCCTGGTTCCATTTTGTTTTTGTCTCATTGCTTATTGTGATACCAATTGCCAAGACATATAAAAATGCATGTATAAAAAAAAAAAAAAAAAAAAAAGCACCAAAGGACCTTAATTTTTCCTCCTTTAAACTCTGCACTTGTCAATTTCTTTTGAAACCTATTCCTTTTCCATGAATAAGTCAAACAATAAAATCAAAAATATGTATGGATCTACTGCTTTTCAGTACATATAATAGTTGAAATTCTTATTGTGCACATTTGACAGTTTGATTAAATGTGTACAAAAAAGTAAAATAAACTTTCAATTTGAAAACATTCTTGCCATCTTATTAATACATGTTTTGTTTCACAGTCTATGATTTTATCTTCTTTTTCATCTCTCCCTTCCAATGAGTGGCCGTTGACCGCTGACTTGTTGTTAGAGATTTTATGTCAAATTATTCATTCAAATTATTCACTTTCACCGTTGATATGACAAGCAGTGTTGATATTTTGTCGTTGCAGATTTATATGAAACTCGAAGTACTCCCTTCTACAATAGTATACATCACAGTGTTTTGCTTCCTTGTAGCATTCCATTCTTTCACCTCTGTTTCTTCACCTCTATTTATTTTGGCTGTTGACCATTGATGTCTAATCGCTGCCAATTTAGATACTACACTTATTTACTTTCACAATGAATTATCTCACAAGTAATACAACCATTTCATATCACTGTCGCCAAGCGAAATCACTGTTGCTGCTAATCCGCTATTTTTCCTTTCTCACACTCTGTTGCTCATTTCAATCAAACAAATTAAAATTGTCTTCCACAATTACTTCTTCAAAAACAGCGTATCTATTCAAAATAGGTGAAGCAAAAATGAAACTTGCTGATTTCCATACTTATCCTGACCAATCAGACCACTTGTCAGGGGGACCACCATTTCGTGAAGGCTTCCTCGTTTGCAGAATAACTTTTATTCCAACGACCTTGATCCTCGTAGCAATATGGTTGTTCTTCCTTATTATATACGCAATGGAAGCTAACCTGCCTCTCTCCTTCTTCATCTTAGGGGGGGGGGGGGGGGGGGGAGGTCTGTGCGTATTGTAACTTTGCTGAATCCAGAGGTAGGGGTGACTTCCGTAGCATCCACTCGCTCCGGCGGCTGAGGCTGAGATCCGGAAGCAGTCGTTTCCTCCCTTCTGGTTGGGGCGCCCAACCTATGAACGTTCACCAGCGGAATTCTAGCCGCTTCCTCTTTCGGAATGTTCATGAAATGGCAAAACAATTCTCTCACAATCACATATACATTTTCGTTGGGTTTACAGGCCACTCCATACACCAACAAATTTTGTTTTCTGTCATGTACTTCACTCAGCAGAATCTTCTCTTCTAATTCACCTATCCTTTTTTCAATGCTCTCCCGCAAATTCGGCAAAGTTCCCTCTTCCAAATCTTTAAGTTTATCTGAAGTGAAAGTTAAGTTTGCCTTTAAATCCGACACATCTTTCTTGGTATTTAGGTCATTTTTTACTGTTGCCACTTCTTCTATGACCTTATCTAACTTGCTATTCATTAGTTGTAAAGAGGATCGAATCTCACCCATGAATTCAGCTAGTTGCGGTGGAATAGCAGCCGCATTCCCCGCATTCCCTGGTGTCTCCTGAAGGGATGAGTCGGTACTATCTTGTCTACTGAGTGTATCCGATACAATGGCGCCTCTGCTTGCTCCACGTGTATGATTCGACGCCATGTCTTGAAGATTGTCTTTATTCCTATTTTCACTATTTTGCTGCTTTGTCCTCAAATTATAGTCTCTTCTTCCTTCATTCATGGTTTGCGGTGTTGTCCAAAGACACAAAAGATATTTATAGTCCAGTCACCAATAGATATTTCCATCAAATTAATAACATTTTACGGGAGCTCTGAAGAGTTGCTTCTAGTCCGCCATCTTACATAACACACACACACACACACACACACACCCTCTCTCTCTCTCTCTCTGAATCTCTCTCGGCATGTCTCTCACTTGTCCTCTTTTTCTCGCTCTTCCAAAAACTCTGAAGCATGCAAGCCGAAAACAGCAACCCTGAAATAAATATTTCAAAAGGAAATAATTATTTTCAGCTGGACTGTCTGCAATTTCCAATTCAATACAAATTATTCTTTCCCAACAACCAATCACCATCCTATAATCGCGTACATTAACATTAGTAAATCCCAGACAGCCTCAAGCCACCCAGCAACAGCTCTGCCCAGTAACGAACTCCACCATGCTATTATTTATAACCTTACCGAATATCTTTGAGAAATTTACCAATGTTTGCCTTATCACCCATCCACTAGTGCAGCCTGGCCTCTTTGAGAGGGAAGTTACTATTCCCGAAGCCCAGCATAGAGGGAGACATAATACATAGTACAAGACATAGTACAAGACCCCATAGCAGCCAACCCGACAAAGAGTCCAGTACAAATACTTTCCCACCTTGGAAATCCTAGGCATCAATCAAGAGATTCTTGACCCTGATTGGTCAAAGATCCCTGGAGGGTTGGGGAGAGGCGGTCCTCTGAACCAATCAGCTGGTTGGCATCATATAAAAAAACAACGGGGAACTGGAAAAACAATGCAACCAGTGTGTGCTGTGCAAATAAACCAAGGATGCCAACCAGCTGATTGGTATTAGTCTAATTATCCAAACTGTAATATTTAGTTCATGGATGAAATCAAGGGAAAAGCATTTGATTGAATAACAAAAAACGGATGGTTATTGTTACAATATCATGAAAATATCTTTATTTTGTACAGAATTCGTAAAAACTTTGTATTTGTCATCATCCTTGAGGTAAAGTTGTTTTTGGTGAGAACAAAAGTTGTGTACGTAAGACTAGTCGTCCCTGACCAACAACTGTGTTCAGAGGACCGCCTCTCCCCAACCCTCCAGGGATCTTTGACCAGTCAGGGTCAAGAATCTCTTGATTGATGCCTAGGATTTCCAAGGTGGGAAAGTATTGTACTGGACTCTTTGTGGGGTTGGCTGCTATGGGGTCTTCTACTGGGCACACACGAGTAATTCGGGCCCCCATAGTAACACGTGTTAAATTGAAGCACATCAAAAATTCTTATTTAAATAATCTCTCTACAAAAATTGTTTTAACTGACAGAATAGCAACTACACTGATGGTACTACAAAATTAGGTACTTTATTTGGGCACTTAATCGGCTACATCAAATACTGCGAAGGTTGAAACGAGGCTTATCACGAACTAAGACTTTTCAGTGCTGTGAACAGTGGAAATGCACTGCAGATCAAATAATTCCTCTAAAATACCCAAAGGCGTCCAAGCTTCCAGATAGGGGTGAAATATGAAAGAATGTGACTTCCAAACACCATTTCTCTTGAAAAGATTTACAGCCGACAAGTATTCAATTTTATATGAATATTTTTGATCAGCTACCATTACGTCATCTTACTTACGCTAGTCCCAAATTCATCGGCAGCGGATGAATTACTCGTGTGTGCCCTACTATGTCTTGTACTATGTATTATGTCTCCCTCTATGTTGGGCTTCGGGAATAGTAACTTCCCTCTCAAAGAGGCCAGGCTGGACTACCCATCCACATACCAGAACGCCAGCCTGACCCAGAAACACTGGCAACTGAAATGTCCGAACAATAGAATGTGGATAGTGCAAGAAGGCAAACGAACTTTCCATCAAAACCAAAACAAATCTCAATTTCTGTACCACTATATAATATATATATTCTACTAAATACATTCAGATAAACCCAACGCGACAAGAAACAAACTGCAGATCTAACTTCCTTTCTGAAATTTAACTCGACCCACCGTCGGGTCAAAATATCAGTAACATATGGAACGGAGAATGCATTTTAGCAGTCATGTTTATATGCTTTTTTTTTTATTACAAGGGATTACCATATCAATATCATGCTTACAAGGAAGCTTCAGAAGAGCAACAATTCAAAGTCCTATCCGAGGGACTAGGTAATGGCCATTGTGAATATTTACAGTCAGACTCTACATTCAAGATTTCTAGATTTCATTTCACAATAAAATTAAGAGGTATATATAATGCTCTTGTTTATCACCATACACACTCAAAAATATGTATTGAAACATAAAGAATCTATTTAAATTTGAATAGAAAGGCTCCTACGACGTGCACTTACGCGAATCTATTCAAAATGAATAGAAAAATGTCAAGTCATTCGGATATTGTTTTGAATTTGAATCTATGATGTTAAATGTGACTTGAATTCTAATGTCAAATTGACGAGTTTCGGATTCACAATTACTGAATAGTTGTTCTGTTTAAAAAATCAATAGGTTGTCACTAAGTACACTTGGGGGAACTAAAACATATATTATTCGATATATTATTTTTAGAATGGTTTTGATTGATTATAATTGTCTTTTTCCCCTTTTATTCCAGGGCATATGTTTATACGAGTTAATTATTTTGTTTAAGTCCCCAAATCAGCACTAAATTCTTTAACAATCCATGTTTTAAATAGATAAGACAAATTAGAAAAAAAAGGAGAGTAAATTTTATATATTGATTAACTATCATAAATGTAACTAGGTCCATATGAAACCCATCCTTTATTGACATTTTGTTGGTTGTTGAAACTGGTCTTGATTGGTCATTTCCTTTTAGGAAATTATAAAGACTTAAGTTTTATAGATGAAAGAACGATAAATTTACAAGACAAACTTAAACAAATTATGTTGTTTGTTTTGATTTGACGTTTATTTATCTTTCGGTATTATCACATGAAACTATACATAGAAAATAAGTTCGTTGTAAATAAGGCTCGAGTTGCCTTTTTATGATAAATAAATGGTTCATGAAATAATGATTTAGGTGATGCGAAAAAAAGAAGAAGAAGAAAAGACAGCCTTATAAAAACCTGCAATTTTTTATCTTCCCGTTTATAAATCATGTGTTAATACTGTGTGTCATATTGCAATATCAAGAACTGTACATAAGGGGCGTGGCCGAATCTCTGACGTCATGGCTCCTAGATCAGAGCATGGACCCTATAGCTAGGTCCGTGATCAGAGGAAATATGCAAATCATTTACGACATGTTATAAATTTTATAATATTTGATTTGATTTACGTACATGGGCATGCAGTCCTCAAATACATACAGTGCTAGTCAAAAGTTTTCGGTAGACTTTGGATCTTGAAATGAGTTTTTACATTATTGTGTATTTCCCATGTATGATGAGCTTGTCTGCATGGGCACTGACAAATGTGCTACAAGTTTAGTTACACATCATTTTTATGAATACTATACATTGTATATTAGACTCTGATGTACTTCCTGGTGTAATTTGCTTCTACCATTCTTCAGTTAGAGTTTCAGTTTTATTTCATATTCTAAATAACATAAACGGAACATAAACAATGGCCATTGCATTACTTCAATCATATAGGAAAATATCTTCAATACTTTCAACAAAAGAAGAAAACAAAATGCAGGTGAACATACAGAGACTCAGATCAATATTCCATCACTTTAAAGTTGGGATAAGACAAACTAATTTTGTGTGAAACATGAGGGAATCTAGTTAGAAGCTAGGCTTGTAATTCTAGATTCCCTTAATTAAAGAATAAAAAACAGTCTTTGATATTATTACATGTATATGCTAGATAATCTTAAGAAAACATTAAAAGAAAGATAAATAATAAAATGGGAGAGAAGAGGGGTGCAGTTCATGACTAGGGAGCCATAGGATGGATTGCGTAAGTATTTAAGAGGGATATTTTGAATTTGCCTTTCAATGTATACAGTGAGGAGGTTAGCCCGTATTAGTTAAGTCTAGGGGAGGTCATTCCACAGTTTGGGTCCTGTAAATATAATGGCATTACAACACTGATCAAAATTAAAGTAAAACAAAGTAACACAT
Source organism: Heliocidaris tuberculata (assembly GCA_025618425.1). Classification (NCBI taxonomy): domain Eukaryota; kingdom Metazoa; phylum Echinodermata; class Echinoidea; order Camarodonta; family Echinometridae; genus Heliocidaris; species Heliocidaris tuberculata. Next base: position 22,572,481 of record CM046846.1, read on the forward strand.
GCAATAGGTCAAAAGTAGCCACATTCGGGTTAGTCACTGGCAAATGGAATATATTCCCTCAATGAATTTTTGAAGAATTATTGATTAAATTGTCTGTTCTCTTTTCTAGCAAAAAGGTTCACGGATACTGCTCAGATCTTCATTTTCAACTTGCCAAACACAAGCCTTTTGGGGTTAGGGTCCAGAGACAGAATATGCCAAACCATTGGCATTCCTTTACCTCATTTTAATATTTTCTTTGGACAACAGGTAGTTTTTGCAGAGCTTATTGTGTTTGGGGGTGATTGTATTGCTACAATGTAACAATTTTCCCGATTATGTTTTTGTATTGAATGATTTTATTGGTCATTAATGATAGGCAATCTATTTTTCAATAGAACATAAGAACATATTACATGTGTATTAAAAACCAACTAAGCTATTTAAACATCGGAATAAAGTGATAGAACAAAAGTTAATTCAGATAATCTGCAACTATTGCGATGAACATCAGTGATCAACCTAAATTATCAATACATTCTCTTTTGTCAAAGTAGTTACATTAGTAGGCCGGCCACGAGCCAAAACAATTAAAAAGACAATGAAATCCAGTTTCATGTTCATTGTACCGTCTGTACATGTATATTTTTGTATATTGTTTGCACTTTGTTCTGTTTCGATCGATTTTGTGTTTTTTCCTTTTGGCAATTTCCTCTTCATTTGATTTGTATTTATAATAATGGCTACTTATATAGCGCTCATATCCGTCACGCAGTGACGCTCATGGCGCTTAGACATTATTACCCTGGTTATATGTTATATAGTGCTCAAAACAGTGTAGTCTGGGTAATGTGTTTTGGTACTTACATCTGCTTTCCTTCCCATCAAGACTAAAAAGTTAAACGTTTGAGTGACTTCCTTTCTGGGTCGCATTGCACCAAACAAGAATTTTCACGAGGGTAAAGTTGAGCAATATTTTGTTGAAAATAATGGGTGATTTTTTTTTCAAGCAGAAATCATTGGCATTGAAAAAAAATCCAACACATGTGGTATGGTTTCTAATTCAATATTAACAAAGAGCTTCTACCATCGCTCCTTTTCCCGATGCGGACTAGCCAGGTGTTTTTTGGGGATCAAATTATTTTTAAATCTATATTGTGTAACCCCCAATTACGCATTTTCTAAAGAGACAGAGCGCTGGTATCATTCACTGAGTAATACAAACAGTGGCGGATCCAGGATTTCTCTTGAGGGAGGGGGGCTCAATCTTTACAAAATTTTCTGACAAGCAAGCAAAAAAAAAAAAAAAAAAAAAGGTCCTCATTATTTTTGGGCCCCTTTTCACTCAAAAAATCTCTGACAAGCAACCCATTGGCGACCCTGTGTGCAACCGACAGGGGACAAGTCGCCGAGTAAAATAATACACGTGTATTTCAAATTTCGGTGTTTCAGTCGGAAGTGTTTGTTTATGCAGCTTTGTCGGTTGTGCTGGTAGGCAGCTGGTAGCCACTCTAGCATGTCTAATGTGACTAAGCCAACAGCCCAACGAGTGTATCAAATATTAAATATTATTTCAAATAAAACTTATTTGAGCTTCAAAGAACAAAAGTAAAAACGCACACACACAAAAAAAAAACAACAACAACAACAAGCCCTCAACAGAGGTTCAGAACGCTGTCTTCCAAGCGTTGATATTGGTTTTTATATCCCTCATTGAAAACTTCTTGCTCTTGGATTGATCGAGAGCACTTCATGTGATTAATCATAATTCTACCAGAAAAAGAAATTACTCCAGGAAAAAAATAGGTTTAGTGACGTCAAACTTTTCAGAGTATGATTTTTTTTTTTTTTTTTTTTTACTATCATGCCTTCGACTGCCCCTTGCTCCCTAGGATCATTTCTTCTGACGCGTACGGCGAGCAGCCAGTAGTCTCCCTCGGGTAACTCCCGCGATGGGACGGCGCGGGCACCAGTGAAATTACGCCGAGCCCGAGAATTTTCATGAATCCATATAAAGAAAAGTGAGGGGGGGGGGGGGGCGGATACAAAAAATAGCCGTCAATTTTACAAAATATGCATGAATTAACACCAAGCCCAGTAAATATTTGCAATTAATAATTCTGTCAACCAATCTTGTCAAAGATTCTTCGCGATTTGCATGAAATTATGTTCGATTTACTGTTTAAAAGTGACCTGTCCGGACACACGACGTGTTGGTTATGTAAATGTAATTGGATGTAGGTCAGTAGATCAGCCGTTTCTCATGCATGCGCAATCGTACTAGCTAAATGCGCGTCGTAACCATCGATCTCATAACGCGCACGTCATCAGTCGAACTCAAAACATGGCGACCTGTGTCTAGCCTAACTTAGTGTCCGTCGAAAGGAAAAAAAGATATGATTTTAATTGACGAGGACCAAAAACAAACCAGGAAACAAATGAAGTAGCCTATATTCAGCTATCAGGTAAACTTTACCTACCGTGTTCGGTTATCAGGTAAAATTTCATTTGAGTGTAAACTGTCATAATTATGTCGTTTGACCCTTTTATTTTTAAACTGTTTGTTAGGTCTTACTGTTTTGTGTTACTTTTTATTTAGTAACAAAGTTAGACCTAAATATAGATCTGTTTAACGTTAGCCTACCAGACTAAATAAGTGCTAGCGGACCCGAAGACTAAGTTAGGCCTAGTCTAGTATTAAGTATTTTTTTAAAATCTAAAGTTTTAATCTAAAGGCCACCGCACACCTTACGATCGGTCTGCGATCCGATTTGTGAAATAAATCGCTATGGCATTAGATATTGGCAATTTAACTAATGAAATCTACCCTATTCAGGTTCTGAAAAGTAATATGAATACTAAACATAGGGTTTTGGTGAGCTGTCAGCTTTCTACAGGGAATAAGGGCAAAATTAGTTTCAAATCGTAGGCTGTCATACGATTTTTGTGACGTCACTACGACTTGGAGCCGATTTGGCCATTCCACCGACTAGAAAACTCGGCAAAGGCCGTATTATCGATTTTACTATCTGTATGACTATTCAGACCCTCAATCAAAAATATTTTTCGTTTTTAAATGCTTTGTCAAATAATAATACATTTTCTTCTGAAATCGGATGGCAGACCGATCGTAAGGCCTGTGCAGTTCATTACCAACGTTAACTGTTACTGTTAGCCATATACTTTTCACTTTCGGATTTTCACCGATTACGTTACGGTATAGATCTAGATCTACCCTTTAACACTTTATAACAGGATTACAATTAACTTGATGTTATAGTCTATAGACTACCTAGGCCTAGTCATAGAGGCCTATAAAAGAAAATTGATATACAGGGCCTTTATTCTGAAATCTACTTCGATCTACGGGGTCGGTCTCAGGCTCAGCGACTATCAATCGTCAATCTATTCTATTGGCGTCCACTGTGTTTTGCTCTAACCGTATATAGATTTAACAACAACGCGAGATTTATACCATCTAACATTAATTTGTCATATGTAGATCAAAGTTAAATCCAAATATATTTAAATTGTTGATGAGGGATATAAAACAAATATACAGGGCCTTTATTCGGAAATCTAGTGCGATCTATGGAGTCGGTCTCTACAGTCAATCGTCTATTTCTCTAGCTCGGGGCTCTCGCCCCTCGAGGAAATAGACGACTGTAGTCACTTCGACCGACCCCATAGATCGCACTAGATTTCCTCGGGCCCTGTGTATTTGTATACTATCCCATTATGATGCCTATCGTCATGATGATCATAACGAATAATTTAAAATTATGTTGTTGCCGGAAATCGTGCATTTTAATTCTTTATGCTAATAATTATCATCTTAATTGGCAAGGCGCCAAATTCTTTCAGTTCACTACATACTTTTGTAAGCATCGTATGCGGAAGTAAGAAAAATAAATACAATGTAAGAGTGTAAAATCCTCTTTATTCTTTTAAAAAGTATACATTCATGTACGATTCAACGACAGGAATATATTACAATCAAATAGGCACGTGGACATGGGAGAGGGATGAAGACGGTGTCAATTTGAAGAATAAAAGTCATCAATCTAGAGTAAGGTTAATATCAACTAAATATTTTAGATTCCGTTTATCAATAATATTTGTGCATCCGTGCACCCCCAGGACTAAACGATACCAACTTTTAAAAATCTTCTTTATAATGTAATTAAAGATATTTAAGATGTTAATAAGAAAAAAAAGTGGCCCCTCATGGTGAAAATTAAGATGGCGTCAAAGGTGATGAAAATGGGCTTTTATTCAATTTCTTAGGGGGTCCCATTGTACCCTTTTGACATCTTCCCCTGCAACTTTTTGTATGATTATTAGATTTCATTGAAACTTGGTCATCCTATTTAGAATTATATTCTGCACATTTTGATACAAATCAAACGTATGTACCTTACTGACCATTGCCATGGCAACCATCTATTTCAATACAAACCAACATGGTTTTGAGAAGTTTTTGATATTTTGGGGTGAAAATTGATTCGGTTTTTAAACTTTAGTTTAATATGGGTTCGATACAATATTTAGACAGAAGAAAGATATCGTACATCTCTTTGGTGTATATAAACACCATTTGATAATGGTCAATTTAATTGCTTATCAGTGGAGTACCCTGCAAAGCATTATACAAACCTCTGTTTTGAGAAAATTTGAGATTTTTTGACATCTGTCAACACATAGAACACATAAACAGTTACCATATAGGTCATAACTTTTTATCTCATAATCCTAATCCAACGAAACTTCTCCATGATTTAAACCAACAAACAATATATTTGTATCAATTTTCGTTGCCATGGTAACCGTTATTCATGTAAATGTAATTTTTTATGATTAAAAAAAAACAGATATATCTTTGAACGTATAGAATTCAGTGTAAATGTGAGTTAGATGTAATAACCAGGCAGTTATGATATTGTTTGTAAATCTAATACACCCAAATAAGATCAGGCGTGATTATATCTAATAGTTTTATAGTTAGGGATGTAAACATGTGTGACGCGCCTGTGTGCGCCTGGGGAGGAAACTACGGATAATAAAGGTTCGCTTGTGGTGGGCGTTGTGGCGTGCGCCTGTAATCCAGCTAACAGTGGAAGTTATAAACTGATTCAGCGGACCCAGGTTCGAAACTGAGTCACGTCTTTCGGATGGTGACGTTAAAGGTCGATCCCCAGACGTAAATAATCATATCTGATTGATACACGTCTGTAAAAACCCAATTACACACACACACACACACGCTATCGAAGACATTGATACACAACCATGGCCTCCTCAGTTGTAATCTTTTATGGTCTGATTGTGACGGTATTGGGGTTGTTCTGCTATTCTTTTGATGTGAATGATTATGTCAGAGTTGGACGGAATGTTTGATTCGTGACAGATTGGGGACCTTGTCCAGGAGTCGAAAAACAAGCCGGTTTCTTGTCGAGGTAGTTGCATTTTTTATATCCCGTATTATACTGCGGTTGTGTACCATACGTACGTTGTTGTCTATTATGGGTGCATGTTTGGTGTGTGTGCTTTTCGCACGTGCAGTAGTATTTCGCAGGTTTGGTCTACGACGGGTCACGCTCGATTTTTCGGGAATCTAGCCTTGGTTCAAGGCGCGGTGAATTTTGGATTTTTTTTTTACCGCTTTGTGAATTGTACTGCACATTCGTGCTTGTTCATAGTTGTTTGGGACTACGTTTTGTGTGGATTGGTCTATGTTGTGTACATGGGAACATTTGGCTAGTGATAGCTTGATTTCCTTTGGGAATTTGCCTTTATTTCAAGGTGTTTGGTAGCCCTATTCAGTTTGGTACTGTAGTCTTTGGTAATTTCAACTATGGAACAGGTTCAGGGTTTTGTTGATGGACCCACTCCCGAGGTGTTGGTGCAGTTGAAGGAAGCAGAGTTGCTTGAAGCTGCTCGGATTTTAGGAATTCCTGTTGGTTCCTCGGATAGGAAGGCTGATATTACGGATCTCATTCGACGATTCTTAGTTCAGACAGGTGTTTGGTCAGCCCCAGTTGCTACTGGTGAAGGGGAGGATGATGCTTCTGAATCCTCGGCTGAATCTAGTGCTTCTCAGTTGGGCCTTAAGACTCTTGAAACTCAGTTGAAGTTGAAAGAATTAGAATTTCGGACTAAAGAGGTTGAGTTGGAAATGAAGAGTATAGATTTGAAGTCTAAAGAACTAGAGATGAGGAATGGAAGTTCTCCAGTGAGGTTTGACGCTTGCCAGAATGTTCGGCTTGTCCCCAAGTTTGATGAGGGCAAGGTGGAGGAGTTCTTCCAACATTTTGAAAAGGTTGCAGTAAATTTGGGCTGGGATAGATCTGTCTGGCCGACATTGGTCCAGAGTGCCCTTGTAGGTCGTGCCCAGGAGGTGTATGCCTCGTTGTCTGTTGAGCAAAGTGGGAGTTATGAGGAGCTCAAGAGGTCCATTTTAAGAGCCTATGAGTTGGTGCCTGAAGCACACAGGCAGGCATTTCGCAATGTCAGGATGAACGAGGAGGATGCTTATGTGGACTTTGTTCGCCGGAAGGTTAGTCATTTCGACCGGTGGCTGACGTCAACTGGTGTAGACAGTTTTGACCAGTTGAAGGAACTCATACTGCTAGAGGAGTTGAAACGTTCTGTTTCACCCGATTTAAGGCAGTATCTGGAAGAACGTGAGGTGAAAGATGTCCGGAAAGCGGCAGTTATTCTTGACGAATATGTGTTGACCCACAAGGTTGTCGAGAGGAATAAAAACATTCCCTTGAGAGGCAGGCAGGGTGTTGCGAAGAAAGGTCCTTCTAGGAAAGGTGAGCCTCAAGACAATCCTGGTTCTGTCAAAAGCACACAAAAACAGAAACCTGGTCCTGGCCTTTGTTTCTATTGTAAACAAGATGGGCATAGAATGTCGGAATGCAGTAAGCTCAAGAAAAAGAAAGAGAAGGAAGGTTTTGGTGCTAGGAAGGTGGTTCCTGATGCACTTGCAAGCATTCAGAGGGACAGTAGTGTGGTGTCTGACGAGTACAAACCTTTCGTGTCTGAAGGCTTTGTGTGTTTGACATGTGGTAGTGAGGAGGTTCCAGTGCGTATTCTTCGTGATACTGGGGCTACTCAGAGTCTCCTTTGTTCTGATGTGTTGCCTTTCTCTGATGACCCATCCGTGCATTCAGATGTTTTCGTTAAGGGAATCGGTGGTATAGTTCAGGTGCCTCTGCATGGTGTCAACTTAACATCGGATATTGTGTCAGGCGAGGTGGTCGTGGGAGTTTCACCTACCCTACCTGTTGAGGGAGTGTCATTGCTGTTGGGTAATGATATCGCAGGTGAGAAGGTCTCGTCATATCCAGTTAAATGTATGACTCCTATGTGTGATGAGAAAACGGAGCAGTTGGTTGAGGAAATGCCAGATGTATTTCCATCTTGTGTTTTGACCAGATCTATGGCTTCAAAGGTGGAGGAGGAGAAGAGAAAGTCAGAGCAGTCTTTGGAAAAGACTATTTCAGACGATGATGTCTGCTTGGAAGACAGTTTTTTCTGTCGATTGGATGATGGCAGTGTTTTCTGTCAGTTAGATGATGGCAAATCAACTGGAAAGAGTAGTGCAGTTCATCAGGTAGATGAAAGTGAGATAGGATTGAATAAGGATTCCTTGATAGATGCTCAGGGGAAGGATCCCGAGTTGGTAGGAATAAGGGATAGTGCTTTATCTGAAGAAGAGGCTGTTAAAGAAAGTGTTTGTTTCTACAAAAAGGGAGATGTGTTGATGAGGAAATGGAAACCAATAGATGCCTCATTTGAGGAGGATTGGAGAGAAGTTCACCAGGTTGTTGTGCCGAAGGCATTTCGTAAGCAGATCCTTAGTGTTTCACCTGATATTGGTCTGGGTGGGCACCTTGGTGTGAACAAAACTGTGCAAAGAATCTTAAAGCATTTCTTTTGGCCTGGGTTGAGACGTGATGTTTCTGATTTTTGTAGGTCATGTCATGTTTGCCAAATGGTTGGGAAACCAAATCAGAAGATCCCTCCAGCACCTTTGCGACCTATTCCTGCTTTCGATGAGCCATTCTCAACAGTGATAGTTGATTGTGTAGGTCCACTGCCAAAAACCAAGGCTGGACATGAGTATCTTCTCACTATGATGTGTGCGGCTACAAGATTTCCGGAAGCTGTACCACTTCGGAGAATTACGGCACAGAATGTTAGCAAGGCATTGGTCAAGTTCTTCACCTTGGTGGGTTTGCCGAAAATCATTCAGTCTGATCAGGGCTCGAACTTCACATCAAAGGTTTTCAGACAAGTGATGTCTCAGTTAGGAGTTGAGTGCGTGAATTCGAGTGCCTACCACCCTGAGAGTCAAGGGGCCCTAGAACGATTCCATCAAACCCTGAAAAGTATGATGAGAACATACTGTTTTCAGTGTGAGAAAGAATGGGATGAAGGTCTTCCCCAACTCTTGTTTGCTGTTCGTGAGTCGGTCCAGGACTCACTCGGTTTCAGTCCTTTCGAGCTCGTCTTTGGCCACTCAGTTCGTGGGCCACTGAAGATCTTGAAAGAGAAGATGTTTGAGGACGAGAAGTGTGGACTACTTGATTATGTATCAAGGTTCCGAGAAAGATTGATTTGTTCTCGAGAACTTGCCACACAGCACATGAAGGAAGCACAGGCTGACATGAAGAAGGTGTTTGATCGTAAAGCTAAGGAGAGAAGCTTTGAACCTGGTTCGAAGGTGTTAGTCCTGTTGCCTATTCCAGGCAATTGCTTGCAAGCTCGGTACTCTGGTCCGTACCTTGTGGATAAGAAAGTCAGTGATGTTAATTACATCATTCGGACTCCTGATCGAAGAAGGCAGAAGCACCTTTGTCACATCAACATGCTCAAAGAGTATGTAGAACGCAATAGGGATGGTGTAGAGAATGTAATGTTGTCAGTAGTTGTAGAGATGATGGTGACGACATCAATGTTCAGAGTGAAGTTGACTTTGAGTTGCCTGAATTAAGGTTGAAGAATTCTGAGGTACTGGCAAATCTGGGTGAAAGGTTGAGTCATCTTCCAGTGAGTGAGAGGGATTCATTGGAAAGTCTTATTCATGACCATAGCCACCTGTTTGGTGATGTTCCAGATAGAACCAGTCTTGTAGAGCATGATGTTGACGTGGGGGACTCTCCTCCAGTCAAGCAACATCCTTACAGAGCAAATCCTTCAAAGATGGAACTTTTGAGGGAGGAAGTTGAATACATGAAGGTCAATGACATTATTGAACCAAGCAAAAGTCAATAGAGTTCTCCATGTGTGTTGGTACCAAAGAAGGATGGTACGTATAGGTTTTGTACTGACTACAGGGTGTTGAATTCTAAGACTAAGGCAGACTCATACCCCATACCTCGCATTGATGACCTGATAGATCGAATAGGGAGTGCCAAATTTGTGTCAAAGTTCGACCTGCTAAAAGGGTACTGGCAAGTACCCCTATCATCAAGGGCCAGAGAGCTGTCTGCGTTCGTGACGCCTGAGGGTCTCTACCAGTATAAGGTCATGCCATTCGGCATGAAGAATGCTCCCGCCACTTTTCAGAGGTTAATCAACGCAGTAACTTCTGGTCTAGAAGGATGTCAGGCCTACCTTGATGATATCGTGGTGTACAGTAATGAGTGGGAAGAGCACTTGCAGCGAATAAGGGCTCTATTCGACCGTCTCTCCAAGGCAAATCTAACTGTTAACCTAAAGAAGACTGAGTTCGCTCATGCACAGGTGTCGTTTCTAGGCCATGTCGTTGGGCTTGGAACTGTGCGTCCACTTGATGCCAAGGTGGAAGCCATCCTGAACTTCCCTGTTCCTGAAAACAAGCGGGCCCTGCGACGCTTCCTGGGGATGTCTGGATTCTACCGAAAATTCTGCAAGAACTTCGCTGATGTTGCAGCATCACTCACCAACATGCTGCGAAAGGATGTGCCATACTCTTGGACTTCAACATGCCAAGTTGCGTTTGAACGACTGAAGTCAACGCTTGCGAGCACACCAGTCTTAGCAGCACCAGATTTTGACAGAGCTTTCATACTTGAAGTAGATGCTAGTGATGTTGGTGCAGGAAGTGTGTTGATCCAGGCTCATGATGCTGGCTTGGAACGCCCAGTGTGCTACATGTCGAAGAAGTTCAACAAACACCAGACAAGATACTCCACAGTAGAGAAAGAAACACTCGCCTTAATCCTGTCTCTGCAGTTCTTCGACGTCTACGTCAGCACTAACAAGTACCCAGTGACAGTTAGAACTGACCACAACCCACTCACCTTCCTAACGAAGATGAAGAACAAAAACAGCAGACTTATGAGGTGGTCTCTGATGCTACAGGAGTATGATCTGAACATTGAACACATTCGCGGAAAGGACAATATCATTGCTGACACTCTGTCCCGTGGATAGGTTGTTATTTGTAATGTTAACAAGTAACCAAGTTTATTGTACTTGGAAATGCAGAAATGTGTAAGTTATACTTTTTGCAGGTTTATGTTTTTTTTTGTTGTTTTTTTTTGAGTTGCAGGTAGTCTGGTTCAAAATCATAGACTGTCCAGGCAACAGAGTTTTACACTTACATGACTCTTTATATAACAGTGCATATTGTATTTCACATGGTCAAATGTAATTCAATTAGTTGATGTTTTGGTTGGTACAGAAAATTGAGACTAGTAGTGACAAATTTCAGGGAAAAAATACTGCATTTGTAAATTCTCGTTGGGGGGCTTGTTTAGATTATAGTTAGGAGGGAGAAACTTGAACTATTGTCACATGAAGGTGAAAAAGAAAATGCACATGTGTATTTGTAAAGAAAATGTACAGAAAGAAAGTGCATAGAATAATTGTTATATTATTTGTTTTAGAGGGTTTTTTATTTTAATGACGTTTCTTCAGGAGGAGAAAAAGTAGGTGATTTGTACATGTCGTGTACATATATATTCAACCAGAGGGAAAAGTTTGTTAAAAAAACAAAAAAGATGCTGATGATAGAGAGTACTAAGTACTGTAGTAAATGTATGAAAATACTTTTTGCATGTTGATTTTTTGTATTAGATCTCAGGCATGTCTTTGATTTATCTATTAGTTTAAAAGAAGCAAGTTGTGAATGGCATTATTTGCATTTATGAACAACAAAAGAAAAAGATCATTTACAATGTCAGACATTTGTGACATTGTCCGGTTAAGGCATGTTGTTATTACCTCAACATATTTCATATTTATATCTAGGCGGGTGATCTTGAATAACATGTATACATGTAGGTGCATTATTTCCTACAGATGAATAAGACAATTATTAAGGTTTTCATATTCACATAGAGAAAATTGTGTGTAGTTGGAAGGCAGAAATTTGATGTGTTTTATTTACGGCGATGATGTCTATTTTGTTATCGTCAGCTGTTCTGTTAAAGGGAAAGATATACCTATAGCACTTCATGCTTTGTATCTCTGTGTTTTGCCAGAAAGTTCTTTCATAACTTTCTGTTTAAAGGGGGGAGGTGTGACGCGCCTGTGTGCGCCTGGGGAGGAAACTACGGATAATAAAGGTTCGCTATCGAAGACATTGATATACAACCATGGCCTCCTCAGTTGTAATCTTTTATGGTCTGATTGTGACGGTATTGTGGGTTGTTCTGCTGGTCTTTTGATGTGAATGATTATGTCAGAGTTGGACGGAATGTTTGATTCGTGACAACATGTTTTTTCATTCACACAATTTTTGATGTATTGGAACCCTTTAAAAATTGAAACTAAATTCATGAAAGCACTTTAAAAGATGGCATCATGAACATTTTTCAACCTCTTTGCATTCGTTTAAAAATTAATCAACACTACCCCCCCCCCACACACACACACAGACACAAAATGACAGATTTATAGGTTGAATGAAGGTAATCGAAGCTAAATTTTTATTGCATATACTACAGAAATGATCGTGTTTGATCAGCTTTATTGATAAAGCACAAAACAAACACCGAACAAAAAAAAATAAGAAATGGCTGAATCAACAAGACGCTCAACCATTTGGTTTCTGTTGATTTTTTTTAACACTATCGATCGTAATACAGTACCGTTCTTGTTTCGTAGTTGCTTAAAAAAACCCACGAAACTATTTTTAACTTTCCAGTCACCGGGATGAACATCTTTTTTTTTGGTTTTGTTATCCAACCACGGCATTGACATGTATTAAACCAGAACCCCCAGCTAGTGGCGTAGCCTCTGTCCAGCTGCCAGACATTGAGAGGGCAACGGCATCATGGAGGGGGTGGGGGGGGGGTGGGGATGACGAAGTCTTACTCGGTGGATGAAATGCAAATTAAATAGACCATTGATTGGGGAGGGTAATGGGGGTCATAGCATCTTCTTTCATTTTTTTTCCTTTCAACAACTTCCCCTTTCCCTCTCTTATTCCTCTTTTGCACCTTTTGATTGGGGGCACCTGTCCCTGTGCCCGCTCGTAGATGCGCCATTGTTCATCGCGATCTGCCATATTTTGGGGAGGAAATCGCTTTAAGCGATCTGCCACGTTCTTACTTTGTTCATTCGTTCTTTCTTACTCTGTTAGTTTTGTGCATCATCTTAATTCGAGGTGCTACGAAAAAAAAAATCCCCAAACCAAACCAAACCAAACATAGCCGAACCAAACAAAACTCAAAACTATCATAACTGTTATGCTTCTGTGAATCGAGACGAAAGCAATATGGTAGTGGTTCTGTTATAAATTCTGCTGGAGGAGAAAAGGGAAATAAAACATTGTTTATTTTCAATTTGGTTCCATTCATAAATTACTACATTGTAGGCCTTTAGAAACTATATGATATGACGCAAACTCATTCCGAAGTTTTGTAGGAACATAGATTAAAAAAAAAAAAAAAAATCAACGTGACATATTTCTTTAAAAATGTGGAAAATTACAAGCTTAGCTTTATGGAATATCTTACGAGGGCGTAGAGAATTTGACTGGATCTTTACCAGTGGCCAAATTTGAATACAATACACTCTTTCAACTTTCAACCCACTAGGTGTCTTGGTGTCTAAACCGCTGAGGTGTCTTGGTAAACCGCTCGGATTGAATTATAAGGAAATCCGCGATAAGGAGACAGGCAGCGAGTTAAAGCCAAAGTCTTATGCGTCATAGGTTTCTATAGGACTGTTACCCGGATGCATTAAAAATGAATACTGTACATGCATTAAAAACAATTTACTTACGCAAGACCGGGTTGTAGGACACATTCTCCGGGCACAATTACTTCGCGGTCAATATTGACTTGAACCCTGGCTAAATACTACAGTCCTGCCATGTCCCAGAAGAGACTAGCGACAGTGGTGGTGAGGGGGGGGGGGGGGGGGGGGGGTCAGTGACGGTTTACCCCCTCCCCACAAATGCATTTTGCAGTATAAAAACTTTGCGTTCTGGCGTATTCCTCAGTAAAACTATGTTTATTATTCTGCGATGTCGCATAGCTATACCGAGGGAAAAATTTTGCGGTTTGCAACAGTTATTTATTTCTTTATCATTTGTTTTAATTACAGTTCTATTTATACAGGGTAACATTGTCAGTTTCACAACTGCTTTCCACAAAGGCCATGTCAGCCTTTACTATGTTAATAACTAATATTTTTAAAGATTGACGTACCGAAAAAAAGAATACAATCCCTTGTAGCAATCAGAAACAAAGAAATATATTGATTTACGTAATTACAAAATAGAGTACTTTCGATCACACAGGCAAATCAAAGCGTTAAATACCAATTTACACAAAAAAATGTGTTTTTCTCATTTTCTGTGGGGGGGGGGGGGAACAACCCCCTCGAATATTTCCAGGAAGAGGTGTCCCCACTTCCCCTAGCCCTCAATAGCTGACCCTGCAGTACGTCCTATGGGGAGCTTACATTGTCTAATGTAAAACACAGAGGAATCGCTGACTAAATAATGCCAACGGTTTAGAGAGCTTCTGAAATATTATGAAGCTCTAAGTTTTTAAGTTGGGGCAGCTTTTCCTATTGAATCAATCAATAAATAAATCAATCAATCTATTAAATAAACACTCAATCAATTAGTCAATCAATCTACCAATCAATCAATACATCAAACAATCAGTTAATCAACCAAACAATCAATGAGTTAATCAATCAATCAATCAATCAATCAATACGACAAATAATAATAAATGAATTCAATCAAACAATCAATCTATCAATCAATCAATCAAACAATCAATCAATCTAACAATCAAGTAGTCAATTAATCACTAAATCAATACGAAAAAATAATAACTGAATTCAGTTGAACAATCAATCAAAGAATCAGTCAATCAATCAATACGCAAAAAATAATAATAAATGAATTCAATCAATCATTCAACCAATTAATTAATTGATAAATTAAATAATTGATCAAGAGATAAATAGATTTAACAATTGAAAAAAAAACCAAACTATTTTGTGAGACAAACACCAGGATGTTCCAACTGTACCAGTATCCTCTAGATTCACCCTGACATAGAATTCCAAGGAAATCCGTTAATCGCAGTAAAGCTTTAACGCAATCGATGTCTTGTACATCATTCTACGGATCCATGTGGATTGTGGTTTCACCTTGACTTTCATTATTAGTTTTTTTTTTTTTTTACATTATTTCAGTTTTCAAGAGCGTCCCTAAACCATTTTGAACAGGAGGGTTGGGATGTAGAACCAAATTTGCCGACAAATTATCCGAAAGTTTTGCAACAAGCAAAATAATCATAATAAAAACAATATTTTTTTTGCATTCGCTGACATGCCGACAAGTTATCCGAAAGTTTTGCAACAAGCAAAATAATCATAATAAAAGCAATATTTTTTTTGCATTCGCTGACAAGGTTTGAGAAACCTTGTCGATAGAAATTGACAGGCGCGTAGCCAGAGGGGGGGGGGGGCGATGGGGGTGGTCGCCCCCCCAAAAAAAAACGCCGCCAAAAAAAAAAAAAAAAAAAAAAACCAAAAGCGAAAAAGCGGGGGGTAGTGAGAGAAAAAAGCCGGAAAAAGGCGCTAATAGCCGTTATCTTTCTCTCAAAAATTTGCTAGAAACTCCCCCTCCTTGCAGCCATCCCTGTTACATACAGTGCAGTATTGCGTCCAAATAATTGAAAAACTCCCTGCACCCACAGTCCGGGCGTCGAACTACTACTTTCCGCCTAAAAAAAGTGCTACGAGCCGTTATCTTTCTCTCAAATTGGCTATAAAACGTCAGAGCTTTCGGGCTTCGCGCGGGAAGGGGGAAACTCCCCCTCCCTGCACCCACCCCTATTACATACAGAGTAGTATTGCGTACAAATAATTGAAAGCAGTCCTGGCGTCGAACTAACTTTCCGGTTGGAAATTGAAGAAGGGAGAAGGGGGGGGGGGGGAGATGTAGCAGCCCTGCATTCCTCGAGCGACGCCCGTGTATCTTTCTATAATTCATCTGTCTTTCATTCTCTGACCTTGCTATGGTCTGTAGAAAACAGGAAACAATTTCATCAATCAATCAATGTTGCAATAAAAAACACCGAGTAATACTGAAAATACATTAAACCCTGGGCACAGTTGCTATAACATATCAAAAATCAATCGTACTATACTTTTGGCTGAAGTCTTGTTGAAAGTGCGATTGCATTTCAGAGAAAATCCATTGCCGGTACATCCAAAAACAAACAAAACACAAATATTTATCTTTTTCAACCAAATTTATTGTTCTACGCAATGTAAAATGATTTTAATAGTTTCTCTTCAGATTGTTGAAGGAAATCATGGCTCTGTATACATGGCATAGTGTATTTGTTTTGAAAGAGTTCCTAATTATGTTGATGGGCTACGTTCTTTTTCAGTATCTTTTCGTATTTATATCTTACTCTTTCAAGAGGAGAAGATGTATCTTTGCAAATTATATGTAATTACACATTATTTATTCACACCACCCTCACCAAAAACTGCTTCAGACGCATGATTTGCTTCTTCTGTTATACTTGGGGTACTTGAGAAATGCATTGAATAACCCAAGTCCCAGAAGAATAGACACCGTGTCGATTTCTTTTGAATAATCGGGAGTAAGGAAGCCGTTTACTGCAACTGGACAAAGACAAGTGTATAATATACAAATGGTATTTCATGGGCCATTCTTAGTCATGTGTGTGACCAAAATCCTGAAAATAGTGCATTTAAATCAAATTTTTTAGTATTTTTCTCATAGAAAATTAGATATTTCTCAGTTTTGACTTTTAAATAATCATCTTACCCCCAACACACGTAGGGTAATTTTTTCTACAAAATGAGAGTACATCATTTTCTTTCAGAGGTAAAAATTAGGTCGGTCACGTGTGTGACCTCGCACGAAAAAGGGTTTTACTTGTTGGTATTTAAACCTACTTTTGTCATATTTACCTCTGAGTGCAAGTTTCCACTTTTAATTGTTGTATGATGGGATTGCTCTCAACAGTTTGAAAGCAAATTTCCATAAATGAGTGAACATTCTTTCTTTCAGAGTTTAAAATTGGGTCGATCACTTGTTTGACCACTCTAAAAAGGGCGTCTTTAAATGTCTCTGTAAAATCATTATGGTTGGGAAATGTTTCTTTCTTGTCAAAGAAAGGGACATGCTTTTCATGTAAAAAACGGTGATATATATCCCCCCCCCCAAAAAAAAAATAAATAAAAAAATAAAAAAATCAATAACATGTAATCTGTTTTTCATGCAATGAGGCAAAATTAGATTATGTGACCGTTTGTTTCACTTTATAAAGAATGGCCCTCATTCAAATGTTTAGCTCTAATAAGTTTTAAATCACTATACAGTGTGTATAAAAAATTATACCCAACTTTGGTAGCTTCTAATAAAAAATTTATAACCTCTATGAGCTTGATATCTATTGCATAGTAAAGAGAAACTTATATTCTGTGTAATGATACCTTATTCATAACTTTGTTGCCACGGATGACTGAGCAGCAGGCTTTTCAAAAAAGTATTGTCAAAATCCTCTTGTAGCAAGTTTGGGCTGAAGCCGCGAATGTGGGTCAAACCAGTTATGCATTAGTTACTTCAGTTGGAAAACAACTGCTGAGTTATAACCCACGCCGATGAAATCGGCAGGGTTATGTAAAGGGTTCCGTATCTTTGTTTGTTTGTTTGTGGTTTGTTTGTTTGTTTGTTTGTGTACATGATAACTAGAGAACGGGTGAACGGATTTGCACCAAATTTTCAGGGATTGTTTGGATAGTGACAGGAAAGAATCGATTAAATTTTGGTGATGATTGGTTGATCCCTGCAAATTCTGTGTGACCTTCTAGTCTTCTTCGTTGAGAATGGTGCTGACGCCATATTACCAGTGTTAAGCTATCGATGCGCTTTGTTGGGATATCGGTATCGGCTCCTTAAATCTGAACCTATGATCTGAACAGCGCGCGGTACGTGCGAAACGGTGAACTATAGAGTCACACTGGTAATGGCGTCAGCACCATTCTCAACGAAGAAGAAAAAAATGTTTTTAACTACTGAATTATTAGTCTAGAATATCGTAAAATTGCCCGAGTAGTCCGGTGATTCTAAAAGCAATCCTTATTTGATCTAGAGACCGGTAAGAAACTTCACAGAAATGGATAGTATTGATAGGAACAGTAAGTTTAGATTTAATTTCTCTCGAGTTTCTCACTTGCAGCAGAAAATGCTGTGGTAGCTAATGCAGCTAGACGCCGGATCGGACGGCCCAGCGCGTACATGGCACACGGCGGCACACGGCCAAATTTCGGGCATCGGCTCAGATTAGCCGTGAAGTTTCATTACTTTTGCATTGTGATTGTTGATTTAGAACTCATCCTAGTTAATAATGTGGATTCTCTGGGTCTTTTACTACGGAATATCGAACATCACATTTATCAAATCTATCTGGAAAAAAAACTAGGTAGGATTTTTTATTCACTCATTCCGCCCCTTTAAAAAGCAAAGGTAGATCTAGTTCCTTTCCGTGTGCTCTAGATCGAACGTTGGACTAAATGTTGGCCTAGATTTAATTTCAGACCTATATGAACATACTACCTCATAACACCTGTAAATTTACACTTCGAATGATGCCTACTGACTTTATTTCTCACGTCTAATCCCCCAAATTTCCCGTATATAGCATACAAGTAGCAACACCAGCACCAACACCGAACGTGAAATGAAAGTTTCTTAATCCCTAGGGTATAGTGTTAGTGAACGGAATTTTGTTTATGAAATTAAACACCGGCTGCCGAGCTCGGTTCAGCAGACAACATCTGACAAAAATTAAACAACGGCAACCGGAACTACGTCAGAAAATCAGAGGTCAACACCTAAAACCGACTGATTTTTTTTCTCATTTCATACATTAGTCGGTGTTAGATCATGATTTCGCGGCAAAATAAACACTAACCACAAACACCAACACCGAGCGTGAAATCACCCAATGTAGATTTCAGTTTTGACCCCATAGTATAGTATTGCAACTACTCTGTAGCACCGCCAAGGCGTGGGTCTGCCGCCTTTGACGGCCCCTCTAGTTTTCAATGAATTTTGTGCATTTGAATAGAAAAGGTGTTAAAGTCGACTCAAACTCAAGAAAGGGCTTATTACAAGCTAAATTTATGGTATTTATTTGCCATGATAACACAATATTGGCTTCATCCGCGTCCCTTTTTAAAGGTAAGTCTTTTTACTGAGTCATTCAAAATGGACGCCATTTATTTGGGAAGCTATCTTTTTTCTTGAAAGTCTACTGTCAATTACCTTGGTAATTATCAATGCACATATCCTTCTTTTTCTTCTTTTAAGGTCAGTAAACCTTTGAGTTCATGTGCTATTCGCGAAAAAAACAACAACAAACAAACAAACCCCCAAAACAACAACAACAACAAAAAACCGTGTGCACCTTAAGCAGGTGACTGAAATGATGCAATGGACAAATGAGCAGAGAGTTTCTAGTTATCACGAGACAAGAAGTTAGAAGGCAGTTAAAATAAATTAAAGATTATCATATGGATTGAAACAAGGTCATTTGAAAGCTTTAAGGTTGGTCAAAACCGGTCGTGCACCTCCCTGCATGTGCTCTGAGACAGATTTCGCAGAAAACCCTTGCGTCACACGTACGGGTCTGCACGTTTTTCTGAACACGTAGTAGCACGAAGGACAGGCACGGAGGCTGTTGGACATGTCCAACAATTTCTGCGTGTGGCTACGTGTTCTGGTGAAAGCACGTGACACGCGCAGCCATCGTATTTCCTGTACGATGGCTGCGATGGCTGCGATGGCTGCAGGTGACACGCGCAGCCACGTAGCCATCGTACTTCCTGTACGTGCTTCTTGCGACCATCGCACGGGCTCCTTTCGGAGGTCTCATGAAGCCCACGGGCTCCATACGGAGCCGTGACATGTCGCGCGTCGTTTGCACGTCGGTTGCACGGTACCTGTACGGGGCTGTACGTTCGCCTCAAGAGTTCTTGCAGGTAAGATGGGGTATGTAATGAGCAGGGTGCAATACGCCCAAGAGGAGATGGAGAGAGGTGCACGACCGGTTTTGACCATGATAAACGAAGGACGTACGAATCGCAGGAGTTGGCCCACAGCCGATCGCAGCTGCGGACTCGCACATGCAAAAACACGCACAATCAGTTGTGACCATAGCATTATATTAGATACACTGGATCACTTTACAATGAAGCATTGTAAAGTGATCCATTATAATAGATACACTGGATCACTTTACAATGAAGCATTGAAGCGCAAAGGAGAATCAACTTTAAAACTGATTTTAGACTAAAGTAACACATTCATATGGCTTGACCCACATTCGTTGCATCAGCCCAAAATTGGAACAAGGAGATTTTGACAACACTTTTTAAAAACTCTGGTGCTCAGTCATGCATGGCAGAAGTGTCATGAATGAGGTACCACTTGACAGACAACAAGTTACTTTTCACCATGAAATAAATTTCAAAGTTTCATTGTTTATAACATTTTAATTAGAAGCTATCAAAGTTTGTTTTTATTTATCCTTTTTTTTATACGCACTGTATATCTTTTAAAGAGGACTGACATACGACTCCATACCGATTCCAAGACGACCGATTCTTGGTCGTGCGATGTAATGTAATTGTTTGTTCGGTCTGTTGTCAGCCCCGTTATAGGACTGGGGTCTTAAAAGACTTCATTGTACCTGGTACAGAGAAGACTTCGAAATCCAAATAGCAACTAATTAATGGAATAAATCATGTTAACAAAGACCAACAAGAGTAGAAATGAGAAAAGAAACAACATTAAAAACAATAAATTTAGTGATGTATGACTGTATATTGACATGAAAATCTTAATAAATCATGTATTGATGCTGTAATTTTTCTGCGGTACTTCCCTATTAGAGCAATCTTGTTAGCTGACCACTCATGTGAACTAATGAAGAATTGCTTTCTCATCGTGTGCGTAATTGGATAGAACATAAAAATGTTTACCCTTGAAATTTCGATTCTTCAAAATTTGTAGTAAAGCCTAAGGAGTAATCGATTTCATCAACAAACACGGGAGAAAGAGAAAGAGAAAGAGAGAGAGAGAAGAAAAAAGAGAAAATAATGGAAGACAGAGCGAGAAAAATATGTCTGAAAGAGAGGGAGAGACAGAAAAAAAAAAGAGAGGGGGCTGTGGAAAGTTTGGATTGGATAAGGAGGAGGGAAAGTGAGAGAGAGAGAGAGAGAGAGAGAAGGAAACAGTATATAATATACATGAAGAGGAGAAAGACAATGGTAGGGCAGGACACAAACTGTGTTATGAAGATATTAAAAAGTAGGAAGAAAATGACAGAGTGAATAAGTAAGGGTTAATTTCATGTATATACACTCGCAGCTTTCCTAAAATACCAGTTTCAGTCAGTAAAGAAAAATCCAAACAAATCAAAGCAATATGTAAAAAGTAAATGTCGCGTAGGCCTTAACCTTGAATGTTAAATCAAGCGATACCCATATAGTTTTTTTTCCTTATGATGTGTAAGAATATTGTTTTCTCTTTCCTTCCTCAGTGTGGTAGTGGAAACATACCATAAGCGAACCCCCCCCCCCCCAAAAAAAAAAAAAAAAAAAAAAAAAAAAAAAATGAGCCTGTCACGCACGTACACGTGCCTTTGCGGTAGCATTGTATAGCCTTTTAGGCAGGGTTTATGATTCAATATATTGTAAATGTGAAATATGAAGCAATAAACTGAAACTGAAACTGAAACTGAAACTGATGAAGAGGTACTAAGTTACATCTTCAGCTCTTATTCTCTCATTATAGGTATCAGCCAAACCACTGCTGCTTCCGTCTTCTTCACTCTTAAAAGTTTCTCCGAATTCAAGAGTGGATGGCGTACTCGACAAAAATATCAACCAATCAGAACTCCACAAGCCAAAACAGTCACGAAGTGTAGTATTCCATGAAGGGCACACATGAGTAATTCATCCCCTCGCGATGCATTTTGGACAGGCGTAAGTAAGATGATGTAATGGTAGCTGATTAAAATGATTAAAAAATACTTGTCGGCTGTAAATCTATTTAAGAGAAAGGTGTTTGGAAGTCACATTCTTTCATACTTCACCATAATGTGGAAGTTTGGACGCCTTGGTGTATTTAAGAGGAATTATTTGATCTGCAGTGAATTTCCAATGTTCACATCAGTGAAAAGTTGTTGTTGTTACTTGTTTTTATTTGGCAGTTAGTCACAACTGACTGTTTTTGCCACACATATTATTTTAAAATTCTAACTTTTTTTTTCTTTTGAAAAGGTAACAATGTATTTTTTTCAACTATAGTTACGAAAAATAAGAAAAGCAAATCACATAACTCATTCCAAAACTATTAAAAAATACCATCCCGCCAAATGGACACTTGGGCACCTTTCCCACCTTTTCAAAGATGCCGTCTTACAAAGGAGGTACTAGGCAAGCTTGCCTAGTACCTCCTTGGATTAACATTAGCGAGTTTTCGATTTGCAGTCGACATATTCGACTGGTCCGAGATAACCACATTTTGAAGCTCTGTGCATGCGTCACGTCGTCTCCCTCGTCCACTAGCCGAATCGAGGACGCGTGCACCCTGGTTTTGCCGTCGTCCTCGATCTGACACTTCGTTCACATATATGACGTCATACAAGCTCCGAAAATAGATGAAATTGCGATCCACAACATCGTGACAGATCGAAAGCAGCGAGCTTACGATTTCAGGACGGAAGCCTTTGACGACAGGGAGTCGAGCGAAAAATCAATGTGCGCATGCGCGACTTGGAGTATCTCTCCGTCCGGTTTGATTTCAGGACGGTTCTCGGGGCGAAATAGCGTCCGGTCTAAAGTGGGGACGGGAAACCGAACACTGCAGTGCGTCGCTGTCCACTTTTTCGTAACTTGATCGAAAAACAAGACGGGGAGAGTGCGAGGACCGTCACAGTCGGTTAACTCTCCCCCGTCCTGTTGCTCTCCCGTCCCGTTTCGTAAGCTCCCTAATTGTTTACGCGAAGAGAACGGACTTGGCCTATGCGACTTCTCCACGCTCTGGTGACTCGTTGTAAAAGTCGTTCGGTGCTTCTCACAATAATGTAATTTAACATGTTTACAGTTTATGTGATGAAATCTGCAATTATGATGCCCAGTCGATCTAAAACAGATTTGCTCACCTTCTGCTTGGTTATTTCTCTACATGCTATCTTCGATCACAAACCAATTGTTCTACCTTATGTTTTTTTACATCTTTTTCTTGCTTCCATGTCATTTTTCCAATTGTGTATTTCATCATCCACTATTTTTAACACAACGTATATTTATAATGTATTTGTTCTACTAATATCAAGGGCGCCCTGTAAGTATTATTTTAAACTTTTATAGAAATAACTCATATGATGCCCTACACGAAAACTTCACACATATACTTTATATTACTAACAAAGAGTACATTTTCATCACAACTGAATTATTAAAATCAAATGACCTCACCTGCTACATGGAAGTATTACATCTTTAAATCTTATTGCATTTGTTGTTTTATTTGGAATTTTTGAACACATTATAGGTTCCTGTTATACTTCAGGGAGTTTATAAAATGATGACTTATGCAACATAGAATACTTGAAAATCCTGATGAAATCATCAGGATTTTTCATAAGAAATTTACCCTAACTCAGTGCAGTATGCAGGATTTTCTAAGGGGGGCACACAAATGCAGGGCTGTCAACTTTGGGGAACTGCTTGGATGGAGATTTGTATTTTTTTCTTGTTGCAAGCCCTCCAAAAGTCGCTCGGGGGGGGGGGGGGGGTTGATTTCATGATTTCATGGGGTCCAGTTTTCCTCCATAATTCTCTGACAAACAAAAAAAAAAGTTCTAAAAGGGGGCACAAGAAAAATAAAAGGAGGGGCACAATGTATACTGTTCTTTCAAAGGGGGGGGGGGTGCACGGGCTGGGATTGCCCCCCTCCCTAAATCCACCGCAGAGAATGTTTCGTGAACCCGATAACCATTTTTTTTTTGCTCTCCCCCCCCCCCCCCGAGCTACACCAGTGCCCTAATTCCAAAACCACAAAGTCTTTTATTTATTTATTATTTATTATTTATTCGGCAATTCACAAAAATATAGCAATGTAAATATGAGTAAACAAACATTAAAGGAATATCAATTATAAATGCACAATCTTACTGGAGGTCTCCTGGGTGCATCAGATGGCTGCCGGGGAAGAGGAAAGCAAACTTAATCACTGTAACCGTAATGGTCCCTCTTCCCGACCAACTGGTGCACCCAGAAGACCTGTAAAATATAGCATGAAGGTAAATGAAATGTATAACGTTTCATAAAACTAACAAAAACAAAGCACATGGAGAAAATCGAACTAATATGAATGATGACACTAAGTCATGACATGATACTGAACTTAAAAATGTGGAATTAATTCTGGCTTAAAAACTATTGCATAAAATGTCGAGGAGGTAAACTGAAACCATGAAGTATATGTATAAAACTAAAAAGAACAAATATGAGAACATGTAGTAGCACGCTGACAAGAAATTGAAACAATGACCAAATAAGTGTAAATTTAAGAGTCCTAAAGAATGTTGGTTGAAATTTGATCTACACATACAAATGGCATATTTGACTTGAAAATGAAAGATGGTTATGTTAATTTTCTCTACATACATGTAAGGCTCTCTAGATGAACTAACCTGTTTTTTCAATTTCTCAATACTGATTGTTTTTGACATTTAAAAAGTTTTATATTATGTAAACAGTATTTGATAGTACAGACTTTCCCAAAATGATAATTTCAATCATCAGATATGAGATCAGTCCATTGGATTAAATTTTTTTTACATTTGTTAAGATGCACAATGGATCAAAGCATAACCTCAGTGGGCCTGGCAATCACTTCAGTAATGTAAGACAAGCTAATACAGTAGGGCAATTCAAATCTGCACTAAAAACATCCTCATTCAATTGATTAATGTAATTATAACATTTCGGGCAGGTGTCCTACTTGTTTCTCTTGCTCACCCTTTCCTCAGTGTTGAGATGTTTTTCAAAGGTATTATACGAAAGAACTGTATAAGAACTTATAAGAACTGTTCTGTTATTGTTATC
Organism: Heliocidaris tuberculata; assembly: GCA_025618425.1. Taxonomy (NCBI): domain Eukaryota; kingdom Metazoa; phylum Echinodermata; class Echinoidea; order Camarodonta; family Echinometridae; genus Heliocidaris; species Heliocidaris tuberculata. Next base: position 22,597,093 of record CM046846.1, read on the forward strand.
ATTATTATTATTATTATTATTTTCATAAACATTAGGGGCCAGGCAATGTCCCATCTCGAAGAGGAAACCCTCAACTCAATGGACCTAATGAGCTAAATACATCTACATGAAAGAAATGACTGTATTATAATTTATAAAGTGACATTTGGAGGGGCGAGTGAAGGTGCCACATGTGAAAAGCTTTAAATGCAGTATCCTTTCCCTTAAATGTGCTTGTTACAATAACTTCAGACTCTCTGGATTGCAATACGAAGGATTTGATCTGTTGTAGCCGCCATCAAAGCTGAAGAGGTCAAGTTGAACTCCATGCATGTCTGTTGAATGAAATGAGAAAAGAATGGAATTAATCACGTTGTAATCACATGATATAAAAATCATTGAACACAATGGCAGATTTGGGTGGGGGGGGGGGCAGTTCCGGCCTCCTCCCTTTTCAAAGAGCAGTGTACATTGTGGTTCTGTAGTACACTACACAAGACCTAAAATTATATTCTTAATATATACTAGGCTATCTGTGGGGTACAGTATGGGCATTTTGGGTGTACTTAAATAATCGAGTCTAGTCGAGTCGAGTCGAGTCGAGTCAAGTCAACAAGCATGTCGAGTCCGAGTCATGGTCCAATCTAGCCGGCTAGTAGTGGAGTCATTACAACACTGGGCTTAGGTATAGGAATTATTGATCTTTCTGTACTATAAAGAGAGAAAAAGAGATAAAGAGAGAGAGAGAGAGAGAGAGACAGACAGACATACAGAAATGGAAGGGGGTCAGTGAACAACAGAGACAGTTGAGATACTGGAAAGGTGAAAAATGAATGTGAGATTTCTCATTCCTTTCATGGCAGTTTGGAAGAACATCAAGGTAGAAATGTCGCCTGAAAAGAATAATTGCTCTGCAAATTCCCTCATTTTCAAAATATGACGAGAAATAGTTAATGTGTTTAGCAGAACTTTAATTCATGCAACATGTGTATGCAGTCCCACAGGCGCGTAGCTCGGCGGGGCGGTTGGGGCGGTCCCCCCCCCCCAAACGACAACTTGAAAAAAAAAAGCGAGAGCGAAAAAAAGCGGGGAGAAGTGAGAGAAAAATCCTAAAAAATTGCTACGAGCTGTTATCTTTCTCTCAAAATTTGCTAAAACGTCAAAGCTTTCGCGCTTCACGCGGAAGCCCATCCCTGTTACATATACAGAGCAGTATTGCGTCCAAATAATTGAAAAGCAGTCAGGGCGTCGAACTAACTTTCCGCATAAAAAAAGGTGCTACGAGCCGTTATCTTTCTTTCAAATTTGCTAAAACGTCAAAGCTTTCGCGCTTGAGAGGGAGGGGAAAAATACCCCCTTCCTGCACCCTGCCACATGAGAAGCACGCTTTGCGTGCTCATCAGCTCACACAACCTTTCACAACCACACAAGCACACTTTCACAACCGCCCCCTGAAATTAAATCCTAGCTACACGTTTGCAGTCCCATATACCCATTTTAAGTGCGGTGTATGTCCCTTTCAGCGAGATTGGGTCAATTTAATGATTCCAAAACCTCAGTTTACAACAGTTATTATGTACACATGATCAACCTTTCCAAATTGGTTTGGGATATTAATTTTTTTTTTTCACAATGTAATCGCATGACCAGAACTCAACTTTATCTTCGAAGGTGACTCATCGTTAATATGCACAATCATTGTTATATTGAATAAAAACAACCCTCGTCGACTTTAACGAATAGCACTTAATGCCGTTCTAACCAATGACAAGCTTACACGAATGTGATAATTTTCATCCACCTTGCAAGTCAAGTCATGTATAGTTGGCCAATCAGATGGAGATAAAGTCACTCACGGTGGGAGAATCCCCTTTGTTTTGTGTGATTTTCATTGCAGCTTCCGTCTTCTTCATCATTAAAAATTACTCAGAATTCAAGAGTGGATGGCGTACTCGATAAAAATACCAACCAATCAGGACCCCACAAGCCAAAAAAAAAAAAAAAAAAAAAAAAAAAAAAAATCCATGAAGGACGTATTATGAGAGGTATTAAGTAGTCTCAGACCTCGTCAAAGTAGTACTTTCTCAGTCGAGCTATCATCGTACCAGTCGACATTTTATATCCAGCTTTTCAACACTAACGCTAAACTTCCTATCTTCTTTTCGCAAAACCACCCTGAGCGAAAGTAGTGACCAGATAACAAACAGAAAAGCATCATGGCGATTATGAAAAAATGCCTTTGTTTCTCAAACGTTAGGACTGGATCTCAAGCGTGTGGTGTCTACTCACTGGTGAGCAATTTAATTTATCTTAGATGGAACAAAATTGGTGATTATAAATTTCGTATTTTTTTCTTCTTCCAACGGGACGTTCACCATGATATCTAGTTGGTTTAAAAAAAAAAAGTAAATGATAAGAGCAAATCAGTGAAACCTTGAGCACAGTCAGATACAAATTAAACGTGAGAAAGCTCGCAAAATATTTTCACCTTTATCAGAACTAAATCACCTCTTCCGAACTGAATAAGAAGTCTTCAACCATTAGATCTATAATTCATTCATGTAATGATTAAAAAAAAAAAAAAAAAAAAAAACGATAAATAAAGTTTTAACTTTATGTAATACTATAATTTCTAGGCATTTGTACTTTTTCGAATAGAAAATATTCATAGTTCAGAGAAGAGCCATTGCGATTAGATTATTTCTATATTTTTTATGTTAGATATTGACATATGTCAAATTACAACTTTTAATTTCACCACTATCACCAACAATTTCGTCGTTTCGCTAAAGTTAACTATTAAAGGGATTTGGTAACTTTGTGGAGGCTTGATTTAATAAATTGATGAATTTTGATATCTGTCTTGTATAATGATGTTCAGAAGGATAAATAAATAGCCAGGCATAGAAAGGTTTTCAAATATATAATGCTATTATTAAGATATCTATGACTTAATACTCCCATTTACGAAAGCGTATGGCCATAAGCTTTGGTTTAACACTGAGTATATGGGGGGAAATGAGTCTGGCATTCCCGGTCACTTGCATATATTTACTTCTGTGAAGCACATGATGATTTTGAAGTGCTCCCCCCCCCCCCGGGCTTCATTTTTACACCATAATATTACATACACTGATAACATGTAAGACCAGGCAGCTCAGATTTTAGCAAGCCTCTACAAAGTTACAAAATCACTTTAAAGGATACTAGTGCATACCATAAATATGACTTTTGGCATTACCTGTAAAGCGAGGTGAATAGGAACACCTGGTGAAAAGGAACAAAAAATTGAAAAGCTGTGTTTGTTTTCATGTTTTTAATCAGATTAATGATGGATTCCTTTTTTCATTCCGTATGATTATGGACCTCATACTTCCAGCCGAATATTGATGGGAGACAGTTATTATCTACACCTGTGTGCATAGGCGTAGCCAGGGGGCCATGGCCCCCCCCTATTCAGCCCCCCCCCCCAAAAAAAAAAAAAAGCGAGAGCGAAAAAGCGGAGGAAGTGAGAGAAAAAAGCCTAAAAAGGCGCTAGAAGCCGTTATCTTTCTCTCAGATTTTGCTAAAACGTCAAAGTTTTCGCGCTTCGCGCGGGAAGGAGGAAACTCCCCCCTCACCCACCCGTTACATACAGTGCAGTACTGCGTCCAAATAATTGAAAAGCAGTGCTTCAAACTAACTTTCCGCCTAGAAAAGGGTTCTACGAGCCGTTAACTTTCTCTCAATTTGCTATAAAACGTAAGAGCTTTCGCGCGGGAAGCGGGAAACTCCCCCAATAACGTAGATTAGGTAGGTGGGGGGGGGGGGGGGGGGGCGGCGCTAATTCATTTTTTACCCCGGGGCGTCATAATCCCTAAATAAGCCACTGCATCGTGATCATTGTACATGAAATATACTTTTACATTCGTTTGTAATTTTAATGATTTGGAAAAAAAAAATTAATTAAATAGAAATATAGTATCTTCTGATCTTCGTGTAAATTTTAAAAGGATTTAAGTGAAAACAACAAAGTTATGATTGTTTTAGTAAGAAATGGATTTTTAAAAATTCTTTGTAATCGTGCACATTAAGCGCATACCATCGCCAGTACTTTTCTTGGCAAGCTCTCAAATTAAATTCGATTCTTGTCACGAAAGAGTTGTTAAGAAATAAGTTTAATTAATACACAAACAAACAGGTAAATAAGTATAAATTTCTGTATAAATACACCGGGCATAGTAGCCATGTATAAAATTGAATGAGTGGAAGCCGAAAGTATACGGTTCTTTTCACATGTCCTTAAATGTTCATTTTTTTTCTGAGAATGGCTATCATATCCAATGAAATCAATTTTTTTGAGAAACATAAAGGATATGTTACGCAATGATCATAGATTTTCTGAGAAGGGATATCATAAAATCAAAGTTTAATGTTTGTTGCTCAAATGGAAATCAATAAGTTTGATGAGTTGAATAAATAAGACAGATGTCATTTTCCTCCAAAACAACGCTTATTTATTTCCTAAAGTACACTGCTCACATCATAATGATCGAAATGTAAATGATTCCAAGAAGTAGGTTAATTATCAGTTACATCAACAATTTCTTGGAATATTTTCTTTTGCTTCTTTTGCTTAAAAATATATTTCATGAATATTGACAACTTTTTTTTATGAAATGTCAATCTAAAATGTGTCAGCAGGGATTTTATCGAAAAATTATGAGATATCGGCTTTCTGTTCATTCTTGCGGTATACTCTGATGAGTGCAAGACGAAAAGCTTCAGTATGTCTCTTTTCAGTTCCATTTTCCGATTCTGTAGTATCAAACATCTTTTCAGATATCATGTCTTCAATGGAAATGTGTGTCGTGAAATGCAGAGGCGATTAGTGTGCGACTTTTGTGTACTGATGCCATTAATTGGGCTATCTTAATAACAATTATTTGAAAAATTCAAGGTTTTAGAACAATCCCAACTTCCTTGTTCTTCGATGAATCAGTGTGAAATTTGCACCTGTTCTAAACTATACTGCAACAACAACACCTCAGTGCGTTTAGAGGAGTTTGCAATTAAATTTTCCTTGCATTTCTTTGTATTGCACCCCGTATAGACCAGTAATGAGCAAAGAAATAAATCAAGCTAGTCGTATCGGACACGTGTTAAACAACAGAATAGGTGGTTTTTATTAACAGTTATTTCCAGCAAACTTTCGTTAGTTTATTGATATTTCACTGAATGATCCAGATCTCCGATTTACCACATAATGATGAATTATTCTGAGTAAGTTTCTATTAAAACGCTGTTCCACCAACAAAACTACAGATTCGCTCTAAAGTTCAAATTGATAAGTATTTGCACATTATCATGTCGCCACTGGCGTAGGCAAGGGGGGGGGGGGCACAGGGGGCCTTGGCCCCCATTCAACCCCTAAAAAAGCGAAACAGTGGGAGAAAAAAGCCTAAAAAGGCGCTACGAGCCTTTAGCTTTCTTAAAAAAAAAAAAAAAACATCAGAGAGAAAACTCCCCCTCCCTGCGCCCACCTCTGTTACATACAGTGCAATATTGCGTACAAATAATTGAAAAGCAGGTAGGGCGTCGAACTATAACTTTCCGCCTAAAAAATTGTTTGCCACGAGCACGGTAATCTTTCTCTCAAATTTGCTAAAACTTCCGAGCTTTCGGGCTTCGCGCGGGAAGGGGAAACTCCCCCTCCCTGCACCCACCCGCGGGAGGGGGTGGGGGGGGGGGGGTTGAGAAAATCCCCCTCCCTGCACCCACCCCCATGGGGAGCACCCTTTGCCTGCTCATCACCAATTTCGCACGCTTTTCGTGCTCACAAGGCCCCCCCCCCCTTAAAATGAAATCCTGGCTACCATGGCTACGAGGTTGGATCCTACACGTCTGCCCCCCCCCTATTGAAAAATCCTGGCTACACCACTGCATGTCGTGTTTCTTAGCTAGCAAAGGCATATAATTATAGGTCTATGTAACTTTTTATCCATCATTCTAATTATATGTCCCCTCTCCTATCTTTTCGTTTTTCTGCGATATTGTTTTGTCTTTCGAAATTTACATTTTATGGATGTATTTTCTTCAAACACAGATAACCAGTGTCATATACCTCGCGGTATGGTCCTTTGGATTGGCTCAGTTCGTCTCTTTGTTTGGAGGTAAACCGTTGTTAACTGACTTAGCCCACATCCTTTGAAATATGCCCATTGCACACGGGGCGACACCGTAAAAAGTACGATTGCAAAATGAACAGTGCAAGCATAGCTGTGGCTAACTGTTGTATGATCTAGTTGCCTTCACAAACTTTATTAGCACACGTAACAAAAAAAAGAAGAAAATGAATCAAGAAAGGTGACCAACAAGACATAGGTAATTACCGCCCCATATCACTCCTAAAAAGCTTCTCAAAGATTCTAGAAAAAATTGTCTATTCTCGCCTAATTACGTTTTAAAATAATAATCACGTTCTCTCCGGGTCTCAACTTTTATTTGGTTTCCGCAAAAACCATTCAACTACGCACGCGCTTCTGTTATTCATCAACAAAATTGCCAGAGCTATTGACAGTATGTCACACACTGCAGGTATTTTCCTGGACTTCTCCAAGGCCTTCGACACTGATTATATTGTTGTATAAGTTGTCCCACTTCGGTATTCGGGGGAAGGCCTTGGAGTGGTTCAGGAACTGCCTTATTGATAGAAAACAATATGTATACACAACTGGTTTTGAATCGACCATTCAGTCAGTTACATGTACTTGTGGTGTCCCTCAAGGCTCTCTATTAGGCCCGCTCCTGTTTATCTTATACATTAACGATCTTCAAAACTCATCTGCAGTCTTATCATTTATCTCTTTGCCGATGACTCCAATATTTTTTGCTCTCACCATAACCCCGATACACTTCTGAACATTGTAAACACTGAATTAAAATGCGTTTTTGACTGGATTCAAGCTAACAAGTTGTCGCTCAATATAAATAAAACAAATTTCATGCTATTTACTAATTCTGTATCATCCTTACCAGGTAATATACAGATAAACAATAAAAAAATATCGTCCAGGCTGAATCTACCAAATTTTTGCATGTTTTTATAGACAGTAAACTAACATGGAAAATTCAAATTGATTACTTATGTAAACTGTTGTCACGTAATTCAGGTGTAATGAACAAGTTGAAACCTTTTGTACCTCCTCATGTTATGCATATACTCTATTCTGCCCTGATCTTGCGTTATCTTAACTATTGTGTACTTGCATGGGGAAATAGCTCCATAACCCTAAAGGACAAAATTAATGTTGTACAAAAACGGGCTATTAGAATAGTAAATAATGTTGGATTTCTTGCACATACAAATGAGCTTTTCTATAATTGTAATATCCTTAAGATATCTGACTTGCACTTATACAATCTTGGAATATTTATGTACACTATTAGAACGTTGATTAAAATTTTTAATCTTGTTGGTTAAAATTTTATTCCACCGAGGATTACCAGGTGAACCACACATTTGTAGGTTAAAACTTTAATCAACGGCCTGTTGATTAAAGTTTAACCTGTGGTTGATTAAAAGTTTTAATCATTTGTTGGTTAATTGTATTTTGCTCAACGTTGGTTAAATCGGTTTTGATTAAACTTAAACATATTGTTGGTTAAATTTTTAACCATTTGTTGGTTAATCGTAGTTTGCTCAACATTGGTTAAATTGGTGTTGATTAAACTTAAACAAATTCTTGGTCACGGTTAAATGTTTAACCATTTGTTGGTTAGTTTTATTTGGTGAGAAACTCTTTTCATATCTGTGATTGTTGTCTAGCTTAATCTTATAAAGAAATAGATCTACTGTGTGATCTTGCTTTCTAAGTTAAGCGGTTTGGGAAGTTCGGCCTGCTCAGACCTGGACTAGACCTGACTAAGCCAGGCCCACCGGTAGACTACGCCTACGCCTACATTGATGGTATATCTTTTTTTCCCCAAAAACTATTCTAGTTTCAGTTTTTGTCATATTGCCCTGTCCGCAAAATATGGACATCCGCGAAGCTAAACACACCGCCATACCGCCGGCGTCGCCTCCTCGCTACCGTAGGCGTAGTCAGTAGATCTACCGGTGGGCCTGGCTTAGCCAGGTCTAGTCCAGATCGAGAAGGTCGAACTAGCTCCCAAGCCGTTTTAATTAGAAAGAAAGATCACACTGTAGATCTATTTCTTCCCAAGATTAAGCTAGACAACAATCACAGATATGAAAAGAATTTCTCACCTTCAAACACGCTGACAAGCTCTTTGAAAGTCCCCACTCATTCAGCGACTTGAATGACAACGCCTTCCATTTTTATCGCAAACAATTTCTGTGATAGATATATGTACCGTACCTGCGCAGCGCAGCAAATTTGTTCCAAATCCATATGCGCATGCGCTGTTCTGTCACGCGATCGGTATTTTAATCAACTTTGATCAAACTTTGACCAACAAAAAGATCAAGTGTCTCGACAGTTAGCACTATCATTTTGGCGGGAAAGCCGAGAACACTGTTTTTAATCAATGTTGGTTACAAAGTAACCAACAAAATTAAAAACAATACTTTTAATCAACAATATTTTTAACCCACGCAAGATTAAAAGTCAGTGTTAACCAACACTCATTTTATAACCAATGTTGAGCGATTTTTAATCAACAATTTTTTAATCCGTAGTTTTTTGATACATGTTTTAACAGTGTACGAACTCTCGAAAGGTAATTTACCAGATGCTTTTGTCCCTATATTTCAGCGTAACAATGCTGTACATTCCTATCTAACTAGACAAACAACCATTTCCACCTCCCCCGAACTCGCACCGTTTTTGCAAACAAAACAATCACCTTTACTGGACCCAAATTCTGGAACAGCCTGAATAACGAACTAGTTGATAGCCCCTCCAACAATTCTTTTAAACGGAAGCTAAGGTGTTACCTTTTAAGTAAGTATATGTATGTATGAATATTCATATCATGCTGGATCGTACCTGTAGGTGGTCACTTAGAATTTGCTCGTGTAACATTGTCCTGCCTTTACAATTTCTTCTTCTCCTTCTCCTCCTCCTCCTCCTCCTCCTTCTTCTTCTTTTTCTTCTTTTTCTTCTGCTTTCTTCTTCTGCTTTCTTCTTCTACTTTTCCCCTCCTTTTCTTTTCTTTTCTTTTTTCTTCTGTCTTCTTCTTCTCTTTCGTCTGTTTCTTTACTCCACTTTCTGAGCTTTGCTCTCCTTGTACGTTTAGTAAATCTGATATTTCTAATCCGTCTCGCTTTTTTATTGCATCCCAATCGGAATTACTTACTTTACACGGGAGCCTAATCCAATGCTTTTTATTTAGGCTCCTAACATTTTACATTTTTTCTTCTTTTTACCAGTCATTCATATATCTCTGAAACTTTCTACCTATTTATTGTACTTTATACTTGATTTGAGTTCTTTACCCCTATGATTTGAAATGGACAAATATGCTTGTAAAATCATTTTTGTAAAAATTGTTTTGATGTAAAAGTGGAACAAATAAAACTTCAAACTTTAAACTTCATAGTCCTGCTGGTCTTAGATTCTATTAGGTCTGTAGGTCCTTCACCTTTTTGGTCCTACATCCCATTGCTCTTACGTCTACTGCCGCGAGAAAATGTTGCAAGAGCGTATGTCGGATCAACTCTTTTTTTACAAGACTTTTTTTTTTCTCCCGTGCTATCATTCCTTTAAAGGATCCGATATTGATGAGATCAAGACCCTACGAGATGGGATCTACGCTGCATACAGTATCGACATCATCGTCGCCGTCTTCCTTCTCATCGCTTCCATTGTTCTTCTGGTGGGTGTGTCACAGGTAGGCCGTTCTTCATCATCATCATCATCATCATCATCATCTTCTTCTTCTTCTTCACGGGTCACGGGTCACTGCACAAGTACCATAGGTCGTGAAAATAAGTGATAGAGAGAAAGAGAGAGAAATAGAAAGAGAGAGAGAGGGAGAGAGACAGAGTACAAAGAGAAAGAGAGAGGTGGAAGGAGAGGGAGAGAGGGAGAGACAGACGTACAAAGAGAGAGAGACAGAGACAGACAGAGAGACAGACAGAAAGAAAAAATAGGGGGATATGAGAGTGGGAGAGGCAGAGCGAGCTGTAGAGTATGGATGAGACAAAGAATGTATCGACATAATCTTATAAGAACATGCCAAAAATCAAAACTTTAGGCTTACACAATCATAAATACGACATTTCGTTCTTTTAGGGCAATGATTCCCTGAATCACGATTGCGACAAAAGTAAATTTCAAAAATCATTTTACTGTAACTTTTTTATTATTTTGTCTGTGACTTTTTTTTTGTCAAAAAGAGGTCTATGAAATACGAGCAATGCTTACATAATAGATTCCTCCACTTATGTTTTCCATTACAATTACACTGTTTACATTATACTAATAATCGCTTAATAAGTGTAAATCATAACCAAGTCCATTGAATTATGATCTGTTGTTTCTACGTTTCAATTCATTATAATTGTTTGTTCCTGTTCTTAATTTTTCACATGTACTGTTTAAAAAAAATTAAAGATATACATGATTGTGGAAATCAATTAACTTTGAAACTTTGAATTTTTGCAAATCAAATTATTAATGGGAAGAAACCAAAATCATGTATTTAGTTTGATTGATATTGATTTAAATGAATTTTTAATTCACACCGAATATACACACACGTACACGCGCACACACACACACACACACACACACCCACAGACTTTTTTATTCAGTCTCGCTCCTTCCTCTATATGCACATTCTTAGAAGTAAAAAATAGCTGTGAATCTGGATCTGCATCTGCATTAATATCTATATGTTTTATTTTTCTTTGCTTTCCAGGACAAGAAGGAAATGCTGATCCCGTACATGGTAGCTATCACGGCGCTCATCGCTCTACAGGCTATTGCTTGGATTATCATATTTGCCCTCATCGTAAGTGATTAGCCACTAGACATGCTAATAGTGATAGAGTTGATGATAATAATGATAACAAAAATACTACTCCTAACAATGATAATGATGATGAATGATGATGATGAAAATAATGATAATGATGATGATGATAATGATAATTATAATAATAGTAATACTACTACTACTACTAATGATACTACTATTAATTATTATAATGGTAATGATAATGATAACAAAAACAGTAATAAAAATAATGATAATAATATCAAGAGTACATGTAAGAATAATAATGATTATAATGGTAATAATAACAATGATTATAACAACAACAACAGTGATAATAATAACGAGAACGATAACAACAATAATGTAAAAAAAAAAAAAAAGAAGAAGATGGTGATGATGATGATGATGATGATAATGATAAGGTTTTCTTGGTTGCTGACAACGGATTAGATCTATTTCATAAAGGGATTGTAAAAACATATACATTAATTATATTTAGCGTACGTGTATAAAATATTCATTTTATCTCATAGAGAAAATAGATTTTTTTTCAATTTGTAGTACAGACAAAATGGGAGTGGTCATCGAAATGTACGTCACAGATTTGCCGATTCGCGTTTAATCGATTAGACCTTTCAAAAATCTTTATCGGATTTTCCTCAAACTTTCACCAATCTATTTTCTTTCATTTTCTGCTTTTGATAAACGAACTTAATATCAGGGTTGACTTTAATAATCTTTAATTTTCATTCGTCCTGTACACTTCGTTAACCAATCTGTTATGAAGTTCTGAAGTTCTGAGGGTGTACCTAAATATTCTGTAAAAATTCTATAACCTCGTGATCTATAAGGTTGCTACTTGCTACTATTATTTGTACAAAGTGCTTGGTACCATTTCTGAACAATATGTTATTATTACCATTTCTTTACGATGAATTCTTATGTAACAGTTTCCTTCAGAAATATACATTTATAAATATAATCTTTTTGTAATAATCTCGGGGGAAAATGGGTATAGATGTTACATTAAGATTTATTCTTTTCTTTTTTTTTCATTAGGATGATCTTATGATCACCATTTACTGAAAGAAATCTAAAACCTGTTCTTAAAAATAAAAGTCGCAGAATTTTGTTCTCTCAATATGAATTGTATATGAAACTTATTCTTGGTGTATTTTTTGTTCTCTCACAAAGGGACTTGCATCTACTCAACTAACTGTAAGTCTCATCTTCTGGCTGGTATTTACTGCATTCAACGTAAGTACTTAAAGGGAATAATGAGTAATGCTATTGTTCGCGGGAGTCGTGTTTAGTTCGGCGGGAATTTAAAAAAAGTTTGAAATTTCCTGCGAACGTTTCCAGCATCCCGAGTCGTGATTTGCTCGTGATTTGCTCTCGAAAATATTTGAAAAAGCTTCGTCATATGCGCATGACCTACTCACGACGCGTGATGTTCGCAAAATCTTTGTAAACCCCCAAAAGATTCCGATAGTTGGAGAATGTCTCGCGCATATTCCGCGAAAGGAGCAAAGTTCTTCTGATCATTTCTTGCGTTGTTCGCATTTTAGTCGCGTGTTCTTCGTGTATGTGGACTGGCCATAGTTCAACAACGTTTACGAAGGATGCAAATGTCGAAAAAATGGCAACGCGCAACATTCGGAGAAGTTTTTCTCCGAATGTGTCGCGACAATGGAGCCGTAAACCATTCTTGCGCGGTTTATGAGTAGTTCTCACAACGTATGTGCGAATGCCGTGTATAGCGTTGCTGATCTATGGCCAGTCCACGCGACTAAAATGCAAACAACACGAACGAACTTCGCTGCTTTCGAAAGACATTCTCCAAATTGTCGAAATCTGTTTGGGGTTTCACAAAGATTTTGTGAACATCACGCACGTTGTGAGTGGGTCGTGCACATATGACGAAGCTTTTCTGACATTTTCGAGAGCAAATCACGAACAAATCATGACCTGAGATGCTGGAAATGTTTGCAAGAAATTTCAGAAACTTTTTAGAGATTCCCTCCGAACTTAAAACGACTCCTGCGAACGACTGACGACGCTTCCGAACCCCAGCGCATGTTTGGCAAACTTTTGGAGCCTAAAGTACGAATGTTCGACTTTACCATTTTTTCGACATTCGCATCCTTCACTTGTGAGCTCTCTCATTTTTTGAAATTCCCCTTTGGAAAAGGAGCATAATAATAGTAATGTGTCCTAAAAATATTATTCTTATGAGTCTTTGGTACTTCAAATGTAACCTGAAAAAGTTGATCACGTGGACCAAGAGAAGCCACATACAGCGAAGGTGGATCCAATTTCTCTCTCCCTTTTGTTGTTGTTGTTGTTGTTGTTTTTTTTTTTTTTTTTTGGGGGGGGGGGTCAATAAAATTCTGACTCGCCCCATCCCCCAAATTTTTTTCAGGTGCTATTTAGGTTAAACGTTTGAAATTTGAATCTAAAACAAAATTAAAAGTGGATGGGGCACATTTTTCTTTTTTGTACTTGAGGTATGCCATATTGTTTCTAAGTGGGGGGGGGGGGGGGGGAGGGCTACGTGCTGGTATTGTCCCTCTAAATTCGGCCGTGAAATACAATATTGATCTATCGATGTAGACCCATATATCTATATATCTGTGCGCAGTGTCTTTCAGTACTTGCGATAATCAGTACGATGAGAGAGGTGATTGTGATCACTCGTACTTATTTCATTCGTAATAAGCCTTTCTATCTCCAGTACTTTCTCGATGCTGAACCAAACGAGATTTTTTCAAAATAGTACTATACTTATCTTTGGAACAACATGACACAAAACAGTCAAACTAAATGTTAACGGCGATAAGATAAGAAAACGAGCAAGAAATTGATTGTCCAAAGATCTGAAAATTGCTCATATTTATGACAGTATTATTAAGTTGTTTCACTTTCCACTTTTCTTCTAAACATTTTGATTAATTATCCTTGGTATTATAAATCAAATACTGGACGTAAGCTACTCACTATAGCCGTTCCACCAGTATTCGATTTATAATACCAAGGATATTTAGCATTACTGGATGAATCATAACATTTTTGGAACAATTTTGATTAATTGTTCATTCATTCATTCATTCATTTTTTTAAAAATTGTCTGACTGCCTGCACAATAAAAACCAAATTGTAGTTGGCTCGGCCGGGAGGGGATAAAAGAAAACACCCCCTCCCCCAAAATTAGCTGAACATTTACTTAAGTATGTTTTCTTTTCTTTATAATCATGATAAGAGTCTGCAACCGAACGAGAAAAAAAAAAAGAAAGAAAAGAGGCAAATATTTTAACAGACTTGGTCGTATTTATTGCTTCGTGTTCTCCTTTCAAATGATAAGCCTTCCTACTGATGCTTAAAAAAAGTAAGATACATTTATTTCTAATGCAAGTGATTCCTAAATTGATTCGAAATGATATTTAGATATACTTCATGTGACTTTATTGTGCTCCATTTGGAATTGTATTGAACTTTAAGTAATCAAATGTCCATGCTTAAATACAAACTCAAACTTTATTTCAATATTTCACCACCTATTCAATGTTTCACAAAATAACACGTGCCTCAAATAATCTTGTTATTCGAATCCAACCCTTTGATTTGGAAAACAACATGTAGGAGATTCGTTTACAAGATACCCTGGTTCGGCCCCTAATGATCATTGAATTAATGACAAAATATTCTGTAGATTTATTCCAAAAATATTAATTAACGCATTCAGATTCAAGAGTTCTATCATATGATATGAATATAACACATCCTTTTTTGGTGATTTTAAAACGCACAATTTGATCAATATCGGCTCAAAAGATTGGTACCTTCATAATACACCAAGTGTAAAAATTGCATATTGCCACCAACAAAAAAAAAGTTTTACAGGAGGATTGGCATCAATCAAAATATTGGTACTCACATAAACACATAATTATAGAGATACAATGTAGTCTGGACTCATAAACGGGGACATCACAGACGACTGACATCCCATGAAACCTACCGATAATGTCGGTCTCACCAACCCTCAACAGCTCTCAGAATGCTCGCGAGACTGACATGTCGTTCTCGTGGGCTGTCGACCTCGTAGGCTCTTACAGTACGTAGCCCGCATGAACTATGTTGTGTGTTTTTTCATAATTAGTCTTATAACATTCAAACATCTTTCATGTTGAAATGAATTATTTTTTATTCATTATTCCACCTCTTTTCAGATCACGTGTTTAGTCTGCGTCATCTCACAATACCAAGAACTTCGGGATGGTCGTGGAACTAGTACTGGAGCGTAATCATATCAACACGCATCTTTCAAAGCAGTATCATCCTTGCATATAAAGAGGCTGACCCCCAATCATTGTCAGACTTACAGAAGAAATAGACATGTTTACTAATCATGCTAATTGTATGCATACTTCTTGAACAAAAGTTTCTCTTGACGACTCAAAAGCTTGCCAGGTGATTGCCCGACATAACAAGAACTAATGTATGCAAAATGGATTCCATCCATAGAGATGCCATTATGTAAAGCAGGTGCACTAAAGAATTGGTATCTAAGGATTCTGGAGAGAAACACGCATCAATTGAAATACATTAGTAAACAGGTCTATTGTTTGAAGGATGACCAAAGAATTAATCGTCATATTTTTTTTTTAATTGTGTGTTTTATATTATTTACAAGTGTAAATATAATACTTCAAGAGCAAAAATAAGTAAGTGACAAATTTATCAGTGCAAAAACCGAAGAGTTTTTTTTTTAAATTGGTGACATTTAAGGGAACATTATTTTGGGATATTATGGTAAGAAGATCATGCAATACTGGGGTGACCTTTTCACATTCACAAAATAAGGGGATCAATGTTTCTTCATTTTTATCACATAGTGAACAGTTAGGAGATTCTCTCCTCTTAATCTTAAAAAGAAAGTCGTTCAAAGCAATAGCTTTGTGAAACATCTTAAAATAGAAAGATCTTAATTTGGTATCAATAGTGCAAAAGAAATTATCAACATGAATCTTTTCCCAATTGTTAGTTACTGGTACAGGTAAATTATTATTTTTTTTTCAAGAATTTTTCCCTCCACAGGGATTTTATTGATTTTCAGTCACAACAAATTAACAAACATATTCAAGGTAAATCACATTTATAATGTAAATACATAATACAATAATAACTCAAAATAATTCAGAATACAAATGTTTCTTGAACTGTCAGGTTCACATGAATTCCATGAATACTCCATTTTCAATAGAGCATTCATGGAATCCATGGGGGGGGGGGGGGACAAAAAAACCACGAAACAATACAAACACATACATGTATCATCATTTGAATATTGGGGTATACAATTACTTATTTCTGACCACTATTAGTTATTTTGAAAATACAGCGCCAGTCGGCACCTCCGATCACCCGTTCGCACTATTCAGCTTAGAACAACAATAAAATGGTCCACCAACCACATTGTTCCGGCCGAACAACGCGAACATGCCCACAAAGAAAGCCAACTGGCACTGTATATATGAGATATTCGACACCTTAAAGATGTATCGTCATGTAAACAAATTTCTGAATTGAAACCATTTTCTTGCAAATTTATCATTTCTACAATTCGAATCTGCTATGTACTTTTCATTTTTGAAATAATTTATAAGCGAAACTTTAATATTATCAAAATCGAGCAGTTGTTTCTTTATTTTGCAAGTATATACCATCTGTCTCACCACTGTAAGTATACAATTCAATGCAGAATTATTTGAACCTCTTAAACCAAACAATTTATCTTGTAGTGAGAATATCATTCTATTTCCGGTTCCAGTGTATATCCAGTGTTCCAACCTATCACAAATATGTTTAACATGTGTACATTCACATAGCAGATGGATAACTGTTTCACTCTGTTCATTACAAAATGTACATTCTTTTCTTGGGACTAAATTCATTTTAAACAGTAAATCATTCGTATATAATATACGTTGCAATATCTTAAACTGGAACCATCGTAATCCCACATCCATCGTACAATTAAATGCGATAGAACAATATGTTTCCCAGTTCTTGTCATTCAAATCAAAGATACATTTCCATTTAAGAAAGCTTTTGCATTCTAATTTCCTTTTTCTTCAATAAAACTGCATAGATGTGTGCGCAACCTTTAATACGTTTCATAACAAGTGCCATTGTATCTGGGAAAAAGGGTTGATGCACCCTGTTAAAAGTAGTACATTTGTACCCTTCTCTAATTGCATCACATAATCCACGATAAAAAAGAAAGTTTATTTGAACATTATACTTTTCTTGGAGGTCTTTCAGAGAGAGAAAATGACCATTTGACTCTAAAACATCATTGACAAAACGGATTCCCTTTTTACACAATGTTTTGTTATAAATTGAGCTATTACCTAGTTTAATGTAATCATTATTCCATAAGGGTTGGCAAGAAATGGTATCATAGTGCATGGATAAGAGTGTACTATAAGCCGTGAACATTTCTTTCCAAAAAAGGTTCTCTGTTTTACTTGCCAGTTCTCGAAAATAATTATTTCCCATATATAATTTCAAGTCTTGAAGTCCAGGCAAAAAAGATTGTAAAAGACAGAGGATATTACTATCTATTGAGCCATTTACCAATTTCTTAATCCAGGAAATTTTCAATGATTGGCAGTGTATGTTTATATCTATCATTCTGACCCCTCCGTCTGAGTAACTTTGCGACATTTGATTTCTACTTATTTTATCAGGTTTCTCCCCCCAAATAAATCTATAAAACTGAGCGTTTATATCTTTCAAACAAATTTCACCTGGATTTGGGAGAGACAAAATAAGGTAGTTTAATTTAGATACCAACAATGATTTGACAACTGTGACTCTTCCAAGGACAGTTAAGTATCTTCTTAACCATGATGTCATTTGACTTTTAATCTCTTTACATTTTTCATTATAATTTTGAATTGTCATTTTGTGCAAATCCGTACAAAAGTCTATACCTAAATATCTGAAATAATCATCGAATACCCAGTTTAGATTTCTGTTCAAAAGAACACCATCCTTCTTGTTTTTATATCCTCCAATCCATATCGCATGTGTCTTATGTATATTAATCTTCAAACCCGACATTGTGTTATATTCATCTAAAATGTTTAATGCACTGATTAATTCCCTTACTGATCCATTCAATGTTAGAAGAGTATCGTCTGCATACTGAATTATTTTAAGATGTTTATCTGTAGGTAAGCTCAAACCAACAATCGAATTGGATTGTCTAAACAAAAGACCGAGTATTTCGGCGCATAATAGAAAAATATATGGAGACAAGGGATCTCCTTGACGACATCCCCGCTCTATTGAGAATCTTGGAGACAGGTGTCCATTGATCAGTACACAGGATTGAGCATTTTCATAGAATACATTAAACCATTTTACAATAGAGGGACCAAACTTAAAGAAGTGTAATACTTTTCTAATAAAGTCGTGAGAAATTGAATCAAATGTCTTTTCAAAATCTATAAGTAGCAATAAACCAGGAATATCATTGAGGTCAGTGTACAATAATATATCATATAACAAACGGATATTTTCTCCAATGAAGCGTCCTGACATAAAACCTTTCTGATTCTCATGTATAAGAAAAGAAAGTACATTCTTCAATCTATTTGCTATACAAGTGGAACCTAATTTATATACTACATTTAGTAAAGATATGGGTCTCCAATTTTTCAAGTAATGTCTGTCTTTATTTCCTTTGGGAATTAAAGAGATAACCCCTAACTTTTGTGTAAACATGGTAAAGGACATTCCGGATGAATATGCAGAATTCAGATATCTAACTAAAAATATGTGTAGTTCTTTCCAAAAATGTTTAAAAAATTCGACAGTGAATCCATCTAGACCTGGGGATTTATTATTTTTCATGTTTTTAAGAGCTTGATAAACCTCATCAATAGAGAGCTCTCCTTCTAGCTTCTGTGACATCGAATTGGTTAATTTATTTATACCTACATCATTTAATATTGTGTTTAGATCTACATCTACAACCGGATTGTTTTTATACAATTTAGAATAGAATGATACAATTTCTGATGCAATATCGTCCTGTGCTGTGATCTCCTTGTTTTCGGTAGTGACCAGTTTGCATATCCGTTTATTAACAGCATTTTTTTTTTCTAAATTCAAAAAATATTTTGATGGTTTCTCGCCGTATTCCATCCATTTGATTTTAGATCTCATCTTTATTCCTTCCATTTTTTCTTTTCTTAATGATTCCAACTGAGCTTTCTTCTCATTCAATATAACTAACTCCCTATCTTTGTCTGTTTTTGATATCAATGTCTTTTCCAAGTCTACAATTTCTTTCTCTAAATCATATTCCAAATTTACCAATCTTTTCTTTTTTCTAGTTGCATATAAAATTGTTTCACCTCTGATTATTGTCAACAACGTATCAAAAAATAATTGATCACTAACAGCAAACTCATATAGTATATCTTGTCCTTCTGCCTCAAATCTACATGAATTGTTATCATGTTGGACTGAATAGGTCTTAATAGTTTGTTTAATAACATCTTTAATTTGTTCTACATAACTATCATCCCTTAACAATGAATTGTTGAATTTCCAGTAACTTGGGCCTACTCTACGATTATTTAAATTCAAAGATAATTTCACCAGGGAATGATCGGATCTGTATCCCGGTAAAATCTCTATTTTGTTAACGAGCGACAGTAATTCAGTGGAGACCAAAAAATAGTCTAATCTAGCTGCCTTAAATGGGGTAGGTTGACGCCATGTAAACATTTTTTTCATGGGCATGTAATTCTCTCCATGGGTCTACCAAATTTAAATCATTCTTCATTAAGTCGACTTTTTTCTTGGCATTGGGGTTATTCAGACGAATATAATTATATGTATCTTTATCAAAATCTTGGACCAAGTTCCAATCCCCGCATAAAATTGTTAGTGGATTATCAAATTCAAGAGCAATTCTTTCAATATCTGCATAAAAATCAACATTGTCGTCATTAGGTCCATACAATGATATCAACGATATGTCATAGTCATATATTTGTAGGTCTAAAGCAACGAAATTCCCTTCTTTTGACCGTTCAGTTTGCTTTACATTAAATTGCACCCCTTCCCCAAACAAAATGGCAACACCTCTTGCATTGGACGCTTTTTGACTGAAAAAACAATTATCTCCCCAAAAACGTTTTATAGAAGCTTCTTCTTCAACTACAAAGTGCGTATCTTGCAAGCAGCAAATTTGAAACCTTTTAGCCTTAACATATTCCAAAACGTCATTTCTCTTTTCACGATTTCCTAAACCTCGACAGTTCATTGAAATGATACTGAAACTATCCATCAGATATCAACTTTACCGTGAAGCTATGAAAATTAAATCCTGTGGAGTTTTTTTTTATCTTTTGTAACATCAAACAAAAACCACTAACTATACTGTGTGCTAGCCCATAATGACAACTACTACAACATCTATAACAACAACAGTAGTGTCTAGCACAGACAAAACTACACACAAAAAACACATATGTCTCATTAGGCGAGACAAGACGCGATACCGAGAAAGCCACAGGTGACCCCATTTACTCCAGATCCCCGAAAGCCAACCAATCCTCTTCAAAGAATAAATCGAAACATATCTCCCGGCGTGAGAAAAAGGCTCAACGCCTCATTGCCCATCGAGACTTACTTATTGTATAGTAACTTTTGTCATATCCGGCAAATGTATAAAGTAATTAATTTGCATGTAAACAGAATAACATGTTATCTCCTCCACTGATTCCCACAAGCAAACAGAATCCCTGTCACAGTTGAGGTCAATTAATGAAAAGATCGATAACTTGGCCATGTTACTAGTTTACGGAAAATATTAGCTCTTTCTCATAGTCTCAATTCGTAACATAGAAATTGCTATCTGACGTTTCCTTAACCTGACTTTGGACAACAACTTAGCAAAAGGAAAGGGGGAAAAAGCGCAAAGATAAATTTATATCAAATGTAAACATTTATATTCAAGTTCGTAATGATTATCACCGTATTTAAAACTCAACAATACATGTATAACTGTTTCTCAGAATTAGAGAAAAAAGAAAATCTATGCGATCTCTTGTCTTCCAAAGTCTCGCATCTATTTTCTGATATCCTCAACAACAATAACAAATAATCTTTGTAGAACACATCGCTTTCATTATGATAAAAACTATTGATTCAATAGAGTCTAAGGACAACACTATTTGAATAGAACAGATTTCTCCTCTTCTCCTTTTTTCTAAGACACAAGAAAGCATTGCCATCATTAAATGTTCTTATAACGACATTTAGATAGTGTTTGGCAGATTATACAATTAATACTCAAACAATATTTTCTGGCATCCAACCAAATGCATCACCAATATGAGTGAAGCACATATTAAGTAACATACGATGCATATCACAAACAAACGATAGGTACTCTATTATGACATCATCCCGGTTTGTGTCATATAAATTGGTGACTGGTGTTTCTTTACCCCGATATATTTATTATAAGATAAAATAAAATAAATATCAAATTTGAACTTTTTATTCAGATTTGCAATGCTTGTTATCTTGTTCGAAATGTTATAGCCTTACTGATACTAAAATATTACTTGTGCTTCACATAATAAATGGAAAATGAAACTATAAAATCTCATTTCTTTCCAGAATGTCTATATCAAAACAAAAGAATTGCGCTATATAGACACATACCACTTTTGGACGATAAAATCAATTGATTCAATAAATGAAATAATTCAGTCATTTCTTTAGCACTGACGATCAGGCAATTAAAACAGTCAATAAAATCACGAGAATACAAATTCTCGACAGTCAATTTGTCTCGTATTCTCAAATGAGAACAAGATTCATTCAATATGAGACAGACATTCAATGTAGAATCACTATAGGTTCAATCTATATTACCACCTCACAAGAATTCTAAAACTTGTTCACATTCATAAAAAAAAAAGAAGAAAAAAAAAAAAAGCAAAAGTCATTTCAGCACATACAGCAATGATATTCAATTGTTTTACATTCTTTTCTGGGCATTTTGAAATGGCATATACATCTAGAGAATGTAGATCAAATATTCACACCTGTCCATTTTTTTTCTTTTCTTTCCTTTTTTTTGAGGAAGACCCTTATCGGTTTACTTTCCTCTAGAAGGCAGGAAGAAAAAAAATCATTAGCCTCTCTTTAGCGATGATCCTAAATTTGTGAATATCTCATAAACAGATCTATCATAATATCGTTATAAGGCACAACATGGGCAATTCCACGGTAACGGAAGGACACTCAGATACAGTTTGAAAGTGTGAATACAATGTGAATGTCTCTCCGCCACCGCGGAACCGCCCACATGTAAATCATATGTTGAGAGAGAGAGAGAGAGGAAAAAAAAATAGCATTCATTCAATACTTTCTTAATCTATTTTGTTCAACGAAAAAACTTGATATTTTGTAGGTCTCACATATTTTAGAAAATAATTGTTCCTTCATTTCATAAATGTTACATTTGTTTCTGGGTACTTCGAACTGGCATATATCAGTATAATGTAGATCAAATATGCACATCTGTCTGTTTTTTGCTTCTTTTTTTTCTGAGGAACAGGTAAATTATCATTCCAAAATGTATACCGTTTGGTTGGTTCATTGGAACCGAGTAATAAATTGTATGCATTCTTGGTGACTTTTTTAGTACTCAACAAATTATGAACGATTGTTTCATGAACTCCCACTATATCAGGATCAAAATTTACCAACCACTCTTCAGGAATATTCTTAATCAAAAAATTGTATTTCTTTCTATCAGCAGAAGGGATATCAAAATCAAGTATAAGTTCTTCAAAGATTTTATAGCCAGGAAGGGGAGGATTAAATAAATCAGACATAGTCAATACATTTTTACTGAACCAAGACGGATAGTAAAGATATGGTTTCGATTTTGAGCGAATAGATCTGTTATACCACAAGAATTGGCAATTGCTTAATTTTGAAAACTGATTACCATAGAACTTAGAAGTTGCTTCTTCTCTATAAAGGTACCAACTTCTCAATGAATCTGCTAATTGTATATTACCAAGAGAATTTAAGACACTCTCAGGAGCATAAGACTTCCACAAAAAGTGAACATCCTCATGAAATTTTTCCAAAATTGAAAATTCAATACTTTTCCAGGGGGAGTCATAATTATCATCAAGTAAATTTTTTACCCACACAATTTTTTGAGCTGTTGCAAAAGAATAAGGGTCAATCATTCTAAGACCTGCTTGCTTATAATCATTGCACATTATCTTTCTCTGAACCCTGTCTTCCAAATAAATTTATATAACATTTTATTCAAAGTATTAAAGAATGAACGAGGTATTTTAATCGAAAGGGCAGAAAAAAGATATAATAACGGAGGCAGCACTAAAGTTTTAATGACACAAACTTTACCAATTAAAGAGATATTTCTAGTCCGCCAACAATTCAGGGTTTGATCCATTCTTTTTAATTTCTCTTTATAGTTTAAGTCAAAAATTAGATTTACATTGAGAGAGAATACAATCCCTAGACATTGAAATTGGGATCTTTTCCATGTAACACCATGGTTTATATATGGGAAATCCTGATTTCCTCTCTTTGATCCTATCCATAATGCTTCAGTTTTACTAAAATTTATTTTGCAACCAGAAAACTGACCAAATATGTGTAAAATTTCAAAAAGCTGAGAAAACGAATTATTTGAGCCATCAAAAAAACACACAGAATCATCAGCGAACATGGAAATCTTAACTTCTTGGTTTTTTAATGGGATACCTTTAATCAGGTTGTCCTGACGTATGGAAATAGCCATTATCTCTTTTACAAGTAAGAATAAATATGGGGAAATTGGGCATCCCTGGAAAATTCCTCTTTTCATAGGAATACGTTCAGTAAGAAAACCATTATTCAAAACATACGTATGACGAGCAGCATAGAGGGTCTTAACTGAGTCTGTAAATTTTGTGCTAAAATTGAATTTTTTTAATGTAAGAAATAAAAAATTGTGGGAGACACTATCAAAAGCTTTTTCAATGTCTAGTAACAAAATGGTACCTGGAATATCATTTATTTGAGTGAATTAAATAATGTCCAATATCAAACGAGTGTTGTGGGCAATATTTCTACCTTTCATAAAACCAGACTGATCTTCATGAATAAGAGAATTTAAGCAACGTTTAAGACGGTTTGCAAAACATTTGGCTAGGATTTTGTAGTCAGTAGTGAATAAGGTAATTGGCCGATAATTTTTAATTATCTTTCTTGGGGAGGAGAGTGACAATGCCATTTAATAATCATATTCTTTATTCATTGCTCGTTATCTATTCCCTATAGCAATGAGACATCTACCACTAAGAAATGTGTAACTTTGTGAAATACTTTGAGTCATTTTTTCCAGCACGAGGGGATTATAACTCCCAGTAGAATAGACCTGTTTACTAATTTTCTGCATACTTCTTCAACAAAAGTTTCTCTTGACGACTCAAAAGCTTTCCAGAGGCTTGGCCGACATAACAACAACTAATGTATGCAAAATGGATTCCATCCATAGAGATGCCATTATGCATAGCAGGTGCACTAAAGAGTTGGTAACTAAGGATTCTGGAGAGAAACATGCATAAATTGAAATACATTAGTAAACAAGTCTATTAGGAAGTAAGTAGTTGTATAACAGATTTGCCTAGTGACAAACTATTACATTCAACTGTAAAAAGTTATTCTTTTTTTTCAATAGTCAGAATGCAAATTGCATGTATTGGGCGTTGATAGGTTGGACAAACATTTTGGCTTGCAAAACCTAGCAACACTTAATGTATACAATCTGCATTCTTACAATTGAAATAAAATGACTTGTAACAGGTGGATGTAATAGTTCATTACTAGGTGTTTGACAAAGAGGTAAACATTAAATTTGAATGCATTACGAAAATGTCCTATTGCTATTACATAACGTGTCGTAGAAATGCATGATTATAGTTACGTTCACACATGGGAGCTAAACTTTAAGTTTCGCTTGTAGTTTCAAAACTTTAAGTTTACTTGTAGTTATCTTGTAGTTTCAGACCGTATGAACGGACTCGTGGTTTCTAAACTTTAAGTTTACTCGTAGATCTAAAACCACAAGCGAGCTCGTGGTTAAGGTCGAAACCACGAGCAGCGGGGGGGGGGGGGGGGGGGGGGGGGGGGGGGGGGGGGGGGGGGGGTCCTCCGTCATAGTGGTTTATGCACGCTTGGGCTAAAACCATTTGGTCTAATTTCCAGATGGGCTACCTTCATTCGGGCTAAACTCTTTTGGTCCACTCTTCATTTGGTCTAATTTGCACTTGGTCTAATAACCAGAAGGTCTAATTTGCACTTGGGCTAATTATCAATTGGTCTAATTACCATTTGGTCTAATTACCATTTCGTCTACTTTATTTTGTTGTCACTTGGTCCACTACCAGTTAGTCTAATGTCAGTTTGTCTAATTCCCAGTCAGTCTAAAACTATTTGGTCTACAGGCATTTCGTCTAAAATGCACTTGGTATAGTATCCATTTGGTCTACATGGCATTTATATGGTCTAATGTGCAGTTGGTCTAACTTTCATTTAGTCCATTTTCCATTTAGTCTAATTGTCAGTTGGTCTAAATGCCAATTTGTCTAAACATCACTTTGTCTAATTATCACTAAGGCTAATTGCCTGTTGGGCTATTCCCTTTTCGTCTGCGCACCTACCAACAACACTATGCGTCATTTTGTTGGCCATCCCTGGACAGGTTGTGGCCAGAGCTCTTTGAAAGGGCCTAGGGGGCCCGGGGGGTAGTGCTGTCCTGACTCGACACTATCCTGAGCTGAGGTCAAAAACAAAAACCAAAAAATACCGATATCTGTAATATATCTTGTATACCGGGCTTGTTTATATATAAAAATCGGCATTTTTGTGGGTAGCAGGAAACACTTTTTGGATGCTTGGAAAGATGAGGGGAGGGGGCATTGTGCCCCCTGCCAACGAGCGAGTTAATTTACGTTCGAGTTGAACAAATAATACTAATACTAATACTAATAATAATGATAATAATAATGATGATAGTAATGATCTCTCTCTTTTTGGTCTCTTGAAAAATCATAGGGGAAAACCGCCCCCTGCCCCCCCCCCCGTAGCGCCGCCCCTAAAAATAGCAGTTTGCATTGCTCAAAAGAATCAGAGAAGCTTAATGGCAGAAGATTTAGTTCTTGATATGAAAACACGAACTTATAGGCCAAGAGCCTGTCCCGAAATAGTCACCCCATTTTGGTCCACTTTGGTCACCCCATTTTACCCATGATTTTTGACCCCTTAAACTTACTTAGACCATCTAAGTCATTGACAAAAAGGTTGTCAGCCTGAACGTAGCCGCCGGGTTTAGCCCCCAGAGCCCCCAAAAGAGACCCCAAAGTCGGGTCGATTTCACCCCATCTCCCCCATGCACCAAAATTTGTCAATAGGAAGAAGTATGACTGGACATTACAAAACACAAAAAACTGACAAAAAATTCCGTCGGGATGGGGTGTCAGACGGCCCCTTAAAATTGGGGTAATTTTCCCCCTTGAAGCCCAGGGACCAAATTTTGTCAGAAGGAAGGGCTATAGATGAACATTCCAAAAATATAAAAACGGACAAAATTGTCCATCGGGGAGGGGGTGTCAGACCCCCAGAAATGAAAACCCCAAAGTGCCCTTTGACGACATGCTTTGCCCCCCCCCCCCCAAATGCTCTATATGTCAAGAAAAACCATTTTTTTACCTTCTGACTGTGATAACTCAGAAGTGTCGTATTCAATTCAATTCAAACTTTCATAACATAATTTTGAGTATATCTTCCTGCGGTGCAATTTGGTGTTAATTGGTCTTTTGATTAATAAGTTATTAAGTTATGAAAAATGTATTGCTTTCTTAAAAGTAGCTAAAAATATTGTCAGGATTATGTAAACACACCCATTGTCCCTGCTCACCTGTTTGACAAGGCATAATTGAAGAGCTTTTCAGGTATCTGTGGTATGTGACTGCCAGGCTGAAATGTACTATTCATGTGTTAATTACACAGATACCAAGCAAGCTTCTCTATTATGCCTTGTCAGATCAACAATGGGTGTGTTTACATAATTCTGACAGTATTTTTGGCTACTTTTGAGAAAGCAATACATTTTTCACAATTCAATAATTTATAAATCAAAAGACCAATTAACACCAAATTGCACTGCAAGAAGATTGTTATACTCAAAATTATGTAATGAAAGTTTGAATTGAATTGAATAAAACACTTTTCAGTTATCATAGTCAGAAGGTAAGAAAATGGTTTTTCTTTACATACAGAGCATTTTTGGGGGCAAAACGTTGTCAAAGGGCACTTTGGGGTTTTCAATGCAGGGGGTCTGACACACCCTTCCCGATGGACAATTTTGTCCGTTTTTATATTTTTGGAATGTACATCTATAGCCCTTCCTTCTGACAAAATTTGGTCCCTGGGCTTCAAGGGGAAAAATTTACCACAATTTTTAAGGGCCGTCTGACAACCCATCCCGACGAAAACTTTTGTCAGTTTTGTGTGTTTTGTAATGTCCAGTCATGCTTTTTCCTACTGACAAAGTTTGGTGCATGGGGGAGATGGGGTGAAATCGACCTGACTTTGGGGTCTCTTTGGGGGGGGGGGGGGGGCTCTGGGGGCTAAACCCGGCGGCTACGTTCAGGCTGACAACCTTTTTGTCAATGACTTAGATGGTCTAAGCAACTTTAAGGGTCAAATCTTATGGGTAAAATGGGGTGACTATTTCGAGACAGGCTCCCAGACTATTAGCGAGAGCTGGGGACACAGTGCCCAAAAGTTTAATAATATTGCAGCAATTAAGATAACCCCGCCCGAAGCTTGTTCGATACGCTCTTTTATTATAGCCCATGGCAGTAACATAAAGTCCTATCTATCCTTTTTATTGAGAGATTGTACTTGAAATTAAACGCTTTTGTGGCATTTTCGTCATGAAATCACTGTATAATGCAAGCACCATGCATGACCTTCAACAAGAACACAGTATTTTTGGTCGCTCGCTTGCAAGTTAGGAGTAGAGCAGAATTGCATATTATGCAAAGATTAGAAAATATATCCTTAAAATTTAGTGTGTTGTAAATACAATGTAGGGGTACAGCAGCGTATCAAAACGCCATTTTCCATTCTTGTCTTCATAGTCTGGGAGCCTGTCCCGAAATAGTCACCCCATTTTACCCATAAGATGTGACCCCGTTAAGTTACTTAGACCATCTAAGTCATTTACTAAAAGGTTGTCAGCCTGACCGTAGCCGCCGGGTTAAGCCCCCAAAAGGGACCCCAAAGTCGGGTCGATTTCACCCCATCTCACCCATGCACCAAACTTTGTCAGTAGGAATTGGTAAGACTGGACATTACAAAACACAAAAAAACTGAAAAAATTCTGTCTGGATGGGGTGTCAGACGGCCCCTAAAAAATGTCCCCTTAAAGCCCAGAGACCAAATTTTGTCAGAAGGAAGAGCTATGGATGTACATTCCAAAAATATAAAAACTGACAAAATTTTCCATCGGGAAGGGGGTTTCAGACCCCCTGAAATGAAAATCCCAATGTGCCCTTTGACAACGCTTTGCTCCCCAAAATGCTCTGTATGGAAAGAAAAAAACAACATTTTCTTACCTTCTGACTATGATAATTCAAAAGCGTTATATTCAATTCTATTTAAATTTTCATAACATAATTTTGAGTATAATAATGTTCTTGAGGTGCAATTTGGTGTTAATTTGTATTTTGGTTAATAATTTATTAAATTGTAAAAAATGTATTGCTTTCTCAAAAGTAGCCAAAAAATATTGTCAGGATTATGTAAACACAGCCATTGACCATCTGATAAGGCATAATAGAGGAGCTTGCTTAGTATATGTGCAATTAACACATGAAAAGTACATTTAAGCCCGGCAGTCACATACCACAGATACCTGAAAAGCTCTTCTATTATGCCTTGTCAAACAAGTGATGAACGGACTCGTTCAGTAATAGTTCTAGAACCACAAGCGAGATCGTGGTTAAGGCCGAAACCACGAGCAGCGGGGGGTCCTCCATCGCAGCTTGTGGTTAAGGATGACCTCGCTGTTCATGTTAAATTTCCGGGTCCTACCCTTCGCGCGAATTATGAACACAGGATCTGTATGTCTACTGTACACACAATCGGTAGTATTTACTTCCGGGGTTAACCACAAGGCTCGCTCGGCTTGAAGTTTCAGCTCGTTGTTTCAGGCTCGTGTGAACCCTCGCTGCGGTTAGGGAGTCGTGGTTTCGTTAACTGAAAGTTTCGCTAACAATAAAGTTTCGAAACCACAAGTGCCGTCTGAACGTAGCTTATGTCATTTAGGATTGAAACAGATTTTTATGTACGACGCAGGTTATTCATGATATTGATCGAAGTTTCTGTGTGTTTAAATATATTATGTAAAATATATTTTTAAAAGAAATTGATTCTAAAATACACCGAATCAATTAGTCAGGTGAATACGACCCAAGTGGTTTATCTATGATTTTAGGCTCAGGATGAAGATATAGTGGTTTATAGTGGTCTCAGTATAAAAAAAAAGGCTGAGGGTTCGGATCCCAGCCCGGCACTAACATCCTTTGGCAAGACATTAATCCACATCTGCCACTCTCCAACCTGATGTAAATTGGTACCCGATATTGCTAGAGCGCTACATATTTGGCCACTCAGCTATGACCGGAGTAATAATGTTGGAGCGTCTAGGAGCACGGGCGTATATATGCAAGAATTTCTTTTCAACTGGAAGGGAGGGGGGGGGGGGGTGACCATTCATGGAGAACAAAGTCACCCCCCTCCCCCATGAAAAGAAATGCACGGACGCCAATGCCTATGAGTCAAGGCATGGCGGACATGAACGCTATACAACAAGCCGACATTAAATATTCATGTATATTCATGCACGTCCATAGTTTCGATTTTGTTAAACATCACAATAGTGTTTCACAACTTTATTACTGTATGCCTTTCAACTGCTGCAAGACTTCTTCATAGAGTCATCGCACAGCGTATGCTACCCTGATGGGAATCTGAAATGTACAGTAGATCTTTTCTTTCTGTTCACTTGGTTTTCATCTGCATCTTTTGAAGAAGAAAAAAATCATATTAAACAGGTTAAAGCCATATCAAAGCTGGTTATCAGATAATTCATTGATTCAAATAACCAATGCTTCATTTGGTTCAAACACTTGACTGGAGATGTGAAGGTCATGGGTTCAGCCCCCGGCATATTCTTAAGCAAGACATTTTATCTACATGGCTTCCCTCCACCCAGGTGTTATATGGGTACCCGGTAGGATTCAAAAGTCATCGTGGTTTGTTCAGCATCGTACGTTAGCGTTTCTAAAAGATGCCTGGCTGGAATGCTCCCCACGGAGGTGAGAAGGTGCATACATTGTCATTGTGTGCGGGCAAGCCTGAATCCGATGACTTGCATATCTGGTCCCTGTTTCATGAAACTTGCTTTCACTGACAATTTACAATAACTGTTATAAGCTCCTGAAATCCTTGCATCTGATTGGCTGAGAGCAAATTTGTCCGTAATCACCGACAAGACACTTGATGAAACACCCCCATCAGAAAAGCGCATAGAGACATCGTAGATGTATTAGGCACTATATAAATCCAGAATATTATTCTTCTTATCATTATTATCATTTTCATTATCATTCAACTTCATTGTCATCCTGCTCTTTGTATGTTACATTTGTGTACTTATTAAATCGACAGACAGCATCGGGAAGTTATTTTAATTGGGTGTGCATGCAGTAGTCAGAACTCGTTTCAAAGAAATATATTTGTGAATACTATGTCTTTTCTACATTTTCTGTTTAACCAGTATTTGTAACATCCTTATGTGTATGGTGAACTTGGTGAAAGTGCCATCCTAAGAGTAAAGCTCTGTACAATGATTTAAACCAAGGCTGAAATTAATCTTTGTACTCGATTTAAAAAAAAAAGTAGTCAGCCCTTCAGATTCAATGATACATTTATTGTTTCGATAATAAAATACTTTGAGCTGAAATGAAATTTTAAACGAATCCCAGCGTCACTGAGACTACGATTTTTTTGGAATTGCGACAGAACAGTAATATAAACTATCGGCCTTACAGTAAGCTCTTTATAAATAATTTAAACTAAGGCTGAAATTGAAATGAGGCTTAGCTGCAATGGAATTCATGCTGTCCATCAGAGCGATAGAAAATAGATTTGCATTTGATTTTTTAAAAATTAACCAATATTTCAAATTCTGTAACAGGTTCTTAGTTTCGAGGATAATATCTTAAAGTAAGAAGCCTTAAATTGACCGGGAGTATCGGAGCGTTGTTTCAATTGACAGTGGTCAAATGTATGTAGAGTTTAGAAGTCAGAACTCTCTTCAAAGAAATATAATTGTAAATACTTTAGAAAAAAATACATTTCATATTTACCTAGCGTATGTATCAACCTTATGTCTATGTTGAAACTGCGACAGAACAGTAATATAAACTGTCAGCCTACAAGTAAGTTCTTTAAATAATTAAGAGTAAGGCTGAAATGAAAATGATTATTAGCTACAATATAATTTAATTTTAATTTAATTGCCATCAGAGCAATAGAACATATCTTTGTACTTAATGTTTTAAAAAGTAGTCAGCCCTTTATATTCTGTAATAAGTTTATTGTTTCGATAATAAAATTTTTCAGCTGAACTGAAATTATAACCTAATCACAGCGTCACTGAGACTACGATTTGTATGTCACTGTACTTTGTGTTTGTAAAAAAAATCTGATTACACAGTAATTGAAAACAAAAAGGTTATCAAAATAGTTATTTGATTGTGTAATCAAAATATTTGTTTTTTAATTAACTCTACTTGTCGGCTGAGAGACTTCGAGGATATGTTGCTCTGAATTTAGCTTATCTTTTAAAACAGTGGCAGTATCGAGAAGTTGATAAACATGGGTGAGAGAAAAAAAGAGAAATATATATATATATATATAGAGAGAGAGAGAGAGAGAGAGAGAGAGGGGGGGGGGAGGAGGGAGGGTTAAAGGGTGGGGGTAGGGAGACAGAGGCAAACAGAGACAGCGGATATATATATATATATATATATATATATATGTATATATATATATATATATATATATATATATATATTCAGGGAGGTATTGGAGGTATTAGTGACAATTTAAAGTGACACATTTAGAACTTTCACTTATGGTTATGCATGGCCATAATTGTATTTAACGAAAATTTAACCTTCCTTTTCAATAATATTAGATGAAACGATCATCACTACTCAAAAGAGCCAGAAGCAATAATTTACGACTAGCACTTAACACCCTCGGGCTCTCAATGCAGGAATTACAGTCTAACCAATGACGAATGTTATATTATACTGACAGTGCAAAGCATGCATAGTTGGCCAGTCGAATGTAGTCACTTTTACGATTTGAAGGAGGGTCTCTTTGTGGGTAATTTCCATATGTCACTGCTTCCGCCTTCATTGAAATTACTCCAAATGCAAGAATGGATTGCGTACTCGATAAAAATACCAGCCAATCAGAACCACACACGCCAAAACCTCACAAGGGCAAAACATTCCATAAGGTATATGACAGGCATAAATATTCCTAAAAACTCGTCAGACTGACACTCCCTCGGATCATCAACAGTGAAGATATTACTATCCAGCTCTGCAACAAGAACACTCACTTCTTATCTTCTTTCGTCAAAATCACCACCGAAGAAACTGACCAGATTAAAGTACGGTAACAATGGGCCGACATTGAACAGATGAAGAAGAATGAGACATCCCCCATTAGTCAACTTCATCACAGGCCTATAAGAAGAAACATAATTGCAATGACTAGAAATATAGTTGACCGCTTCCTCACAGATTTTTGTATCTCCCGTAACATTAAACAGGTTTTCGTGTCATCTGCCAAAATGGTCATTTTATGACCCAATGCCTGTTGCACACGAGACGTCATTTATTGACGTAGGACTGCGTCAGTGACTGGCACAGTCTCTGACGCGCCATGCAAGAGTGACATCATACAAATAGTGAATGCAAAATGGCTCTTAAACCCGTACAATATATAAACACGTCGCAGTGTTTTAAATCTGTCACAGAAATAAACATGTCACATGTCGCATTTTTTTTTACAGTGTAGTAGTAAAAATCTCGTTATCGTTATCGGACAAATGTGATCAGCCCTTTAATGTCGTCCCTCCAAACTTGTGACGTGCTATTGTCCCCCCCCCCCCCCCCGTATACCTGCTAAAATCAGCAAACCCTGTCGACGTGATCAACCATTTTTTTTTTTTTTTTTTTAATATCCTCTTCTAATGCGCCTGTTTTGTTTCATAATCACTTCTCAGTATTTTGAAATGTAAAATAAGGATATGTGTGGAGAATGCATTACCAACATTCGTTTAATAAAATGTTCTGGGGAGCGAGCATTGTTTCTCTTTGAAATATTATACCTCTAATTTAGAGGGTTGATGAGTTTCATTAATATGTAAATGCCAACTTTGAGAGGGTATACAGGTATGCAATGACTTATTTTTAATCTTTTTTTTTAAATGTCGATTGGTTGATAGTAACCTGCAGGTTTTTGTTGTTGTTTTTTTTATGTGCTGCCAACTGAGGTTTTCATTAAAACAATTAACTGCTTTTGGTTTCATGAATTCTTAGGAAAGAAGATGGTTTGAACAAGTAACCTAATAAGGGATAAATAATCGACAAACCCAATGTCAATCACGGATCTTCGTGATTATGAAGAACAAACTCGCTCCTCAATGCGGCGAAATCTTATTTGTATGTAAAGAACAAAACAAAAACACAAACAAAAACAAAACAAACTTCTAGATAAATGGATGATTTGAAATATGTATAAGATTGAGATGCTTGAATTGTTTGATGATTATTTCAAACACGGTATACACAAGGATATTCTGTGTATTATGCATGTTACAGTATGTTTATCTCTATAAACAGGGCTTTGATGTTAATTTTCAAAGAAGGTGTCATTCGCAGGCCTCTATTTGCATGATATTCATGCTATTGCAAATACTCACATTTTAAGTAAATATTGAAATTGATCAGTACAACCAACGCCCATATTTTATGCAAATGTAAGCTGACTAGTATTATTTGAATATGACCTACAGGTAGACATGTGCGATTTAATGCACTTGCAGGGCAGAATTTTCTAAAGGTATGAGGTCAATATGTTAAACACATTCCTCTTGATTATAGAATAAAAGCTCTAGATAAATGCATAATCCTGAATATGGAAAAGATTGAGAGGCCTGAATTAGTTTTGATGCTTAATTCAATTGCTGACATCAAACACATGGACATTCAGTGGATTATGTATGTTATGTTTACCTCCAAAATGACTTGAATGTTAATTTTTAAAGGTGTAATTATCAGTCCTTTATTTGTATGAAAATCATGGAATGTGGAAATATAGGCCTATTACCATCACCCACATTATGTAAATGAAGAAGTTTTTTTTTTTTCTTTCAAAAATCTTTTATTTCCTTCTGATCGGGTTTTTACAAGAGTTTCACAAAGTATACTTATCAAGTTAGTAATGGTACATTCCAGTCTATCCCAGAGTGAGACTGAACCTAGATTCATGTAACAACTCAAAAATATTGACATTGATATACATAATACGTTATCCATAAATCCTCTGTTATTCCACACATTCTTCGGAACCTCCTCCAGCCAGGTCTGACGGTCACTTATAAGCATGATTCTATTAACACTCATTTGCAGGGGCGGATCCAGGATTTCCCAATAGGGGGGGGGGGGCGGAAATTTGAAAATTGCAAAGTTCAATCACCAATTACATCAACTCATTACACAGGAGTACCGTACCTGTATCTGCGCGCGGGCTCAATTTCGAACTCGACGTGACAGGTGTCTCTTCAGTGGCGGCACCAGGATTTTTAAAGTGGGGGGGGGGGGGGGGGCAAATGGGGGGCAAAAAAAAAATGTTGGGGGGGGGGCAAGGGCGGACAAAAAAAAAATTGACACTTTTTGTAGTGAAAATGTACAGAATATTCGGCTATAAACTTACCCAGATATGAGGACATTTTGAGCATCTAGCTGAACTGCCCGATTATAAAGAGGTGTTAGTTATATACTGCGAGCGAGCGAAGCGAGCGAGCAAAAATTTTGACATTTTTCGTAGTAAAAATGTACAGAAATTACATATTCGGCTATAAAACTAGCCCAATATGCATGAGGATATTTGAGCATCTTGCTGCCCGATTATGAGGTGGTAGTTATTTATTGCGAACACTTTTTGTCGTGAAAATGTACAGAAATTATATTCGGCTATGAAGCTACCCAGATATGAGGACATTTGAGCATCTTGCTGCCCGATAATAAGGTGGTAGTTATACAGTGCGTCCCAGAAAAAGCGAAACCCTAAAACAAAGGGTTATTGTGATCACGCTATGTGCTCTATGACAATAATTATCTATTTTCCATAAACTTGTAGCATTATGCTTTTAAATGATACCTTGATGGCACCCATCCGTACATGCTTTACTGAGCAGCATCATTTTGAAAATGACGTGTAAAAACTCGGTTGTGCCAGATTTGGGTAAAACCGTGAAAACGTTTAGTATCACATGCGAACATGACGTAAGGGAAAGACCAGCTTTAAGAGATACGATACATGAAATTCCCACAAGTGATGACATGCATTTAATCAGAAAAATTCATAAAGCACGGGTCAGTATCAATTTCCAGTGATGACAGGGGAGTACGCCCCCAAATTTCCAAAATCAATAAATATCCCTCAAAAAATGAAAAACTGCCCATCCTGTGATGGAAAAGGTACCCTTCCTGAGGTGGGATATTGCCATAATCTTGATATTTTTTCTGCCTTATGTGCCTTTCCTACCTTGTATTTCCTTCTGATGACAATGGAAAGTGCCACTAACATTACTTTTATGAAAATATCACCTTTCTGTCCACTTTGTTCTTAAAAGAAATTGCAGTTCTGAAAAAAATCTAAAAAATTACTTTTTATTTCGACTGCAGGTACCATTTCAATACAAAACATGCCCTTTCTTAACACCCAATATCGACAAAACAATGGCCATCCTTTGTTTTGTGATGAGGGCATTATCCTCACCCTCATTATTGAAAAAAAACAGATGAAAACAGTCTTCTCATAGGGTTTTAAAAGTCATGTTTCATTTGGGTCATGTTCGCATGTGATCCTAACGTTTTCACGGTTTTACCCAAATCTGGCACAACCGAGTTTTTACATGTCATTTTCAAAATGCTGCTGCTCGGTAAAGCATGTATGGATGGATGCCATCAAGGTATCATTTAAAAGCACAATACTTCTAGTTTATGGAAAATAGATAATTATTGTCATACAACACATAGTGTGGTCACAATAACCTTTTGTTTTAGGGTTTCGTTTTTTCTGGGACGCACTGTACATTGCGAACGGGCAAAAATTTTGAAACTTTTTGTGGTGAAAATGTACAGAAATGATTATTTGGCTATAAAACTACCCCAATATGAGGACAGATCATCTCGCGGCCTGATTATGTGGTGGGAGTTATAGGCCTGTATTGCGAGCGAGCGAAGCGAGCGAGCAAAAATTTTGACACTATTATAGTGGAAATGTACAGAAATTATTTGGCTATAAAACTACCCAAATATGAGGATATTTACACGAGCTGAGCGAACAAATTTGCCCCATGCCCCCCCCCCCCCACCTTGATGCCGCAACTGCTTTCCAAGTTTCCGTTTTCTTTCTTTTTCCTTCTTTTCTCCATTCCTTTTTCACTTTTTTCTTTCCTTTTCTTTTCTTTTTCATTTTCCACCCTCTTATTTTTTTTCACTCCGAAAATTATTGGGGGGGGGGGCAACTGGGGGGGGGCAAAGCTTCTGACTGGGGGGGGGGCAAATGCCCCCCATGCCCCCCCCCCCCCCCCTTGGTGCCACCACTGTGTCTCTTGTACAAGTTACGTATATCTGCGAGGACTGACTCACTTGCCCGATCAATTTGTGGATTCTAACTACATCTGGCGAGCGAGCGAAGCAAGCGAGCAAATTTTGGGCACTTTAATTTTACAGCCTTTAGAGGAAATATTATTACCAAAATATTTGAGATAAGGTATTTACATCTCATATTCGGGCAGTTCGCTCTGCTGCCCGAACATCGGGTGACTTTGTTTGTTTGTTTATTCATTGGAACGTACAAGTCATTTATACATTTGAATTCTGAATGTGACTATATTGAAAATTGATATTTAACCAAAAAAAATTTAGAACACAGGAGACCGTCGTCATGAGCCAATTGCTTGATATCGATATTTTCAATGTTGACTTCGGCATTGTTAAGGCTTCAGGTTAAGCATCCCTCTCTCCACTTGTCCCAGATCGTCGTCGAAAAGTGATCTCCAGAAGATAGACGTAATATGCGCGAGCTGAGAGCTATACTAGAGCGATAGATAGAGAAGGCGCTAGAGTTAGAGCTGCTATAGAGATCATCGATAACCTGTCGATAACCAACGAATGCGCGCAATTTCACAATATCAATGTGCGCGCGCAATGTGACCCGTACCCATAGACCCGTACCATAGAGTTAAATACTTCTTAAATCTAAGACCCGTACATACTCCCAGCAATTCCCGATGTAGAGCTTTCCCCCCTCAAACAAATAAAGGGCTTCCAAATTTTTGGGACTGGCCCAACCGCCCAAAATGTCCTTATTCTGCCGCTCTTTGAAGGGGCCAGGCAGCCTTATCATGAGTGATTTAGCACTAACCTTTTAGAAAATAAAGCTTGACATCTATGGGCGGCCGGCCCCTTTATTCAATAACGGCTTCCGAAGGCCCCATGAATGACAACCTCCTCCCCCCCCCCCCCGATCTGCCGATTGCCGAGTGCTTTTCATATCCCCCATACCTTTGCTAGACTCAAATGTGCACCCCAATGAGGAGCGCAACTGAACATGTGCACACCCTACCCCCCCCCCCCCCATTCCCTTATCCAACGCTGCCGTCACGGCCGGCCCCCTCTTTTCAAATAAATTCTTCAGGAATGGCTCGAAATTTCTTTGGAGGGGCATTATCGTCAGCGCATTTGCACTAAGCATTTCAGACACTGCGTTTAGGCTGAGATTTTTAGAGGAAATAGGTTGCATTCCGACTTAATTTTCACAAGCCAGGACCGGCCCGGGTTTCGCACGTGCTTGACCCCTCAAATGTCAATGCCCCCCCCCCCCTGCATTGTTACCGTCACCGTCAGGTCGTATGTCTCTCCCCCCCCCTCTCTCTCTCTCTCTCTATCTTTCTCTTTCTTTCTTTCTTTTCCTCCTTATCTTTTTTCCTTTATTTTCTTTCCCCTTTTTCTCCTTCTTTCCTTCTTCCTTTCTTCTTCTTCTTTTTCTTTTCCCTTTTTTTTTTTTCGCCGCCAATAGGGGGGGCCGCGGCCGATTCGGCCCCCCCTGGATCCGCTAGTGCATTTGTCAATCTTTCTATTCAAGTTTTGTCTTTTCATTCTACTCTGTCTTCTCTTCTCAAAACGTCTCATTACTAACGAGTAAATTATATATAATAATAGTAACGACACACTCAAGCAAAGAGTCTCATTCAACAGTTACCATGTTACAACAACAATCTCCCAGTGACCATCAGTCCTGAGCAGAAAGAAAGCTCCCACTGAATTGTGGAGTGTGATCTGAATTAAAAGCATATTATCTTCCAAAATATTTAAGAATCAATGAGTTGCATTTATCAAATGTAAAATGTCTAAGCTCAATCCCCACTGGAACACACTGTTGTACACATGAACAATGAGACATTCGTCGTGCATCTGCACTTAGGGCATACATGTATATCACATAGTATTGTCAAATATAATCCAATAATTGTTCTGGTAAATGATACACTGTTTTGTTTTTAACTTTCTTATTCTGTTCTATTTCAATTCTTTTCCTAAGTTCAGAGTTAAAAATCCGTTTCAGTCCAATTTCTCTC
The DNA here is from genome assembly GCA_025618425.1 of Heliocidaris tuberculata. Lineage (NCBI taxonomy): Eukaryota > Metazoa > Echinodermata > Echinoidea > Camarodonta > Echinometridae > Heliocidaris > Heliocidaris tuberculata. Next base: position 22,636,166 of record CM046846.1, read on the forward strand.
AAATCATATCCCTTGTTGTTACGCATTAAAATCATTCTATATATCGACCAAAGAGCTATAGACATTATGTTATCTATTTCACTTTCCGTTTGCCTAGTTTAATGAGGAGATCTACTTCAAACTCTATGTCAATATCAAACACTTTACGTATAAGCCAATGTAAATAAGACTTAAAGGAATCATTACACTTACATAAAATAAGGGCATGAACCATGTCTTCACTTGTTTGGCATGGCTCACACATATCATTGGATGCAAGTTTCCACTTCAAAAGGATTTTCTTCACTGGCAATAAATTATATAAGATCTTAAAGTGGAACTCTTTTAATTTATTATCTTTAATATTAACTAAATTCCTTTTAAAACAACTTGGCCAATCAATGTCTTCATCCACAAAATTTTGCCAAAATGAACAACATCTAGGAGATTGCTCATCTAATACTAACATATTGTAATACTGTTTCCCTGATAACTCATACAAATTTCTGATTTTGTCCCCACTTAAAATTTTTGGGATTTCTAAATCTCTTTTTTCTAATTGACCATTATTATCTACCTTTATATTTAAAAGCTGTTTTGGAATAGCTTTTTTAAGCTTTGCAAAATCAAAGAATACATTACTTTTCCCAAATCTTAAAATATGCTTAATTTGCTCAATATCTATGAACTTATCATTTACGTACACAATATTGCTTTCAAACCAGTTTTTAAAGAACATCAGTTTCTTTTCAAATATGATGTTCTTATTAAACCAAAGAATATCCAGCTTGGATTTCTTCCTTACTTTTTCCTTTACTTTGCACCATGCCAATAAGATTTCACAGTAAAATTTTGGTATTTTTTCTGCACAATAATAAAGAATTCTATCATCAAAATCACAGTTTAATAATAAAGAAAGACCTCCTAGCTGATCAAACCAGAAGTTGGACATTTTCTTCCACGTTGTATCTGACTCATCAGTGATTCTCCCTAGCCAACGCAATCTAAAACTACTAATTTGTGCTTCAATGTTCATCATATTCACACCTCCTTTTTTACAACTTTTAAACATATCAATTCTTCTTACTTTTTCATTTTTCCTGTTCCAAATAAAGTTAAAGAACATCTTATTCATTCTTTTAACATACACTTTAGGCACTGTTTCAAACATCATTAAGTGTATCACCAAGCTTATTGCTAATAAAATTACAACTACTCTTCCAAATAATGTTAAATTTCTTTTTCTCCAATTATCTAATTGTTTTTTCATTTTTTCCATTTTACTTTCCCATAAGATCTTTATGGCTTTTTCTTTATCTTGTGAAATTAGCATACCAAGGTATTTTACTGGTTCATCACACCACAATAGTATATGGTCTTGTAAATTCCATTTATCTGCTTCATTTCCAATCCATGTGAGTGTCGTTTTACTTTTGTTCAGTTTTGGTCCTGCAACTTCTCCAAACATTGTTAGTTCTTTTAATACTATACATAATGATTCTTGATCCTTTACAAAGAAAAATGTGTCATCTGCATATTGAAGTAACTTCATATGCAGAGGACTTTTATTACTTCCTACACTTATTCCTTTTATATCTGAGTTGTTACGTATTCTTATTGCTAACATTTCAGCAGCTAAAATGATAGTAGCGCCGAGAGAGGGCAGCCTTGTCTGATTCCTCTCTGGGTTTTAAACTGCTCTGTCAGGAAACCATTAACAATGACACAGCTAGTAATCTGCTCATACAGTACTGAAACCCATGTGATAAACTGAGGTCCAAAATTTAACGCCCTCAGTGTTTGTATTACAAAATCGGTGTTTACCACATCAAATGCTTTCATAAAATCTACCATCATAATGGCCCCTTGCTCATTTTTCAATTTCATGTAGGCTATCATATCTTGGATTAGCCTTACATTAAAGCCACTAAGTCTGTTCTTAATATATCCAACTTGGTTTTCATTTACCAATTTTGGGATAACTTTCATCAAACGTTTAGCTAAAACTGCGGCCGCAACTTTATAATCACAGTTTAATAATGTCACTGGACGCCAATTTGTTAAATTTTCAGGACAACCTTTCTTAAATATCAAAGTTATTACACCTTTTCTTTGTAATTCAGATAGCTGTCCATTTTTAAAAGATTCATTTAAAGCCTTTATTAATATCTTTTCTATATCTTCCCAAAATACTTTGTAGAACTCTGATGGGAGTCCATCTATGCCAGGAGATTTATTTTGTTTCATATTAAATACTACTAGTTTACATTCACTAGCTGTCATAATACCTTCACATTCCTCTTTTTCATCTATATCAAGTTTGGGAAATTCGTTAAAAGATAAATAGTCCATTATTTTTTCAGAAGATATTTCTTCTTTCCTATATAAATTTTCATAAAACTTTTTCACTTCACATCTCATTTCTTGCTGATTTGTTATCAGATTATTTTTTCTATCATGAGTTTTAAGCTGGGTTAATACTTTTCTCTCTCCTAGTCTCTTCTCCAGTGACAAGAAATATTTTGTGTTTCTCTCACCTTCCTCCATCCACCTAACTCTGGTTCTTATGCCAGCGCCTTTACATTCTTTTTTGTATTGCATTTCCAACTGTTCTTTGACAGCGATATACTCATCTAGGACTTTTAAGTCTCCATCTACCAATTTCAAATCCAAAGATTTTAATCTATCCTGTAAAACAGATGTCTTTACAGAATTCCAAGATTTTTTAACACCAAATTTCTGAGAATATTCCCGGCATTTTATCTTTATTAATTCCCATTTCGTTACAACATTTAGCTCTTGAATGTTTTTACATTCTCTAATAATATTTCTTATTCCCTCTTGATATGACTCATCATTCAAGATCGAGACATTGAGTTTCCAGAAGCCCGGCCCTTTGGGGTATTTTTCAGTCCGTATTTTCAGTGAAATTGCATTATGGTCACTTCTGAACATTGGACGTATGTCTGACGACACGACCAGTGATACAATTTCTTCACTAATCAACCAATAATCTAATCTTGAGGCTATATTTAAAGTAACATTTCTCCATGTGAACTGTTTAACATTTTTATTATACTTTCTCCATACATCCTTTAAATTTAGTTTCTTAATCAAATTTTTGAAAGCAACCGGTTTTCTATAATATACATGGCTTGAACCTTTTTTGTCTTTGTTGGGGTCCATAATACAATTCATATCTCCACCTAATATCATATTTACATCTTCACTCTTCTCTTTAACTTTTTCTATACATAAAAGCACTTTCTTAAAAAAAGATTCTTTATGCCGTTTTTCTGTAGGTGCATAGAGATTAACAAAACAAAGCTGATACTCATTAACATGACCTTTAATTATCAAAATACGCCCATCATCATCCTCCGTGCACTGAGTGACATGAACGTTAAAATTATCCTTAAACAAAATTGCAACTCCTCTAGCATTCCTTGTGCCATGAGAAAAGAATGATTTTCCTCTCCATTCACTCTTAATAACAGTTTCAAGGTCTTTCGACCAATGGGATTCCTGAATAAAAAGAACATCACCTTTTTGGTGTCTAAACCATCTAAAAGTATGATTGCGTTTGTCTCTATTACGCAACCCTCTTATGTTTAAACTTAATAAATGACATATACCTGCTGCTGCCATTTAAGTTTAACATGTGTCTTTAAGTTCAGCAGTTTTTTAACAATCAAATCATTTCTTTTCCCCCTTCTTGGTTGATTTTTGTTTTCTTTTCTTCACACTTTGTTGGCTTCCTGTTTTGGGCGTTTCTGGTGACTCAATGGATATATCTGTTTCTTCATTTTCTGTTAGCGTACACTCTCCTTCGTCACCGGATTTCCATTCTGACAGATCATCATGGTTACTTTTCTCTGTATGTGCAGATTTTTCTCTTTCGTTTTGTATTAACTGCGTAATTTTCTGTTGTTGCCATGTTGCATCCCTTGTTAATGATTCTGTTTTATCCAATTTTCTCGCGAAAGCACCATCTGTATGTGTATTGATCGATGCACTGGTTGTGTTCCTCCCACCTACTGAATCATGTGTTGTCACTTTTCGCGAATCACATGTATCACTATGAATGATCTCTGTGTTGTCATTCCTGGATTCCTCTTTTCTCGCGTTATTTGCAGAAGAGGTTTGAGGATCACCTGCACTCGTGTTTTCCCCTTTAGGCTTTGCTGATTCGAAGTACACGCTTTGCTCCTGGTGCACAGCTGTTCTATCGCTGATGTTGGATGATCTCCCCGTTTCCTGCTTGGACTGTTGATTGTTTCCTGCGCCATTCCTGAATCCTGAACCTTCATTTTGGCAGTCTTTCTGAAAATGTCCTAACCCGGCACACATCCGACATACCACCTCAGAAGAGCATGTCGAGCGATGGTGGCCTTTTTCAAGGCAGTTGGAGCATACCGCAGTAGGTCTTGAATTTTCTTTCTCAGTCTGTTGATCATGATGAAAATTTTTTCCTTTGAACGGTCCAAATTGCATTTGTCTTGGCAGGGATTTCAACGGTTTTTCAATAAACACAATTCTATCTCCAGTCAAGCAGCCTGTTAACTGACCATCCACCCTCAATTTCTGGTAAGTTACATTTCCTTTTACTTTGTATTTACGTTTCTCTAACTCGTCTATCACCACTGAATTGTGTACACTGAGCGGTATGTCTTTGATTGTTAGCCGTAGCGTACTCTCATTACCAGCGGAATGGTACGGGTTTGTGTCCTACACCGCAACACATGAATTCCGAATGTTCAGCCCACCACTGATCAAATGAATTCTAGTTTGTTTGTCATCTAAGTACAGGCGCCATAAGCCGCCTATTCTTTGGATTCCTTTGATTTGCGTAGTTGAGACATTTTTGGCAAGTGCTTTGTATAGCTCAGACGTCTGAAGTACATTGTCTCTTGCCATTGGTATATCTCGGTTCTTCATGAACACTGGCTTGCATCCAGTGCTGGCTGCGCCGGCAGTCTCGGCGTAAGACAGGCTCGCTGTCGCCATTGTCAGCTAAGCGACGTCTAGCACTATAGTATTCCGGTATCAAAATAGATTTCCAGAAAACGAGCTAAATATTTCGAAATAATAGTTCAAAACTTACTTAATCGATCCTCTACATATTCATAGTCCTTTATCCTTAGTGTCCTTCAATGATGATTCGCAGTTTTCAGAGATTTGAGGGATTTTCCCACCTGTTCTCGGTCTTGACCCAGCTGCAGTACGGGTAAATAGCGCCCTCCAAGAGCGCCCTCCAAGAAGTTGATTAGTACTGAATAGGACCCAGGAATGTTATTCGAGGCATAGGGTAAGATTTCTTAAGGTATGTTTATTTGGCTAAAAACATTCCTTTGGGTAAGCAACAAACCTCTATATTCAGAATTCATGGGATACCACCCTGATTACGCAATCATGAGCGAGAATTTCTGAAGGAGATAATTTCAATGAAATTGAACACTACGGGTGGCATGCTCACCTCTTCTTTGTTTTCATTTAAACAAGCATTCATCGTTTTCATGATCGGAGGCGTTCGACTCGTTCGAGGTGGGCGGAGCGTTGGAGGGGCAGAGCGTTGTTCACAAACAATGCTTGTCCCTCCGATGCTTTGTCTATACCGAGCGGGTCGGCGCCTCTGTGGAATCATGATTTGATTTCAGGTTACAGTGCCAATCTCAATCGAACCATTATAGAGGTTTGAAGGAAGTGTTTTTCTTATCCACATGAAAGATTGAGTTAAATTCGTACGCTATTAAATTTATAGAATTTGGACTGTAAAGTGTGCAGCTAACCTACACCTATATCATTAAAAAAAAAAGATTATTGAAGAGATCTTTATAGGCTTTCAATATAGAAGGCAAGAATGCTCGAAGGAATGTTGTCAATCTCGGTTAAACTTTTATTTAGATTTCGATTGTTTCATATCTACAATACAGATAACAAGAGTGAGTTAAATAACTCACTCTTGTGAGTGAAAGTTAGATAGGAATTAGATAAGAATTAGATAAGAAGAAAAAAAAAATCATCCTGATTTCAGCAACATTTCTCATATTATTTGCTAATGGTGTGTCTGACTGAACAGTACATACATGTAGGTAATGCCTTCGTGTCTGCGGCTATTTATAATTCCATTCATTTGTCATTTTGAAGGGGATGTACCTTTAGAAGTATATTTCAGGTGTGCTTTGACTCCTGGCATGCTGGGTTGATGCGTTTCCATGAATGTGGACCCAAAAAAAAAACGTACTTTGTAGATTTCATGAGACGTTTGGAAGCAACCGTAAATGAATGAAGTCATCAATTCACTTGATTAAGCTTATTGACTTTAGTTTTGTGTACTATACACTTTTGTCTCCTTCTCCATCTTGTCTCCTTGTCCATTCCTATTCAACACATTTTTTTTTTTTCTGGAGAAGGTGAATGGGATGATTTTTTTTTTCTTTCTTGATTATTTATCTATCTATTAATTCTATTCTTTTATTTCATTTTTCTAAAACTGCGCATAGAACTATGAGTGACTGAACGTTTTGTTGTACGAATGCGGGATGACGTATAATCAGGCCCTGGTGATTTTTAGCTCTAGCAGTTGGAAAATATTATTGAGGGCGTGATTTATTCATAAGAGCAGAATAGTTTTTTTGCTTGTTTTGTTTTGTTTTTTTCTTATGTGCTACAGGATAGTTCAGTTGTTTGTGTGTTGTTGTTATTTGTTATTTTTATTTATTTATTTATTTTTTTTGTAGATAAGTTTTAACAATTTAATAGTTGGAAGTAAGATAGTTGAAGTTGAGATACTTCATTTGGCAATTGTGGATACATTCTTCCTACACATCATTTATAGAAAGTATCTACATGTAGGTGTGCATTTATATGTACAGGTGTATAAAGGGTTTGTTTGTATTTTCCCCCGTGAAAAATATTAATTTTACTGCATCTTTCTGTGGAAAATAATGGTTTTGAGGTGCGGTGAGCGGGGCGGGTACTTTATGCCAAATACCTTCAGTGATGCTGCTCTGTGTAGCTCACAGGGGATGGGCGCATCACCTGTCTGTCTTGTTGCTGTTGCTGGGATGTGCTGTGGATGTTGTGGGTGTTGTGGATGTTGTGGGTGTTGTGGATGTTGTGGATGTTGTGGGTGTTGAAGATGTTGTGGATGTAGATAAATGTGCTTTTCCAGTGGGGATAGCCTTTCACTTTATTTGCCTTTCTGTGGGGTTTCGAAGCTTTTTTAATGTATTGTGCAATCATCAAGGTATCAGGAATTACTTGAGGAGGTTGTATCTCCTTAATTTTGTAAACAATTGTAGATTGATGCTTGTAGTTTTAGGTTTTCATCTGCATTATGGCTCAATTTAGAAATGTATCCTTTGCATGTAACTTTCTCTCCTTAAACGTTAAAGGAATAAGAAGCAAGTTAAAAAGGGAGAGAATTTTTACCTGGATTAAAGATAAACGAGCAGATATTATTTTCTTACAAGAGACCTATAGTACAAAAGAAATCGAAGACGAATGGAGAATGTTATGGGATGGAAGTCTTTATTTTAGCCACGGGACAAGTCATAGTAAAGGAGTCTTAGTTTTAGTCAATTCAAAGTTAGATATTCAAGTCCATAAGGTATGTACAGACAAGGAAGGACGGTGTGTGATTATAGAATGTATCATACAAGGTCAAAAGGTGATTATTTGTAATGTGTGTTTTCCTGTACGAGGCAAAGAGTCGGAACAAATACATTTTTTGAATGATTTTAGTCAGTTGTTGAAAGGAATGTATGTCCAAGACGATTTTACAATTATAGGAGGGGATTTCAATATGATTAGAAACATGGATTTGGATTATATGGGAAACAGTAAAACATCATATCAATCTAGATTTTGTACTTTTTTTGAACAATTTATGGATGATTTAGATTTAATTGATATTTGGCGAACAAGGAATGGAATGAAGAGGCAATTTACATATAGACAAACTCAACCCTTAATGCAAAGCCGGCTTGACTACTGGTTTATAACTGAGAAACTTGATGAAATAGTTGTAAAATGCAATATTATCCCATCTATAGCTCCAGACCATTCGGCTATACAGTTACAATTTTATAATAAACGTCAAAACTTATTGAAAGTTAAAGGATCTTATTGGAAATTTAATAACAGCTTATGTAGAGATAATCAATTTATAAATGGAATGAAAAAGGAAATCACTGAATTAGAAGAAAGATATAAGAAAGAAATTGCAGATAAGAGAATGTTGTGGGATTTTATGAAAATGAAGATAAGTCAATTTACAAGAAAATATTCTAAAGAAAAGGCTAGACAACGAAGACAAAAAATTGAGGAACTGGAAAAGGATATTGGTTGTATCGAGAACGAATTAGGAAATAGTATCGAAAAAGAAAAGGTTCGGATATTAGAAAGTAAAAGGAAACAGTTGAAGGCATGTTACGATTTTATTAAAGAAGGCCTTAAGATTCGATCAAGGGCATCCTTTATGAAAGTTGTGAGAATGACATGAGATACTTTAACCAGTTAATGGAAGCTAAGAAAACTGTGATACAAAAGTTGTCAACAGAAGATGGAAAAATAACTCTTGATGAAACGGAAATACAGAAAGAAATACACACATTTTATAGTACACTATATACACAACCGGTAATATATTCCAATACGTCCGATGAAAAATCTTTTTGTGGAGGTTTACCGAAATTGTCTGATGAGTCTAAAGAATTATGTGAAGGAAAAATTACTATAGCTGAATGCATGTCGGTTTTAAAAGAAATGAAATGTTATAAGTCTCCAGGTAATGATGGTTTAAGTGCAGAATTTTATGTAACGTTTTGGCCGGAGATTGGAGAAATGTTAGTGGAAGCAATTAATTCAGCTTTTGAGCAAGAGGAACTGTCTTCTTCACAAAAACAGGCCATTATAATTTTGATTCAAAAGGAGGGGAAAGACCCGTTACAAATAAAAAAACTATAGACCAATATCTTTGTTAAATGTAGACTATACAATTTTAACTAAAGTCCTTTCAAGAAGAATAAAAAAGGTATTAAATGAAATTATCAACGTAGATCAGGTTGAATATTTAAAAGGGAGATATATTGGTGAGGCAATTAGATTGATATAGACGATTATGATTTTTCACACTACAGATAATAATTTACAGGCATTTTTGTTGACGGTAGATTTCGAAAAGGCTTTTGATTCCGTTTCACATAATTTTCTGCAAAATGTTTTGACATCTTTCGGTTTTGGATCATTCTGTAAGTGGGTTAGGACTCTCTATAATAAGGCTCAAAATTGTGTATTTAATGGAAATATGTCAACGGGATATTTTAGTATCAGTAGAAGAGTAAGGCAGGGAGACCCCCTCTCCCCTTATCTTTTCATATTATGTATTGAGACCCTTGCTCATTCGATTCGTCAGGATCAAGAAATTCATGGAATCAAATTAGAAAATGCACATTTCAAACAAATATTATATGCAGATGACATGACACTTTTTGTCAAAGATCTTGAATCGATTAAAAAGCTAGATAATTTATTTAAACGTTTTGCTAGTTTATCTGGACTAAAAATGAATAAAGACAAAACTTTCATTTTATTAATGGGACCTCACAGTAGTTCGAATATTGTAACTCCTTTTGGTAAAATAGTGCCAATGATAAAAGTATTAGGTATATATTTTTCATTAGATATAGAAAGACAAAAACAATTGAACTACAAAGAGATTCTGAGTAAAATAAAAAGACTGCTCTGTTGGTGGAAACAAAGCGACTTTACCTTAATGGGAAAAATCCAGTTAATGAAGACTTTTGTTTGATCAAAGTTAGTGTATGTTTCCTCACTTATGCCAGTACCGCAGTGGGTTTATGAAGATATTGACATGATTATCTCTGATTTTTTTATGGGGTGGGAAGGATAAGATTAAAAGAGAGGTACTACATTTGGACTACAATAAAGGGGGGTTAAAACTGACGGACTTTCGATTATTCATCCGCTCTCAAAGAATCACTTGGTTAAAAAGACTAATGATAGGAGAATCAAATATGGGTTGGAAACATTACTTCAGACATCAAACCAGGAAAGTGGGTGGCCTGCTTATATTTTTTTCTAATACTGCATCGAATGTGCTTAGTCTTTCTGTTCCAGTTTTTTACAGAGATATGATGGAGTCTTGGTTTTGCACCAAAGAACTTTTGTTGAAAAAAGAAAGTAATAGAAGAAATGAGATTTTATTCAACAATAAATTTATTCGCGTTGACGGAAAAACAGTCTTTTTGGAAAACCTTTTTCTTAAAAATATATTTAAAATACATCATATTGTAGATGAATTAGGGAATTTGAAGTCCATCAATGATTTTTTTAAGTATGGGACTAGATATGTCAGAAATTAATGTATTACAAAAAAAAATTTCATTCTGTACCTTCCACGTGGAAAAACTTTTTGAAGAAGAATGATTATTCTGATGAAGATACAGAATTAAAGTTAGAATTTTGTTTTAATGAAAGAAAGTTGTCACTGTGGGATATAACATTAAAGCGAATATATACAGTTCTGTTAAATACTAGAACAGAACATTCATATGCAGTGCGTAATCTTGAGCACTTATATAATGCTTCAGGAAAAGAAATACAATTTTTTTTCTTGACACCGAGAAGGTCCACCCTGAATAGCAGGCTAAGAGAATTCCAGTTTAAATTACTTTATAACCTCGTTTATACTAATAAACATTTGTTTACCTTTAAAATTGTAGTAAGTAATGCATGTTCGTTTTGTAATAAAGGAGAAGAAACGTATGAACATTTATTCTTTTTATGTGAAAAGGTAAGATGTCTTTGGATAGAATGTGGAAATTTGTTTGATATCATAGAAATTGTGGGAATTCAGACTTCCAGTATAGCAAAAGATCAGTTGTCAAATCATCTTATAATTTTGATAAAGTATATGATATTTACGTGCATTAAAAAGAATGGGATGCCTCCGACGTCACAAGATATTATGAAACGAGTAATAGAAAGTAAACAAGAAGAAAGAAAAATAGCTGAACAGAAAGGAACACTAAATAATCATTATAGGAAATGGGAAAAAATGGAGTCATTGGCTGCTCTCGCTGGAAACGCAACACAGATCTGAGTGTGCATCTACCGGGGGGGGGGGGGGGGGGGGACTTTTGAAGCTACGCGTGTGTGAATGTTTGCGGTTTGAGGGAGGTGATGTTTTAAGTGAGTGTGTTGGGGTGCGGTGAATTCGGGGGGATGGAGGGATGTGGGAACGCGCAGTGTCGTGTCCTATTTGGGGAGTGTTTAGTGTATGTGTGTGTGTGTGTGTGTTTTTTTTTTTTAATGTAGTTGTGTTTTTTTTGTTTGTTGTTGTTCTTGTGCTTTTTGTTTTGTTTTCGTTTTTGTTTGTGGTTGTTTTTTTCTGGGGGGGGGGGTAAAATCACCTCCACTCCATTTTTCTTTTCTTTTTTTTTTTTTTCCTTTCTCTCTAGACAGAAGTTGAAGTATACATTATATACATAATTTTCCCTTGATTACTGTATTATTATGCCTATCATTTATTATTCCAAGGTATAACTTGTTAAAATTTGTTTGCAATTCTATTGTGAGAAAATTTATCATAATTTTGTACATGAAATGTGAAACTTTATTACTTGCAGTTATGTTAATGTGAAGATTTATTTGTAATTATGTATTTACGGAATGTGAAAGTTTACGTGTCATTTCGTTTATGTCAAAAAAATTATTTGTAATTTTGTATGAAATTTTAAACTTCATTTGTAATTTTGTTTGAGAGAAAGGAATAAAAAAAAAAACTTGTAAAAAAAAAAAAAAAAAATGTATCGGTCGATCCGATATGTTGAGCCATAATACACCCTCAACGCTAAGACAATAACAGTCCTTTACTATTTCACCCTTGCAAAGAATTGATTAGAAGGAAATTAGAGCGGTTACATCCTCGCATTTCTCCTCCATAGCTGGCTCAGTTTTTATGGGGCACTGAAAATATCATATAAACCAAGGGGGCACATGTTTATTCATGTTTACACACAGCATGCACAACACGCGTGTTATCATACTAATACTTTTTTGACGGAAAGAAGGACTTTGCCCACTCTCTCTCTCTCATTCTATCTCTACCTCTACTTACATATCTCTTCCATTCAATAAAAATAGATAATAAACTCGGCTCAAATGAAAATTCTAAACTATCATAATTGCTGCATTTTTTAGGTGCAATATTCGATTTGATAGGGTGCAGCTCTAAAGTGGGCTATTCAGCCTTTCTAAAAGGAAATTGAAGGGGGATGTCCCTTGCTTTATCGCAAAGTTGGCTGCTTCATGGCATACTGTGATCACAACAATGTAACCCTTTCAAAGATATGAAGTTGGGTAGTAAAAGTTTGTGCAGTGTTGCCCCATTCGTATCAATCAAAACATATACTGATATGTTACTATGTGGCTGAAAGTGCTCACAAATGCTAATACTTTTTATTTTCTTGCTCTCGATAACCTAACCCCCACCCCCCCTCCCCCACAGACCCTCCCTATTTCGGTCACTCCCTTACCTGGTATGTCGTTCCACCAGTCGTGACTACAAATTGATGCCCCATTATCAAGCAATATGATGCTTTTAATGTGAATTTATTCTGTTAAGTAATCAAAATTCATTTTGGACTTGCACCTGCAATGATCTGCTCATGAAATGTGACATGTGCTCCATGATAAGATATGATAAGGACAAAGACTTAATAAATCAATATTTTCATGTGAGATATCGAAAAAAAAATCTTACAGGACTTCATGAAGCGAAGCTATATTATCGTATCCGGACGACTACCCCCTGGTCTATCATCCCTCACAACCATCCAGGCTAACCGTCCTCCAGGACATATATCCCCTAGGAAACTAACCCTAGCAAAATCACCGGACTTCTTTATCCAGGGTAGTTGTCCGGGAAATGTGTCCTAGGATTTAGTTGTCCAGGGATCTGTTGTCCTAGAATCATATCATACTGTATGTTAGCCTATATGAATTTATCTATGATTTTATTGCTATGTCCCCTCCCCTGTCTTTTATTATTCTTCGGGATTATCCGTCTTTCAAACCTTACATTGTTCTGTATGTATTTGTTTTCAATCGCAGATAAGCAGTGCCATATACCTGGCGGTATGGGCCTATAACTTGGCGACGTTCGTCTCCGCAGTCAACTCTACTGGGGCACAAGGTATTCCATGTAATTCATTGACACAGTTCTCACACTGAAGCCAGTTCAGCACACGAGGCGTTATTTTACTTACATGGGACTGCGTCAGTGACTGGTCTAATTTGACGCGAATAGTGCAAGTGATGTCGTATAAAGAGCAACTGCAAAATGAGGAGTGTAAACATTAACATAATATGGACTAACCTTGAGGGGGATACAACATTTATTGCCTGAACTAGAATCGTTTTGCCCGAGTCGAAGACGAAGGCAATACGATTCTAGTAAGGGCAGTTAATGTTGTATCCCTCGAAAGTAGCCAGTCCATATCATTATTATTAACAGAATCAGACATCTAGAGCGAACTCGAAAATATTGTAGAAAGTACTCAAATTTTAAATTGCATTTCAAAAAAAACAAACAAAAAAACAATTGGGCAAAAGTTTACGTAACAAATTTTTTTTTTTTTTTTTTAACTTACCGACATTTCCTGCTTGATAAAATGTCCTTATCAAAATTAATAACAACGCGAAAGCTTGAAACAACTCCTTGAAATCCATAAACAGCGAAAACGTGAAGCAACAACTCCTTGAAATCCAAAAACGTATTTACAAAGTTCTGTGTGTTCTTGCTTAGTTATTGAAGTACATTGTAGTTGATAGTCACTGAGCAGTTGTTCAGGACCAGTGATAATATATTTCATTATAGTTCTTATGGGTTCATGTAATATATTTCCCTCATAGGCTCGATTATCGCAGGTTATAGGCCAGGAGCCTGTCCCGAAATAGTCACCACATTTTACATATGAAATTTGACCCCTTAAAGTTGCTAAGACCATCCTTGTCATTCACAAAAAGCTTGTCAGCTCGAAAGGATCCATCGGGTTTGGCCCCCAGAGCCCCCAAAAGGGGCCCCAAAGTTGGATCGATTTCAACCCATCTAACATATGCGCCAAACTTTGTCAGAAGGAAGGTGTATGACTATACATTACCAAAACACCAAATCTGACAACATTTTCCGTCGGGATGGGTTGTCAGACCGCCCCTAAAAATTGGTGCAAATTTTTTTCCGTTAAGGCACATGGACCAAATTTGGTCAGAAGGAAGAGTTATGAGTGTACATTACAAAATTATAAAAACTTACAAAAAATTCCATCGGGAAGGGAGTGTAACCCGCTCCTGAAAAAACAATAAAGTGCCCCTAAACTAAGCTTTGCTGCCCAAAATGCTCTGGATGTAGAGAAAAAAACGTGTTTTTTTTTTGCATTACAACCTTAATAAGTCCAATGTTTCTCAATCAATTCAGCTAAAATTTACATAGTACAATCTTGAGTACTGTAAATTTCTTGGGGTGCAATTTGGTGTCAAATGATCATTTCAGTGATAATTTATTAGATTTTGAAAATTGTACTGCTTTCTTAAAAGTAGTCAAATGATATTGTCAGAATTATGTAAACACACCAATTGTCCATCTGCGCCTGTTTGGCAAGGCATAATAGAAAGCTTGCAAGGTATTTGTGTAATTAACACATGAATGGTAGATTTCAGCATGGCAGCCACATAGCCCGGATACCTAACAAGCTCCTCTATGTCTTGACAAGTTTTTGTGAATGACATAGATAGTCTAAGTAACTTTAAGGGGTCAAATCTCATATGTAAAATGGGGGTGACTATTTCGGGACAGGCTCCCAGACTATTATGGCCTACTATACTCGAAATAACGCCTCGTGTTCATCGGGCGTTGCGTATGATAATGCCCGTTGCACACAAAGCGGCATTAGCCGCATGTAGGATTGCGTGAGTGAATAGACCGCTTCGGTAATGTATGCAGATTTTATACATACCTTTCAAACAAAGGTTGTTCTTGACAACCGGAAAGCTTGCCGGACATGGCAACAAATAATGTATGCAAACTGGATTCCAAGCATTGAGGCTCATTTATGAAAAGCAGGTTAATGGAATAGCTCGTCACTAGGTGCTCAGAAAATATATGTGCATAAATTTGTATACATAAGTTAACAGAAGCGGTCTGTTGCGCTGGTTTTTGACGTATCACGTGAGAGTGATATCAAATAGTGAATAGCGGCTGTCTTCGCCTACGAACTGACTTTGAAGGACCCCAGTTCGAAACTAAGTCACATCTTTCGGATGATGACTTTAAAGGTTGGTCTCCAGACGTAAACAGTCATAAAACACGTCTTTAACTCTTACTGTGCCAAGGGGTTTAGCTCTCTTCAAAATTTTACCAAAATGTGATCAATGCTTACTTTTCAAATGTCTGCACTTCATTAACGATTTATCATTTCACAAAATATTGTGTACAAAACTTGTAGAAAATTTATTACCATTTCTTATGATACTAAACATTTTGATTTTACCCAACTTTATGCAAAAGAATGAGGGGGTGGGGGGGGGGGTTGGTCAATTTTTGGGGGGTTTCTCATTTGTTCACTATTGTTTAATGTTGAAATAAGGTATATATCTTTTTAAAAATCTGCAATTTTCTTCTGAAAATTTCTATGATAGCATATAATTATAGTTATATATTTAGAATGCTTGATTTATGCTAAAAATTTTGATATATTGACCGCCATAATACCTTTCCTGTGGTCGAGCAAGTGGTGAATGAAAAATACAAGTATATATGTGACATCGGCACTGAAAGAGAAAAACTCAATCACACTAACAATAGTCCTAACATTGCTCTTTCAAAAAAATTTTGTCAAAAGCTTTCTGGCATAATGCACTAATTGACTTCACAGTCTTGATTATCGCAGGTAATAATATTGATATATTGATTGCTATGAGAGGCATAGTCGTTTCTATAGGCTCAAGGTGACCTTATATCCTGCTATGACCCCGAGGCGCGCCAAGGGGTCATAGCAGGATGTAAGATCCCTGAGAGCCTAGAGAGAAACAACTGTGCCTCGAATATTAAAGCAGTCAATATATCTCTTGTATACCGAACAAAGCCAGGTAAGAGTCAAAGAATACATGTGCGACTTACCATTCATTGGGTCCTCACATTTAAAAATCATCATCAAACTGTTAATAAACTAAAAAATCGGAGATAAATCGAGATAGGAGATCGTCGGTCTTCTGCGCAAGTTACCTAAATTTAGCAATCACATCGCACTGAGATTATGGTATCCGCGCTCGCGCTCCCACAAAGTAATTTTTTACACGTAAACCAATAGGGATCGCAGCAAAATTTAACTATGCCCGTGGGCATAGCTCATTCTTGCGGGCATGGTTAAAAACACGACTTCACTTTCAACCAATCAGATGACATGATTAGGAAAGATTCTTAAAGGGTGACTAAATTAGAGAGAAAAAAGGTGCTGTTTCCATGTATTTTTGCATTCAAATCACGAATCTGGCAATTGATTGTCAAAATCATGTCTCGTTTTGGCGAAAAAGGGGGGAAAGTAGTGGTTTGGGGACCGTTCCTTAAAACTCGTGAGCTGATTGGCTAATTGACGTCACACCCCCAAGTGACGTATGAAGAGTAAGAGGCACAAGATCTGCAGGCTGCGGCAATGTAACATTGTACACACATGCGGTATTTGACCCCTCTGTTCAACGGACAATTTATGAAAAAGGGAAATTAATCAATACAGTCTAAGGAGTGAATAATCATTATCAATATATTTTCTTCAAGATCAGTGAACACTTTTGCCCATAAATATACAGCTCTTGTTTTGTTTTTTAAACTTTTCTTTGAACAATGTTCTCATCCATCTGAGCTTGCCGAACGATAGTTTTGCATTGGTCTTAAACGCGTACACAGCCGTTTTATGCATCTGTGCAATGTACTACACATCTTCAGTACGGCAACTGTGTTCCCCCTCGTACTAAGCGACTGGTGAACACTTTTGTTTGGTTTGTTGTTACTCTCGCCTTTTTTTACTTCGCTTTACATGTACTACGGTAGTACTGACTTAGATTTTTGGCTGAATTCTTCGAGTAACTTAGAGAGATGGATAGTGATCGCGAGTCCGATTTGGAGTACTTTTTTGAGCCAGATACGAACTCTGATTTATCAGATGATTTATCGATCCCGAAAGAGAAGAAGCTCAAGTGCAGTGGCAAGGGGAATTCCACCATTATGTTTGAACCCCTCGCAGAAGACGCGCCAGGGCATGGTGAAGGGGTCACGGGGAAAGGGGCCGCGGCTGAAGCTGCTGCAGCTGCTGGAGAAGAAAAGTGATCGCTGGAAATTGTACTCCACTCGCTTGGCCCTTGCCACTCTGCCCGCGTGAGCATACCTTTGCGACCCACAATTTCCGTAGATTTTCATCTTTAGGAAAATGATGTATGTAGGCTTACATCATCTTTAGGGGTCTTGCTACAGCCCACAACTATACACCGATTTGGCATTATTGATGAAATTGTGTCCCAAAATCAAAGTTATTGTGAGGAATTAAACACACGAAAATATGCGATGCAAATGGTCGATGCGGTGAATGTCATGTTCGGCACCGGGCTGGGCCTGCCGTAGTCTAGTTCTGGACGTTTGTAATTATTTTGTCCGTAAAACCCCATGTACGTGCACCCAGCGTATAACCAGGGAGGTGGAAGGGAGACGGCGCGAAGTCCTCTGATTCACTCTCCCAAACAAACGTCCAGGATTTTCCAGTAGTGCTAATGACTTTCCCTGAAGATTCTCAGGGAACGCAATTAAGAGAGCCCCGCCTACACTCACAAAGCAACGCTTCTCACTGGATGCAGAGTACGGCAGTCACCGGTGCGTATCAAGTGATTTCAGAACCGTTTTTGTTTATACATTTAACTTTATGTGTTTTTTTTTTTAATTTCCTTAATGAATGACGGCGACAGCTAGCGAAAATTCTTATGTTTGAGATTCCATCTCGTATGCGAGAAAGAAGTTTGAGATCAAAAACTTGAAGCCGCAGAAAGAGGAAGCACTGGAATCTTTCGTACTTGATTGCCAAAATATTTGAAAAAAGGAAATAACACTGGCGTACTGGTGGGGGGGGGGGGCTGCAGTTTCCCATTCTCCAAATTTCCATGATCAAAAAAATAAAAAATAAAATAAAAATAAAAAAATGGGTAAGAAAACGATTCCATTATGTGTAGCTTTACCGTCAAGCTATTTATTACTTCGGAAAGTTTTGCAGGGCCTATTATAGCTTTGCGAGACCAATCGTACATGTAGAGCCCATGTTCTTATTTGGGGTAAAGGGATCGGAAAGAGAGAATAATACCCGAGTAGTGATATAGCGTTCTTGATGCTTAATAAAATATTCAAATTCTTACTGGCTACGCCCCTTCATTTTTTTTTAAAGATGATCGTTGACTATACCGATCTATAAAACACAGACCCCTAAATTTCTCTTTAGACATTTGTATCAATATGGACCCCTACGAAAAAAAGCATTCTTGCTGATGAGGGTGTTTCCATCCAGTATCTCAAAAGTGGTAAATAAATAAAAATTAAAAAGATAAAATAAGAAAATCAATTGTGTGTCAAAATGGTGCACATGCACAACATCTAGTTCATATTCTGAATGTTAACGTACCTTTAGGAAACCTTAATTCACTCATTTTTTTCATATTTTTATGTATTTATAAGAACCCAACTTACCCTATTTATTAAAAGAAGAATTTCACTCATTTCACGGGCCTGAAGAAAACCAATGTTTAACCTCTGTAATAACAATTTCAGTTCAAAGAGATGTCTCATTAATAACTTACGATAAAATGCGGTAACATAATACTTTGATATTCCTTTTAGTTTCATGCATCAAAACATCCATTTTATACAATTATATATTGTTGAATGTACATGTATATTATTATTTTCTCAATTGCCTTTGTCTTTTAGCCCCAGTTGTACTCTCGGCTAATGGCATTTTTGTTTTTGTCAAATTTCTCAATGATTTCATATAATATACTATCTTTAAACTGACTATTTCATAAGTTCTATAATTATTCAAATTATTTCAATACTTCTCATTTTTTGTACAATTCAGTCAATTTAAATTTATTTTTAAAGGTAGAAACAACATTGCTGCACGTTATGATATGTTTGCATCACGATATCTTATTTGGTTATTTATGATCATTTTAAGGATGTAAGTTTCTATTTTTGTACATCTATGTTTTTATCAGTGTTGTTAATCATTCGCAATTCAGCCACTGGCTGCGATGAAATAATGATAAAAGTAAAAACCTTCAATTCAATTTTTAAAAACCCCATTTTTTTTTACATGGGATCCCCGGATTAAATTGTGAGAGAACACTGCACTCTTGTATTTTGAGATAATATTATTTTATGTTGAGCGGGCTGAGCCAGGTACACAATACAATCATGTACAAACGATTCGAGTATCAATTCGTGAGTGGGGAGGGCTACTACCCGCCCCTCCCCGGGAAAAGGAAGACTTTTTTTTCTTGCTGTACGAAAATTTCGCAACATAGGGACGCATTTGGTAAATTCTATTTTGCGTGTTGTAGTTTGGAACTTTAGCTTTAGATAACACAGGCAAATCGAAATCTGAGCTCAATCCATCTTTTTTCAGTATGGGCGGACAGGCAGTGTTAAATCGATATTTATATATTTTCTTTTCCGATTTTGGGTTACGACTACTCCATAGTTTACACTTTACAGATGTTCTTCGTCTTAAAGATAAAGTTGAGTTCTATTTAAGTGATTGCATTGTGAAAGAAATTGTCTAATTAAGTTTTCGGAATCATCAGGATGATTAGACAATAATTATTACTCAGTCTCGCTGAAAATCACGTCCACACTAGAAATGTGTATGGGATTACACACACAATGTGGCATGAAAGTTAGGTCCAAATATTTCAGCCATTTCTAAATATATTTCGATTATGAGGGCGTCAATTTTGAAGAATAATTTCTTTCAGAGGACAATTTTTTCTATGATTTCATATTCTTCCAAACCCACATAGAAAGAATGAGAAAACTATCAAAATTATTTTTCAACTTTACTTTAGAGCTCAACCCTCCCTTTAAAGTTAAAGTCACTTGAGCGTATTTAAAGGGCAAGAGGGGGGGGGGGGCAAGTGGGCAGTTCGCCGACATTTCCCCCCCCCCCCCTCCTCCGACAAATTTACAACAGACAAAAAAGATAAGAAGTGACTTTTCAGTCAAGTGAGGAAACTATATTGCAAGTTAAAGGATCATCAAATTACTATAATCAAAACCTCATGAATTATATTGACATTTCATTTCTCAAAATATTTTCTGTTCGGCCGCAATAAATGCGACCTCGCACAATGGTGATTTTAGATTTAGCTTATACTATATAAAGTCGAATTTCAAATATGGAGAGAAGGGTAACATTAGTTCATGTAGGTAAACCCCAACAGACAAAACGGAACACCGTTCTTGTATTACAAACTAAATATGCTCAAATAATATACTTGTCCATTGATTAATATATTTTGCATGCATGCATGCATAATGAAGAATGTACCAAGATCCAGATACGACATGGGTCTATCATGCGAGAGTTACGTGTTTCCTTTCATTATTTTAAAGGAATTTCATATTGTAATGGGGATGGCTGGGGTATGAGAGGAGTTCCCCTCTTATTGCAACAAAATTGTGATAAAACAAATTATTTCAAAACGATGTATTATGGGAGAGCTAGAGATTAAGAAAATGGTTATATATTTTAAAAGACATACTCCTGTAAGAATAAAAATGCATTTTAAAGGCTATACCTTATAGAGGGCATGGATTGTGATGAACATTCTTTAAATTTTGTATAGATAAACCCCCAAAAGACAAAAAATAATGCGGCCTACAGGTGACGTACTTTGACAATCATGATAACGGGTATGTATGGCCTACACTTGATGATACCAAATTTATTGTATCATTACGAAAGAAAGCGGCAAGGGAAAAGAAAAAAGCGTCGAAAGGCTGCCTTTTTTTCCTTTCCTCTTTTTTGGGGTCTTTCTTTTCTTCTTTCTGTTTTTTTTTTCATTTCCTTTTTCCTTTCTTCTATTTGTTTATGGGCGTGGATTTTTTTTGGAAAATAGGGCTGCAGCCCCCAAGCCCCCCCCCCCCCAACATTACGCCAGTGAAAAGTGGCTTCAGTGGCGTATCTTGGCTTCAGGGGGCGGGGGCAAAACATTTTTCCCAATTACTGCTCACATCCGTTTAAAAATATTTTTTTTCTCCTTTTTCCTCCCTCTTTTTTTCTCTCACTCCTTTTTTTCTTCTTCTTTTGTTAATAGAGCTAAAGTTAGAACGTTTCTTTTAATACATGGACTGTAACTATTTTTCTTTTTCAAACGGGTCTATAAAATACAAGCTGCGGCATGCTTTCTTAATAGGCCCGTCCTTTCATGTTTTCCTTTACAATGCCTGGTTGAGATCATACCAACATTTTTGCTTTATCAATCATACCTAAGTCTATTGAATTTTATAAGCACTTTGGTTAAAATTTCCTTTCAAATAAATGCCTCGTAATGATTGAAATTAAGAGTCGGCTATTATTTTGTTCATGCTTGAAATGCTGTCGGGGGGGGGGGGGGGCTTGGGGGCTGTATCCCTGAAGAAAAATGCCCATTCCCCCCCCCTTCCCCATTACGCTAGTGCCAGTGCATGTACATGTATATTGATTCTGATCAATCGCAACTCTTTATAAGACAGGGCCCTGATAACGTTAAAAGTTACAAGAAGGAGTTATCACAGACAACCTGACTAGGTCCGGGTCCGGTTCTTTTTACATTATATACCTCTCCACTAGAATCTTTGATTGATAAATATAACATATTCAAGATGTTTTACGCTGACGATACTCAACTGTATATTGCATTCAAACGGTCAAGACTTGTTAATGTAACCTCTCAGATAGCAAATTGTGTTCAAGCAGTCAAAGAATGGTCTCAACAGAACTGTCTCAAGTTAAATTGCAGTAAGACAGAGTTCCTTCATGTTTCATCCCGGTTTAAACACACAACCCCTATCTTTCATTTGGATCTAGATGGAAAGCAAATTGAAGCTACCAAAACATGCAGGAATCTTGGAGTAACATTTGACAACAAGCTTACTTTTGAAACTTTTGTGACACAAAAATGTCGTGCAGCTTCATTTGCACTACACAAAATTGGTAAAATTCGTGATTTTATTGACAGAAGGACAACAGAACGTTTGGTTCATGCTTTTGTAATGTGTCATTTTGATTTTTGTAATAGTCTCCTTTTTCAGCTACCACTTCGCCAAATTCAAAGACTACAAACTATCCAGAATTCAGCCGCGCGACTAGTCACACGTACAAAGAAACATGATTCAATATCCCCTGTCTTACACAATTTACATTGGTTACCAGTCCAGTCACGCATCAAGTTCAAGATACTGTTATTAGCTTATGAATGTTTTCATGGATTAGCTCCCTCTTATCTAAATGACTTACTCACTACATACACACCAACAAGAAATCTTCGATCACGTAAGAAGAATTTATTTATTGTTCCTCCTGTTCATACCAAGACATATGGTGAACGTTCATTTGCACATGCTGCCCCGGTTTTATGGAATAGCCTTCCCGACTCTCTTAGAAACATTAATACCATAGATACGTTTAAGTCTGCCCTTAAAACATACTTATTCCAATTGTTAAGCAGGTAAAGGAACTCAGTAATTTCTCCTTTTTTTTTCCCCTCAAGCGCATAGAGACATTCTTACGTAATGTGTTATGCGCTATACAAGAATAGTTTATTATTATTATTATTAGGTTACATCTTTAGCTTTGCAAAGTTTTACTTCAATTTCGGGATGCTTGTTGTAAGTACATTGTACGTTCATTTTCTTCTCTAAAAGGTCAACATTAGTCGCCAAATATATATATATATTGGGGGGGGGGGGTAGGCCCTATATAATTTGTGTGTTTATCTATATTATTGTTATTATTATTATTATCATTACATGTATTATTATTACATAAATGACTTCACTTACAACTATAAGAGGCAATAATCAATTTATTCGTGTCATTTTCACATAATTCTATTCAACAAGGTCACTCAGTATTTCCAATTTTCATTGACTGTAGAATTAGTTCACAATCTTACAAGTAACTAATGCTGCATCACATATCATGCACCAACTTTTTGCTTGAGGCTGACAATTTCCAGCCATTCAATATAACTTGCACATTGTGAGATTCACAACTTTCAACCACTCACACACAAGTCATATCACAAGCTATAATACTGAGGGTCAATACCGATGGTATATAATTATGTAGGCTTGACTTGTGCACAAATACTGCTACATGACTATCACTATCGGACAAACACACAGCACACAAACACGTATAGTCCTATATGCTCCCTGTTGACCCTGCATGCACGTCACACACACACTAGCTGCACACACCCACCGTGGATCGACGGTACAGGAGGAAAAGTGAATATTCATGATAGAGATTGCGTAACATTTGGATGAACTTTTGAACCTTGTCATTACTGGAAAATCCTGGACGTTTGTTTGGGAGAGTGAATCAGAGGACTTCGCGCCGTCTCCCTTCCACCTCCCTGGGTGCACGTACATGGGGTTTTACGGACAAAATAATTACAAACGTCCAGAACTAGACTGGGCCTGCCGGGGCCTGCGGGCGCGCACGGTATATAGGTGGGTGGAATATTTTCCCTTACTTCTCGTACGTCACAGATCACGTGATTATTACGTCGCTCGATGGTTTTTTTTTAGGGGCGGGGCTTATGACTGTGTAAATCAGCAAAAATGTACTTTTCAAATGATTATGAAATACGACTGAATGCATAAAAAAGTGTATGATAGATATTTTTTGGCTCCTAATGACTCCTTCCTACGAAAAATGGGCAATTAATTTTCTATTTTAGTCACCCTTTAAAGTAAGGTATATAAAGCAATCTAAATGACGCCTCGTGTGCAACGCCCAAAAGGGTCCTACTGTCCATTGGTCCTAGGTCCTGTCTGTCTAAAGAGGTCCTAACCCACCTAGCACATAAATATTGATAACTATAACTCTACTTTAAGTTATTATACTGTTTATTATCTTTTGTGCTAAGCCCGGCTGACACGAGGCGTCATTTGCTGACGTTAGGACAGCGTTAAATACTTGTACGGTCTCTTGTGCTTCATAAAATAGTGATATCGTTTAAAAAGTGATTGAAAAATGAAAAGTGCAAACCAAACTTTTTGTAACTGGCGTATGAATTAATTGCCTTCACAGGCTCGATAAGCGCTGGTATTGACGGGATCGAAATGACGCCTCGTGTAAGCCGCGCTTTATGGTGAAATATTGATCCAAAGTGCTCCAGATATCAAGATAACCAATGTGAACATGGTGATGATCATTAGTTATTCACTCTCTCATGACGGCAAAAGACTTTTCCAATCACTGTCGCGGTCCTAACTTCAGCTAATGACGCCAGTGACTTGTACGGTCTCTTGCGCTTCATAAACAAGTGATTTCGTTTAAAAAGTGATTGCAAAATGAAGTGTACGAACAATACTTTTGATAACCGGCAATGTGTTGATTCTCCTTCACAGGCTCAATTAGCGCAAGTACTGTCGCAATCGAAGTGACGCCTCGTGGTAGCCGGTATTTAAAGCTTTGCACTGTTCAATTTGCAGGATATCACTCTTTCATGACGCGCAAAAAACCTTACCAGTCACTAGTTCGGTAAAACAACGTCATATCAGCAAATAATAACATCAGCAAATGATGCCTCGTGAGGGCTTAATGCGCTTAACTTTTTTTTCTCTCTTTCCTTTCTGTACAACATTAGGGTCTGGGATTGATGGTGTCTATGCTGCATACAGTCTTGACATCATCGTCGCCGCTTTCCTTTTCATCGCATCCATTGTTCTGCTGGTAGGCGTTTCATATGTAAGTCTTGAAGATGAGAGAGAGAGAGAGAGAGAGAGAGAGAGAAAGAAAGAAACCTGCGTCATCCGTACAGTCATTTTAATAAAATGATTACCTTAATGAAATATTTACCTGTCACAAATATACATAATCCGTCACTAAAATTGTACAACAGTTAAGGTCAATAAGAAAATTCTGACCAAATTAAGAGGTGGTCATTTTCAGGTGATCAATTTCCTACTTCGTGCACTCAATTTAGTGGAGAAGATAAGATATATTCTTGAAGAAGTGGGTTATGAGGGGGCGAGGGGGATGAGCGTTGCCTGTTTCTGATAAAACGAGCACACATACGCAATCCACCTGCACATTCCCCCCCCCCCCCCCACACACACAATGTCATGCAAAAATCTTATTTTCATACAGGCTTCTATGTAGTATGTTGGGTTTTTTTTTTAAAGATTCTTTATTGTTCTGAAGTTGTATCTCCTTGCAAAGATACCATGTCTTATAATTACGTTCATGTATTCTTCAGTCATGTTCGTGTATTCTTCAATACTTTTTTTTTTTTCATTTCAAGAAATTGTATATGATAAGCCCCAGTCAGCAGCGCATCCAAACAACACACAGCGACATTTCTAACTTTACTCCTTGAATAGACACCACACATAAAAAAGACAACACCCCAACACTAACCACACAATGCGTCAATTCAAAGACCAACTGATAAACAACATGATCTCACAATCTCACAAGTGGAAGCCAATAAGATATCAATAAACAACAAATAAGATGTTTATAATGTTCATGTTAT
This sequence comes from Heliocidaris tuberculata, assembly GCA_025618425.1. Taxonomy (NCBI): domain Eukaryota; kingdom Metazoa; phylum Echinodermata; class Echinoidea; order Camarodonta; family Echinometridae; genus Heliocidaris; species Heliocidaris tuberculata. Next base: position 22,662,011 of record CM046846.1, read on the forward strand.
CAGTTTCAACAAAAACATTTATTGTACAATCCTTAAACAGGTTTATTGAAAATGAAAAGATAGACCTAAGGCAAATGTCTTGATAATAAAGCCCAATTTATTCAAAACTAAGTGAAAAAGGTTACCACTTTTCTGGGGTCTAGGGGGAACATTGGCCTATCTTAAAAATAGTGTGTGTGTGTGGGGGGGGGGGGACATTGGCCTTTCTTCAAAATAGTGGGGGGGGGGACATGTCCCCTTGTCCCCCCCCCCCCCCCCTTGGATTTGCGCCAATGCCTCAAGCTAACTAAATGCAATAATTCTTTTAAATTCAATGCACTTATTTGGAATATGGTTGCCTTTTCACGAATATGAATGACCAACGAGATTCCGTCGCCGGATTGAAATAAATTTGAATGCTCATTGCTCAAAATGCATGCTCCTATTTTATATTTGAATGACGCAAATGAACAATTGATTGCTTGGATAGTGAAACTGAACGACCGGATTTTGAATTTGAAAGCCGATTCAGTGCTGCGAGCGGGAAATGCGTGAAATTGAATGCTCGGAATATGAACTTGAATGACAAAATTATGAAATTGACCGGGAAAACCTATATTATATTTTCCTTTTCGTTTTCATTCTCTTAAATAATTACGAATGCATTGTGTTGTTAAATAATGTATGTCTTAATTGTATCGTTATGGTGACCCGATCACAAGCCTCTGGCTTTTAGGGAAGTTCGCCTCCTTCCTCTTTATATTAAATGCAAATACTGATTTTATATTCAATTTATACCAGAAAGAAAGAATTGTGTTTTGAATCTGAATCTATTTTTTCCCTAGGACAATAAAGAGATGCTGATCCCGTACATGGCAGCCATCACGGCACTCATGGCTTTACAAGCTATTGCCTGGATTATCCTCTTTGTCCTCCTCGTAAGTGAGCTACTGCTGCTATTACTACTACTACTACTACTACTACTACTACTACTACTACTACTACTACTACTACTACTACTACAGCATCATCAACAACAACTACTGCTACTACTAGTACTATAATACAAATAATACTACAACTATTACTATTGCATACTACTTCTACAACTACTACCACCACCACTACTACGACGACGACTACTACTACTACTACTACTACTACTACTACTCTACTGCTGCTACTACTAATACTACTGCTGCTGCTGCTGCTACTACTACTACTACTACTACTACTACTACTACTACTACTACTGCATACTACTATACTACTGCTACTACTACTACTACTACTACTACTGCTACTACTACTACTACTACTGCATACTACTATACTACTACTACTACTACTACTACTACTACTACTACAGCATCATCAACAACAACTACTGCTACTACTAGTACTAGTACAAATAATACTACAACTAATACTATTGCATACTACTTCTACTACTACTACTACTACCACCACCACCACTACGACGACGACTACTACTACTACTATTCCTTCTTCTGCTACATTTACAGCTATTACTACTACTACTACTGCTACTACTACTACTACTATTTCAACTACTACTACTACTACTACTACTACTACTACGACTACTACTATTACTACTACTGCAACAACAAAAACTACTACTACTACAAATACTACATACTACTTCTAAGACTACTACTACTATTACCACTACTACTCCTACTTCTACTACCACCACCACCACTACGACTACTACTACTAATTCTACTTCTGCCACATTTACAGCTACTACTACTACTACTTCTACTACTACTACTACTACAGCATACCACTACTAATACAACAACAACAACTACTACTACTACTTCTACTACTGCTACTACTACTACTACTACAACTATTACAACAACAAGAACAACAACTATTACTACTACTATTACTATTACTACTACGATTACTACTACTACTGCTGCTGCTGCTGCATACTACTACTACTACTACTACTACTACTACTACTGCATACCGCCACTACTACTACTACTACTACTACTACTACTACTACTACAACTACTACTACTCCTACTTTTCAGACCTCACTGACTCTGATAAAATTATCTTGCAAAGAGGTGGAATGTAAAGTTTCATGGTAGAAAATGGTTTAACGTTTAGATTTTGTATCCCTACTGTAAAGCTGTGAGGCAATCTCAGAATGAATTATCCAAAATTTGAAAACAACCTCAGAACGAAAGACAGTAACCCAATGTTTTTAATAATTGTTATCAAAGAGGAAAGATATATTATGTAGGATTTTTTTTTGCTGTTCTGTAAACGTTTTGATATTCTTTTTTTTTTTAATACAGGACTTGATATAACAATCTTATGCTCACCTATTTCTAAAGATATAAGGAAATTCTTAAAATCCTCTACTACCCTTTCAGATTTCTAAAAGCAATACTTAAAAAATAAAATTTTAGTTTGGTTCATCCAACATAGTTAAAATTCATTTATTATGCTTTTTAAATTATTTGTTTAAAGGGTCTTGCATCTGTTCTACTGATCGCAAACCTCGTCATCTGGCTTCTGTTTACTGCACTTAACGTAAGTATTTAGGGGGCACTCGTTTTTCTGAAGGTTAGTCTTCTGACAAAAGGGTTTATATCATTTTCGGAATTGTGAACCATCTGAATTATGAACGCTGTATCATTTTTGGAGGTAAGAACCCTATCTCATTTTCGAAATTATGAACCACATTTTCTTTTCGGAATAACGAACCATCTGCATGACGAAACTTAGGAAAAATCAAACCCTAAGATTCATGAACTTTCGGATTCACGATCCTTGGGAAATATGAACATTCGGAAGAGCAACAATGACCCAGTATTTAAAGGATAGTAATAATGAATCACCAAAGATATTGCTTTTGCAACTGTCTCATATAACTAGAAATATTTGATCATTTTGGCCCAAGAGACATCAGCCACATACAGCATTGATGTAGTCCCATATGTCCATATCTGTGTGCAGTGTTTTTCAGGGCTTGTGATAATCAGTGATTTTTACAAATTTGATTTGATATTCATTTATTTCCATATACATCATCATAAATTTACAATCTTTCAGCATGTATGGTCACATAAAAATGTTATACATAGAAAAAGGGGTCGTCACAAGCAAAGCTTAAGTTGACGTCCTCATCACAAATAAAAAGATCATACAATGAATATACATATGCATGGTGGAAAGTAATATTCTCCAGAATTTCTTTTAAAATGCAATTCTAATACAATACTCAATATAACCTTTGACTAGCATTGTATAAGACACTCTTTTGTCCAAACTGAAAATACGGGCATGGCGGGAGTTTTACTTAAATTTAAAAAAAAAAAGGTGACGAAAAACAGTTAAAGACTGTAAGATAACCATAAACAAGCATCAAATAAAATGCTATAAGACAACTTTAGTGATTCTTACGAAAATATTTAATAAAAGTTTATCTAATATCGGTTTGCAGACGGACAAGTGGAGGAATAGCTTTAATCTATGCAAACTGAAGCCTCTTCGTCTTGCACTCATGAGGGCAAAAACGCATAACAGAAATATTTATGAAGTTGGTGTGCATGAACTGTGGGCGCATTTTGTTTAATCCTTTCAAGACAATTGACCATATTTTGTGGTTTGGCTCAATAGCTTTTGATTCAGAGCTCTAGAAAATATATCAGATGCATGAGTAGAAAGAGTAAAAATTTCTGCATACACTAATGTATTTTTGTTTCATGACCATATTGCGTTTGATGCAAGGAATTTTAAAAACAAGAATAAGCTTTAAAATCCTTAAATTGGCAACACATTGACAAGTTCAAAATCATTGTTTTTCATCAAAATTGGCAATTTTTCAACTTTTCAACAAAATTTTTAACTATGAATATTGTTTTAAAAAACATCACACCTTATTAGAACCATGTAGCACTAAAAGAAAAATATTATTGTCGCCAATTTGAAGAACAAAATGTGATCAATTTAGCCCTTAAATTATTCCTGTCCTGAAAGGGTTAAAGTAGTTTTACCATTTTGTTAAAACAATGCTTATGTAAATCATAATAATATGATAATATCTATTCATTATTTTTTCATCTCTCTCTTTCTCTTTTCCAGATTACCTGTTTGATCTGCGTCATCTCGCAATACCAAGAACTTCGGGATGGTCGAGGAACGTCAAATGTGGTGTAACCATAGCAACGAGCGACTATCATATTAGTTTCATCCTTCATATAAAAAGGCTGTCATCACAATCGTTCTGAGACGTAAGAGGGAGGATTTGAAGGAGTATGAGTGAAAAAATGAATCCTCACTTTCTTTATTCATTGTTCATTAACTTTTCTTTTAGTTAAGTTCAGTTTGGTTTATTTTCATATTATTTCACATGTCACGTTTCATATTTTCAGTTTTGTTTGCAAGAAATGTGATGCTGATACATTTACAAAGGTATTTTGAATAAACAAAGTTTTTTATCACTATAATCACAGTGGTAAAGCAAATTTAAGTAATGACTACAATAAAAGTAAATAGCTATAATCACAGTGTAAAGCAAATTTAATAAATACCTATGTTTAAATTTTAGACCGAATAGTAAATTAACGAAGAGCTCATGAATGCAAGTCTATAAAGTTTGGACTTAAATCTCCACCAGCCATATGCAATGGCAAACTTAGTGAGACGTACCAAAATGCAGTCGTCACTATGTCATGTGACTGTGCAGAACACGAAAACCTGATGAAAAAAAATTACAAAGACAAAATTTAAACACTTTTGCGAACGAAAGACAGATACATTCTCTACAACAATGAGAGGTTTACCTTTAAAGATTGTGTAACTTAGTAAAAATCTTAACTCGCCTTTTCCAACAGGCGGCGATTATAACTACCCGAAGAATTAGGAAGTAACCAATCGTAAAGTTGCAATAATACAATGTGTAGTAAATTAAAATGGTTATGTCGTTTAGGATTGAAAACATTTTTTTTTAATGTTGCGTCCAGGGCGCAGATTATTGTCCAAAGTTTCTGTGTGTTTAAATTTATTTGTAAGATATTTTTGATAAATTAATTCTGGAATACATTTAATATATTCATCAGGTTAATGCAGCTCAGTTGCTTTATCTATGATATATTTTAGGCTCAAAATGAAAAATAAATATACGTGATCATGCATGTCCATATGTCTTTTTAATACATCACAATGTTTCGCAACGTTAGAAAAATGGCCTATTTATTTCTCTAAGACTTCATATAAAGTTTTTATACAGCATATTTTACCCTGATATAGGAATCTGAAATGTACGCATTCTTTTAATAAAGCGGACCTTTAGTTTTTATTTCATTCGTACGAAGCTTATCATCTTTATACATCCTTTTGACAAATCTATTATTCATATTAAAGCCATATCAAAACTTCTTATCAGATAATTTAGCCATTCAAATAATCATTTCATCATTCAACTTGGTATCAATCTTCCTGTTTTTGTATTTCACTTTTTTATGTAGTAGTCATGAACTAAAAAAGTAATTAGCCTTAAAAGTAAGCTGGGTTCTGGTCATGTGATTACGTTGTGGAAAGGCCGATTATACAGTGTGAGTCAAGAAAAAGGAAACCCATATTCAAGCCCCAATATTTTAAAAACCAAGTGAAATTGCTGAAATGTATTACAATGGTATGATAGTTGATGATGTTTTCTTTAATTTGATACGGTGCTCACCAATTTTCAAAGAGCATGTCAGAATCGTCTTTGCCCAAGTTGTGTGAGTGCATCAACTGGAATGGATCATTTAGCCAACCTTGGGTTGACCGTTGATTTCATTCAAAACTTGGGCAGAGGCAAATTTTACATGTTTCAGCAAAAATGTTACTGTCAGCTTTGTCCGTGGTCTAATTTTATTGATCAAAGTCTCAAATCAAAGGAAACATGATATGCTTCAAAATTAGTATCTTTGATTAAATTTATATGTACTGATTGCAACGACATTCAGGGTTAAATTCGGGTTTCCTTTATATTGACGCACACTGTATCGTACATAAAAAGTGGTGTTTTCAGCTATTTATTGTCATATTTCGAATATTATGGCATTTGAAAAGTTTTTCATTTCAGGGGACTTTTTAAAAATCTGATGTTAATCCAAAATGACATAAAAAGAATGATAGAGTCAAAAATCATTTTTCACCTTTACCAGAACTTAACCTTCTCCTTGTATCAATAGACATTATCGGAACGCTATTTCAATGAACCCGTTGAATACTGAATTCTTTAACTCTCATATGCTTAATACAGGAGCCGAACGGTTCCCGTAGTCTACGGGTTAATAGTGATCAATCGTATGTAGAGTTTAGAAGTCAGAACTCTCTTCATGTTTGTAAATACGCTTTTTTAAAGTACATTTTATATTTACTATGTGTATGTAATACGTGTATGGTGAAAATGTGACAGAACATTAATACAAACTGTCAGCCTGACAGTAAGCTTTTTAAATTAATTTAAACCAAGGCTGAAATTGAAATGAGGCTTAGCTGCAATAGAATTCATTTTGTCCTTCAAAGCGATAGAAAATAGATTTGTATTTGATTTTTTTTTCCAAAATTAATCAATATCTTAAATTTTGTAACAGACTCTTAATTTCGAGGATAAAATCTTAACGTAAGAAAACTTAAACTGATCGGCAGTATCTGAGCACTGTTTCAATTAACAGTGATCAATCGTATGTAGAGTTTAGAAGTCAGAACTTTCTTCAAAGAAATATATTTGTAAATGTTTTGTTTTTTACATTTTGTATTTACCAAGTATATGTATCAACCTCATGTGTATGGTGAAACTGCGACAGAACAGTAATATAAATTGTCGGCCGAATAGTAAGTTCTTTAAATAAGTAAAACTAAGGCTCAAATTGAAATGAGGCTTAACTGAAACAGAATATCATTTTGTCCATTATACCGATAGAATATAGATTTGTATTTGATTTTAACAAATTAGTCAATATACTTTAAATTATGTAAAAGATTCTTAATTTCGAGGATAAAATCTTAAAGTAAGAAGCCTTAAATTGACCAGCAGTATCGGAGCGCTGTTTCATTTAACAGTGATCAATCGTATGTAGGGTTTAGAAGTCAGAACTCTCTTTAAAGAAATATATTTGTAAATATTTTGTTTTTTACATTTTGTATTTACCCAGCATATGTATCAACCTCATGTGTATGGTAAAACTGCGAGAGAACAGCAATATAAATTGTCGGCCTAACATTAAGTTCTTTAAATAAATTAAGAATAAGGCTGAAATGAAAATCATTACTAGCTACAATAGACTTTGAATTTGACCATCAGATTAATAGAACATGTCTTTGTAATTGATTTTTAAACAGTAGTCAGCCCTTCAGATTCTGTAATAGATTTATTGCTTCGATAATAAAGTCTTTGAGCTGAACTGAAATTTCAACCGAATCCCAGTGTCACTATTAAAGACTACGGCTTTTATGTTACTATACTCTGTGCTCTTAAAAATTCCGATTACACAATAGAAAAAAGGAAATATTATAAAAATATTTTGACAGAAATAGAATGATATAAGTTGTAAAGAGCATCGAGATCTAATGTATGTAGGATCTCTACAGTAAAGAGTGTAGAGCCACCGCTTGGGCGAAGACATACAGTGAGAGATGAAAACAGGCTGAATATAAGCAGGCTAGCAGGAAGAAAAGCAGAATATGACAGCTTCAGATTGTAAATGAACCCATTAATATAACAACAACAACAATAATAATAATATGATGTAAAAAAAAAAAAAGAATAATGATAATAATGATAATGATAATAATAATAATAATGATAATAATAATAATAATAATGCAAGGGAGGCCTCATCAGCTTCAGCACTGTTCTTCCTGAGGGAATTACAATATTACCCCAGCAATTGCCAGGTACCCATCTACACCTGGGTGGAGAGGGACAAATATGTATCTAAGGAAGGTTTTTTTTTTAGAGTCATAGTAAGATACTAATACCCCTTATAGAGGCATAACTATACTTTGTATGTATACTCTTGGACGGTCATACACCTCAACACTTTCAAACACTACTGCAAAAAAGTCACCAACATTCACTCAACATAGGCATTTAATTTACAAATACAGACACCTACAAATCCATGAAATACAATAAATTCAACTCACCGATGTTGGAAAAGATAATTCCAAAATTGAAATCAGTAATTTATTGTCAGTTCTGGCGACACGGGTTATCGGAGTCCTTATGTACATTTCCTGGTCGCCGCGAGCGCTGACATCTCCCCCCCCCCCCAAAAAAAAAAACAAAAAGAAAAAAAAAAAACAAAAAAAAACAAAACAATCAAACAAAAACGGTCGGCAAACATTCGGTTACTATCACGCACACGTAAAAGTCCCGATTTTCCGTGTGCGCGATCGTAGAGATCGATGTGCTCGCGATACCGACCAATTTTATTGTCCGAGTTTACTCTAAGTCCCCGTTCTCACTCACTTTGAAAGTGGACTTTTGGAGCGGTCTATCTAAGACCCGTTCCTCAGGAACGGTTCTTAGGTGAGTGTGAACGGTCAAAGTGGTCCAGGAAGTGGTCTTCTGGACCGCTCCAGAAGACCACCTCGGGGAGGTGGTCTTGAGGAACGGGTCTTATTAAGAGCGGTATGGACCGCTCTAAACGTGCAATGTGAACGAAAGCGTACTTCAACCGGAAGTGAGCCAGTGACGTTCCGCGCACAAAACAAAGCAAAAGCAATCGATCGGGCAGCCGGCAGGCACGCTACGGTACATCAGTTTGTATTCCGCGCGAAAAATTTGACCCGCTGAACTGAGCTCCAATGGCAACAAGGCCACTTTGAATCGTGGAGCGGTTTGAGCGAGAAAAACTGCTCGGAGTGTGAACGCTAGCAAACCGTTCCTCAAGACCCGTTCCTCTGGAGCGGTCTAAGACCACTTTCAAAAGTGAGTGAGAACGGGGTCTAAAACATCGGCGGAATGAAAACAACATGCGATGGCGGGAAAAAAAAAAAAATCGGCGGGGATTTCTTCGCTCTTGGACATCATTTTGCGAACTGGAAATATGAGAAGTTCTTCCTAATGGCCATTTAAAGTAGGAGTGAGATTTTTAAGAGCTGAAAATGAAAGGAAGTATCTGAAATATTTATCTTATTTTCCCAATATACCTTTAGTACATGCGATAGAAAATACAATAGTATTTTGGCATTGTTCATTCTTAGTGGTCATCGACCACTTTTACTTGGTGTGACTACTAAAAGGTGTCAGGAGTTGTGGCGTTGTTTGAAGCAGTTTTGTGTTTGAGAATACACTAGACTTGAGCAACCCGATACAGAACTCGACGCAAAGTGACACAGTAGTATGAACGTGAGTATACGTAGTCGCTAAGCCTATAGCTGATACTTGGCAGTCTACATGCATAGGCCATAAATGAGCTAGTAGGACATAGGAAAAGAGTGGACAGTGAATTGCTACGATTCAACAGAAGAGCGACGATTGAATTTTAACCAATAAGACTATTCAAGTATCAATTTCTCTGAAGTGAAAGTGAAAGTGAATGTTACAAACATTGAAGCACAGAAAGCCTCCTGTCAGCTAGATTTAAAAGCACATAACCTTCCAGAGGTATGGAAGCTATGGAAGGAGGAACTGATGCTGTACTTAGACTTAACCATGGCTGACAAGGATGATCAAACCAAAGTGAAAATGTTGTTGTACCTTGTTGGTTGGCAACAGGGACGGCGCTACAGGGGGGGGGGGGCAGAGGGGGCGACCGCCCCCCTATGATTTTTCAAGTAGTGAAAAAAGAAAAAAAAGAAGAAAAAAGAAGAAAAGGGAAGAAAAGGGAAGAAAGAAGAAAGAGGAGTATTAAAAAGAGAGGTATTAAACATATAACTCTATATTACCCCTGTTATTTAATGGAGGAAAAATATGACGTCATCTTTAGGTCGTCTTGCCCCTCCTATCAAAATACCCTGGCGCCGCCCCTGGTTGGCAATAAAGGATAAAAGCTATTACTGAATAGAAGTGAACTGAATTATTTCCACATCTCCATTCAAAAAACATTCATAAAACATGTGAAATATATGTACAAACAATAACATAATACAAACAAGTATACAAAGAAAAAAAAAATAAATGTAAATGTGGTGGGATCATAGTTTGGTAAAACATCAAAACAAAAAATATACCCCCAAAAAAGGTAAAGAAAAATAAAATAGAAAAAACAAATTTAGCATAGAGAAATTATGAATTAGTGTGAAAAAAATCATAAAATTCATAACAGTGTATTCATTAGCAATAGATACTCTTTAAACTTGCGTTTGGGTGCGTTGAGAGATTTAGTGTCCTTGTTGGTTGAGGTATGTCATTCCATAAAAGGGGTCCTTTGCATGTTATTATTGATTTAGAAAAGGAAGTACAGCCATAATCAACCCGATAGCCAAATTTACCCCTCCTATTATAATCAAGCCAGCAAAGGAGGCATTAGAGGATGTTATGAAGGCAGTATAGGCCAGGAGCCTGTCCCGAAATAGTCACCCATTTTACATATGGGATTTGACCCCTTAAAGTTACTTAGACTATCCATGTTTTTCACAAAAAAAGTTTGTCGGCTCGAATTACGAAGCCGTCGGGTTTGGCCCCCAGAGCCCCCCAAAAGGGCCCCAAAGTCGGGTCGATTCCAACCCATCTAACATGTGTCAAACTTTGTCAGAAAGAAAGTGTATGACCATACATTACCAAAACAGAAAAACTGACAAACTTTTCCGTCGGGATGGGTTGTCAGACCGCCCCTAAAACCTGGGGAAAATTTTTCCCCTTAAGGCCCATGGACCAAATTTTGTCAGAAGGAAGAGGTATGGATCGATGTACATTAAAAAAATATAAAAACTGATAAAAATTTCCATCGGGAAGAGGGTTTTACACGCCCTGAAAAAAAAAAACACCGAAGTGCCCTTAAACCAAGCTTCGCTGCCCAAAATGCTTTGGATGTAGAGAAAACCCCCTTTTTTTTTTGCATTATAACCTTAATAAAATTCAATGTGTGTTATTCAATTCAGATCAAATTTACATAGTACCATGAGTACAATCTTGAGTATTGTAACTTTCTTGGGGTGCAATTTGGTTTCATATGATTGTTTCAATAATAATTTATTAAATTAAGAAAATTGTATTGCTTTCTCAAAAGTAGTCAAATGATTTTGTCAGGATTATGTAAACACACCCATTGTCCATCTGCACCTGTTTGACAAGACATAATAGAGGGGCTTGTTAAGTATCTGGGCTATGTGGCTGTCATGCTGAAATCTACCATTCATGTGTTAATTACACAAATACCTTGCAAGCTATCTATTATGGCCTGTCAAACAGGCGCGGATGGACAATGGGAGTGTTTACATTATAATCCTGACAATATAATTTGACTACTTTTGAGAAAGCAATACAATTTTTACAATTTAATGAATTATTATTGAAATGATCATAATGATACCAAATTGCACCCCAAGAAAGTTACAATGCTCAAGATTGTACAATGTAAATTTGATCTGAATTGAATTACACACATTAGAATAATTAAGGTTATCATGCCAAAAAAGGGTTTTTCTCTACATCCAGAGCATTTGGGGCAGCAAAGCATGGTTTAGGGGCACCTTTGGTGTTTTTTCAGGGGTGTCCAGAGTACCACTGTACCTATATCATGTATACCTGAGTTGAAATTTTGTCTGTATTGATGGAAAACTGGCTGGGGTCGCAGAGCGTTTTTGAAAGTGGGGGGGGGGGGGGGCTGATTTGATTTCCCTTGAATAATGACAATTTTGAACCTTTTTCGAGGATTTTTTTAAACGTGTCCACTCAAAAAAGTGGGGGGCAGCCCCCCCCCCCACCTGTTCCGCTGCCCATGACAGGGGTGTCTGTCAGAGAATTTTGGAGTAAAAAAGATGCCCCAAAATAGTGATGACCTTTTTTTTTTCTTTCTTTTTTTTTTGTCTGAAATGTGCTTCAGCCCCCCCCCCTACTTAAAAAAAAGCATCTACGCCCTTGCATTAAGGGTTACGTTTTCCATTGTTCTACGCCATTTACGTCGTTTATTTTACATTGTCATACTCCATTTAGGGGTATATTTTACATAATCTTACGCCATTTATGCCATTTAGGGGTATATTTTACATAATCTTACGCCATTTACGCCATTTAGGGGTAGAATTTGACGCCAAGGATTACGCCATTTAGGGTCCGATTTTGAGGTGCTCGGACGAGCATGGGTACCACTTCAGTCTGCGAGTGACCCCCCCCCCCCCCCCCCCGGGCATGTTCGTCGGGCAGAGATATGATCGCTCAAAAATTTATTTATGAATATGTATGTTAATAATGAATATTCATAAAATTCTCTCGAATTGTCTACTCTGATTGGTGCATCGGATTGGAAGGGGTAGTTTGGTCGGCTTTCTGGGTAAGCTACTTGGCATATAATTATCTGCGGATTTGGGAGCGGAAATATAATACAAAACAAAAGAAATGAACTACAACAACCACTCAGGTTAGTAAAGGCCTCGGTGCTGACGCACCTCGGGCCACGGATCACAGTTGTCGTGCGATTAGTCTATGTATTCTGGCGCGTTTAGAGAAATAACAGCACCGAGTGCCTTGGCTAAAGGCTAGGTCGCCGCGAGCGCTGACATCTCCCCCCCCCCCCCCCCAAAAAAAAAAAAAAAAAAAAATCGGTCGCAAAAATTCGGTTCCTATCGCGCACTCGTAAAAGTCCCGATTTTCCGTGTGCACGATCGTAGAGATCGATGTGCGCGCGATTCCGAGTTTCTCTGTAGACCAATTTTATTGTCCGAGTTTAGTCTAAAACATCGGCGGAATGAAAACAACATGCGATGGCGAAAAAAAAACAAACAAACAAACAAAAAAATCATAAACAAAAAAAAAGAAAAAAAATCGGCAGGGAATTCTTCGGTTTTGGACATCATTTTGACTTTGGATTTTGCGAACTGGAAATATGAGAAGTTCTTCCTAATGGCCATTTAAAGTAAGAGTGAGATTTTTAAGAGCTGAATATGAAAGGAAGTATTTGAAATATTTATCTAATTTTCCCCACATACCTTTAGTACATGCGATAGAAAATACAACAGTATTTTTGGCATTGTTCGTTCTTAGTGGTTATCCACCACTTTTACTTGGTGTGACTACTAAAAGGTGTCAGGAGTTGTGGCGATGTTTGAAGCAGTTTTGTGTTTGAGAATACACTAGACTTGAGCAGCCCGACGCAGAACTCGACGCAAAGTGACACAATAGTATGAACATGAGTATACTTTAATAGTCGCTAAGCCTAAAGCTGATACTTGGCAGTCTACATGCATAGGCCATAAATGAGCTAGTAGGACATAGGGAAAGAGTGGACAGTGAATTGCTACGATTCAACAGAACAGCGACGATTGAATTTTACCAATAAGACTATTCACGTATCAATTAAAATTAAAAAAATAAAAATAAATTAAAAGCACACAACCTTCCATAGGTATGGAAGCTATGGAAGGAGGAACTGATGCTGTACTTAGACTTAACCATGGCTGACAAGGATGATCAAACCAAAGTGAAGATGTTGTTGTACCTCTAATGCCACAGGTTGTTTAAAAGAGACAACGCTGGATCTATAGTTTAAATATGCTTACAGTTATGGGGTTGTTTAAAAGAGACAGACAACTCGGCATCTACAGTTTAAATATGAACAAGTGAACTGAACAGATGGGCAAGATTATTAGTAAAAGGGGTATAAAGGACTGTTGGACATTCAGTTTTCATGGTTATTGTACTGGAACTTGGACAATTGTGCCAAAGCTCATTATTCTCATACTTTGAACTGTTGGACACTTCAGTTGCTATAAAGTGGACTGTTGAAGATATGATTTAATGCTTATATGCTGAAATTTTGCAAATCACTATAACCTGTACCTGGAATCTCAGTACACGTATTACTGTAGTCTTTCTCATCCGATATTTTCTCACTTTTTTATTGTTTGGATCTGGCATTTTGGAAAATATAATCTTACACACGCACACACAAACACACACAACCCCCCCCCCCCACCAAAACAAACCCCAAAACAAAACAAATAACAAAGAAACAAACAGACAAAAACAAACAACATTTTCTATGACAATGATTGATCCGAAATTGTTTTTCTAGCTTACGTTTTGAAGTTTGGAGGTTTTAAGAACAGTTTTCTTCTTGTTTAAAAAATATCCATAATAATAATTCAAAAGAATTAAGTGAAAGATGTAAAGTGGCGCAGCTTAACCTCTTGGGTTAAGACATATATACAATCAGAGATGAAACCAATAAGTGCCTAAAATCGATTTTATGCACTTAAAATCGATTTTAGGTTTGAGGGCCTGTTTCATCAAAGTATTTAAAATTGATATCAATTTTAAATCCATTTTAACATAGGATGTGATCCTGATCGATTTTAAGAGGTGCACAGATCAATTTTAATGTTTTATTGGTTATTATTGATTTGCTATGTTCAGCAGAATTAAGGTGGAACGGTTTAATGTCCGCTAACCTCAATTTGACGTGCATTACTATTTGAAAGTGTATAATGATCAACAAAATTATAAATGGCAATGTGTTTCATGTTTGGTATCATCAAAGACATGGTCAATAGTATAGAATAGAATAATGTCTTCTCATAATGAGTGGTCTACTCACTTTATCAATCATCATTCCTCAATTTGTGATATGATTTCAGTATTGCTTGGATTCATTTGCAATGGGACACGGGAGGTCCAAGGAATTTGCTAATTCCCATTGCCCCTTTTGGTTAAAATTACTCCTCTTCTCATTTTTCCTTTTCAGCTTGATGTTTTTCATACCGGCCTATTTTTTTTTACATGACAATAATACTAGGTATTAAATGCTACTCTTTGAATTATTGTTTAAAGAGGAAAGGGGGGGGGAGTTTTGATTACTTTTCTTTGCTCTTTTTCAATAACTAATATGATGGCATTTCCCTATTCAAATTGATCATTCTGTTTTTCTTGTTGCAAGGAAACAACTACCCCCAACGCAACAATGAGCATCACCACCTCCCTCTCCGCCACACCCACAAAAACACACTCCTTTCGAATCGCAAAGCTACATTTCCCTTTCAAAGATCTCCTTTTGTTCTTTCCTTTCTCCCCCCCCCCCCAAAAAAAAAAAAAAAAAAAAAAGAAAAGAAAGGGGGAGGGGGAGAAACTGGCCTGTAACAAAAAGCACCCTTCCCCTCGTACAAACCAATATATTCACATAAAAATTGCTCTTTATAATCATTTCATAGTTCCTACCATTGATAAGCATACAGTCTCACCTTTAGATATTCATTTCTTGTTCTTCCTCCTTTATCTCTTTAAAAGACAAATATTACTTTAAAAATAAAAGTTACAAAGAGTTCACAAGCTTAATAACTTATTATTTTTCTCAATCCTTTCATGATTGCAAATCTATATTTTATAAAATGAGGAAGTATTAAAGATTCATCAACTTCAATAGAGGAATGCAAGAACATGTATAACATTCCAGAGACACAATAGTAGAAAGCGAATAAAATACAATATGTTTTAAAGCCCTACATTTGTTATGATTATATATTTTTCTTCATTATTTTTTCATGAAAATCATCTCCGATATCATTTATAGACAAAGAGTAGGAAAGATATGTTTATTGCACTTTAGAATAACTAAAAAAAATTATAATTACAAAAAATAATTCGTCCAGAATCAGTGTAAGAAATAACTTCAGTTCCATCTAAAATTTAGAAATAACGGGCCGCGGAGCGTTTGGGAAAGGGGGGGGGGGGGGGGGGGCTTATTTGATTTCATTCATTGACTGAAAATTTTCGAACTTTTTTCCGAGGTTTTATAAAAATGCGTCTACTCAAAAAAAGTTGGGATGCTGCAGCCCCCATCCCCCCCCCCCGGTTCCGCGGCCCATGAATAATGTGTACAGTTTTTTAGGCATGACATAATATCTTCCAACCAAATTTTTTTTTTTTGAAATTGCCTTTAAGGGAAAGTCCACCCTGGTATTTTATTGATTTGAATAAAAGCAGAAAATGAGAGAACAGATTAGTGAAAGTTTGAGCCAAATCTGATAAGAAATAAGAAAGTTATGAATTGTTGAAGTTGTAATCAATCAAACACAAATTGGCAACTCTGTGACGTATCTTGCGAGCTCCTCTCCCATTTGCTCAGTACAGAAAATTTCATAAATTTTCATTTTTTTAGTTTCTGATGAAGGAATATATTTGTTTCATACAGGTTTTGTGTAAAAACATATGAGCAATGATTATATCTGAAGTGCATGAATGTTTGAATATTTTCCTTAGAGAAAATTGAATTATTTTTGGGGTACAGGGCAAATGGGAGAGGAGCTCACAAGATACGCCACGGAGTTGCCAATTTGTGTTTGATTAATTACAACTTCAAGAATTCATAATTGTTTATTTATTATCATATTTTGCTCAAACTTTCACTGATCTGTTTCTTTAATTTTTCTGCTTCTTTTAAAACTGTCGCAGTACAGGACCAGAGCACAACAATGAAGACCAGAAATACAGGATGAGTGAAGTTCTGTAGTTTATTTCATTGCCGTAGTCTCGGCCTTTAGTGTACGGTAGCTCACAATCATAAAAAGAAAAAAAACCCTGAAAAATACAATCAGAGAAATAGTGTCATAAGATTTTGGTTCATAAAAACACGAAAGAATTCATCTTCATGTCACTTAAAGGTAAATATTAAAATTCAGTTACATGTTTCATAAACTCAATTACGGTGATTACAGCATGTTATTTAAGTTGCATATCAAATTATTAATGCATGATATTACCCTTTCAAATGTATACAAATCTATGCTGTTCTATTGATTACTCAATACATTTCGAGTTACATCTCAACTTCATTTGTGTTACACAAGAGTTTGTTTACATTTCTTCTTATTACAGAATGTGTGTACATCATCTGAACTACATCTTGTCAGCACAAAATCGATTCAATGCATGCCTAACATCGAGATATCAAGATCCATTTATGATTCAATAACAGGAATGAAATCAGTGTACTCCAAATAAAGTCAAATGACTCAAGCACTTATCATAGTATGACATAACCTAAAATTAAAGCAAGCACACTTCTTGTATTTCAAATGTAACAAATGTATTTAGATGCATACATCAATTCTACTGAAACATACCCAAGGGCTCGAAGAGAACACACCCACTGAGCTCAACAACCGTCTAGAACGTACAGCAACCAACTGCCAAGTCACCAGTACTTGTGACTGTCCTTAAATAAAACATGTCAAAATAAGCAAATGACTACATAGAAATATTAACTCTTTCTTTTACTTAATTGATATTCACACATACTCAAGCTATATACTCAAAGAGGGATATATAGTCTACCAAAATATTTAACAACTTTGCATAAACAAGATGCATATAAGAATAAAAGTTTACCCTCTCACCACAGCAACATCTAACCCATGGACGCCGCCATCTTTATTCTATTGTTTACATCTATAGCGCCCTCAACGACCATGTGCCTTCGGCAAGTCTCATCTCTCTGTATTCATTCAATTTCTATAACATAAATGACCATTTCAGTGACTCTATTTCTGTGACTCTTTCTATGACAGCTACTCGCTAAAATCTATTTGCAATCTCAAACTTCTCTTTACAATGTACCAAGAATATTTCCCAATAAATTGCAATGAAATTATGTGATATCAGTTCAATTAGTATTTTCGACACTCAACATATTTCACAACAATCAATGCGATGTGAAGTAAATGAATCCACTATAAGAGTAAGACATGTATGCATCTTTCATAATTCTTTGGAATCCTTCACATTTCCAGATATATGTGCTCAAACGTTTACATAATTTGTAAAATAACACTACAAAAATTTAGTTCACTTACTGCAACTGCTTTGGATTACTGTCAGAATCTAAAGATAAATGCACTCAACCTTCGCCCGTAACCTTGAACATTTCAACGTTGTGATGCTGCGTCTGCTCACGACCTTGGCTCGAACTCGTGTGTTGCTGTGTCTTCGCCCAATGCCACAGTACACGGCATCACACGCATTCCACCAGGGTGGTAACCTACTTAACATGCACAGCTATTAATTTGCATGCGTGCAAACCAAAATCTCTTTCAGACCAACTAATTTGCATGCGCGAAGACCTAAAATGTCAAATGCGGTAATCAACATGCTCATTTAATCAAAAACATGCGCACTGAGCAAATATGAACAAATTCAAGAAGTTAAAAATAATTCATTTTCCTACAAAACCAACTTGTAATCAGGGTAGACTTTCCCCTTAAAGGCCATTCCTTTGACCGCTTGACAATGGACTAATAGGCCAAACACATTTGATTCACTGCTGCTCAGGTGAATCTTGAGATTTATCAACATGAAAAAAATCTAATTATCTATTCTGACCTTTTAGATAAAAGACTTCAAAAACCCTTTTTAAATAAATTTTATTTCCAAAGAACATAAATGCAGTGACAGATTTAGGGGGCTCTTCCGGCTCGTTCCCCTCCCCCTTGAAATAAAAGTGTATATTGTTTAGTAAATTGTGCCCCCCCCCCTTTCGAAATGATAATCTTTTTTCACTCCTTGTTTGGGGGTTTGCTTGTCAGAGATTTTTTTGGAACGACAAAGAGCAAAAAATGTGATAAACCTTCTTTTTTTTTGTCAGAAAATTGTCTGAGACTTGTGCCCCTTTACAAAATCCTCCATAAATGTAACCTATATACAGAGGTATGTAGGGTGTTGTGGTCCAACTTGAAGCAGGAAAAGGAGGGTGTTACACAAGTATCTAAAGACTGGCCATATCGAGCAGATCATTGCTGGAGATTCAGCCTCTGTAGTCTGGAAAAATGAGAAAAATACAAATACAATTCTGACAGTGCTCTTTTAATTCATTCTGTAATCATATTTTATAACTATATCAGTTACAATGTTTGTTCAAATAAATAAAAAAAAAAAGAATTTTGATAATATTGTCTTTGTTGCTCTTTTGAATTTTCAGAATGGGTAAGAGTATTACGCTTGGTAAAAAGACTATTAATACTGATTTTTAATTTTTTTGTTGTTTAAATTTTAGATTGATTGTCGTAGGGTGTGGCAAAAATGACAGGTACAAAACATGCTTATAAACCAATCATGTCATCTAATACTGCTTACCTTTTCAAATTGAAGTTAAGTACATCAACTAAAGCATGAAAGTCCAGATGCAATGAATGAGCAGTAGATATGCCACACCTCTATTCATGTAGGCCTATTTGAAAACCTGAGATTGAAAAAGAATTTTACCTGTTTTGATAGCAAATATATTCCACAGAATAATTTTCAATTTGTAAAAATGAAATACATGTATGTTCAAAAGAATTAAAGTGTAATTTCGTCAGTGGTTCCAATTTTATTAAAGTGCAAGATATTTTTTCCCCAACTTTACCAACCACATTAAAGTTTTTACACCTGTACATGTATCTGATGATTTTAAGCAGTACCTGATCTTGGATTAGACCAAATATTTAGTGAAATGATATTGCTAAATTGGCATTAAATATCATTTCATGTTCATTAAATACCATAATGTAACATCTAGGGGACATCAAATGGCCAAATACCTTGGATGATTGGATCTGCCTATTTATTTTTGAAATATTAGTATCACAACTTTATTTATGTTTACTTCAACACATCCATTACCAATATGAACCTTTTGTTAATAGGGATTGATTTTAATTATCAGTTTTATCATTTGCCACGTAATCAAACTAGTTGGAAATCCAGATTACACTTGAAGTACTAGTAGGGTCTATTAGTTAACCAAATATACTTACCCTTGCTTTAATGTTACTACTAGTAGTAGTAGTAGTAGTAGTAGTAGTAGTAGTAGTAGTAGTAGTTGTAATTCCGAACATATTGTATTACCGAACGTGTACAGTTAAGCGCCTAAAATGGGTTTTCATACGCGTGGGATTACGCGTATGAAAACCACACTATTGACAG
The DNA here is from genome assembly GCA_025618425.1 of Heliocidaris tuberculata. Classification (NCBI taxonomy): domain Eukaryota; kingdom Metazoa; phylum Echinodermata; class Echinoidea; order Camarodonta; family Echinometridae; genus Heliocidaris; species Heliocidaris tuberculata. Next base: position 22,682,091 of record CM046846.1, read on the forward strand.
TATTGAAACAAAGGTTGTGTCTTTTTCCCATAGGTTTCACACGTTCGGAAATACAGTACCTTTTCCAAGGGACCAAAAACGCCGCGTCGTTGGGAAGGGGTTCACTCGGAAGGGAATATCGTATTAAATCTACGTTGTCTTTTTAAAATTCCATCAACTTCTTTTTCTGTAGGACTTTGAGCATTCATTATGTAAGTTTGACAGATATTCGTTTGATATTTGATTTGCTATCGTTGATTTTCTGAAAAGTGTTCGGACACTGGATCCACTACCATAGTAGCAGTAGTCAAGGCTATTATAGCTCAGTAGCTGTAGTGTACATTCTGCAGATCCATTCTCATTCCTCAGGGCCAAGGGCAAACTTGGTAAAACCAAATGCGGTGAAGACATGGCTACAGAAAACCCTTGGGCTAGCCTTGGAGTACTGGTTAGAATACTCTTATCTCCGACTGTGTCAAAAAAAGAAAAGAAAATGGGGAAATAACTTTGAATTTAATAGTCAATAGAGACAAGGTTAGCCTTGCCCTTGACTCTAGAACATTGTTAGTCTAGCCAATCTAGTAGACCTAGTAGTTCTAACGCTAGATCAAGACAAATAGATCCAGGGACCAGGCAGTCTAATTGTTCGCGTTACTTGTCTAGATTACGTCTAGATCTAACAGTTACCCAAACTGTTAGATCTAGATCTAGACTAAATCTACATCTAGATATTATAGACCCTACTATAGATCTAGACTAAATCTACATTTACTCTAGATCATATATGTAGACTAGGTCTAGTCTACATATAACTATCATTTCATAACCTAGGAAGCTAGGCTAAACTTATTGCTAACGAGAGACGAGTCTCATTGAACATTTTCTTGTACAAAACTCGATTGTTACCGAGTGTAACAGAATCCAGACATTAGTAGATCTATACCTAGACCTCACTCTAGCTTAAGTTAGATCTAGTAGTAGTAGGGGCAGGGCCAGGCTGTATGACATAAGCACAAGACCCATTCGTAACTTTCAAATGTGTTGATTCATACGTCCCGGCATATTGTGGTAAATTGAAAAATCTAACAGACTACTAGTCTAACGAGTAACGTTCCTATAAACTGATATTGATAATGATATTTGATTTACGCCGGTAGACTAAAGTTGAGTTTGACTTGCATGAATTTATATGAATGGGACTAAAATGCCTACAGCGGGGGAAATCCGCCCATCTGTAACCCAGTCGGGGATACCGTATTAAGCTGTATTATTACAAATACCAATTGGTTCTATGAATTTTCCTTCAAAAAAGTAATGAAAATTCTTTTATTCTACCAAAATAATACAGTTTGTTATCGATTAAAAATAATTTTTTTGAACTGAAAAACGGTATTTACTTACTTTTTGGGGACCTCTCCAGCAGTGGTTTGGCGTCGCCATTTTGTGGTTGACAGACACAAATTTCACTAGTCTTGATCACAGAGCCCTCCAAATTTAGCTTAAAATCGATTAGATGAAACAGCTCTCAAGGATCAATTTAAAGTTAAAATTGATTTCCATCCTAAAATCAATTTTAAAATCGAAATTGATTTTAGTTGATGAAACACCCCCCAGGAGCCTGTCCCGAAATAGTCAACCCATTTTACATATGAGATTTGACCCCTTAAAGTTGCTAAGACCATCCATGTCATTCACAAAAGGCTTGTCAGCTCGAACAATGCCGTCGGGTTTGGCCCCCAGAGCCCCTGAAAGGGGCCTCAAAGTCGGGTCGATTTCAACCCATCTTGCCCCAAACTTTGTCAGAATTAAGGTGTATGACTATACATTACCAAAACACCAAAACTGACAAAATTTTCCGTCGGGATGGGTTGTCAGACCGCCCCTAAAAATCAGTGCAAATTTTCCCCCTAAGGTTCGTGGACCAAATTTTGTCAGAAGGAAGAGTTATGGGTGTACATTACAAAAGTATAAAAACTTTCAAAAATTTCCATCGGGAAGGGGGTGAAAAAACACTAAAGTGCCCCTAAACCCAGCTTTGCTTCCCAAAATGCTCTGGATATGGAGAAAAAACATTTTTTGTCATTACAACCTTAATAACTCCAAACTGTCTCATTCAATTCAGCTACAATTAACATAGTACAAGCTTGAGTATTGTAACTTTCTTGGGGTGCAATTTGGTGTCAAATGATCATTTCAATATATAATTTATTAAATTGTGAAAAATTGTACTGCTTTCTCAAAAGCAGTCAAATGATATTGTCAGGATTATGTAAACACACCCATTGTCCATCTGCGCCTGTTTGGCAAGGTATAATAGAGAGCTTGCAAAGTATTTGTGTAATTGACACATGAATGGTAGATTTCAGCATGACAGCCACATAGCCCAGATACTTAACAAGCTCCTCTATTATCTCTTGTCAAACAGGTGCAGATGGACAATGGGTGTGTTTACATAATTCTGACAATATCATTTTACTTTTTAAAAAGCAATACAAGCAATATAATAATTTATTATTGAAATTATCATTTGACACCAAATTTCAACCCAAGAAAGATACAATACTCAAGATTACACTAGGTAAATTTGACATGAATTGAAGGAGACACTCTGGAGTTATTAAGGTTGTAAAGCCAAAAAATGGTTTTTCTCTACATCCAGAGCATTTTGGGCAGCAAAGCTGGGTTTAGGGGCACTTTTGTGTTTTGGGGGGCGTGTTACACCCCCTTCCCGATGGAAATTTGTGAAAGTTTTTTATATTTTTGTAATGTACACCCATAACTCTTCCTTCTGACAAAATTTGGTCCACGAACCTTAGGGGGGAAAATTTGCCCTGATTTTTAGGGGCGGTCTGACAACCCATCCCGAAAGAACATTTTTTTCAGTTTTGGTGTTTTGGTAATGTATAGTCATACACCTTAATTCTGACAAAGTGTGGCGCATATGTAAGACGGGTTGAAATCGACCCGACTTTGAGGCCCCTTTCGGGGGCTCTGGGGGCCAAACCCGGCGGCTTTGTTCGAGCTGACAAGCTTTTTGTGAATGGCATGGATAGTCTAAGGAACTTTAAGGGGTCAAATCTCATATGTAAAATGGGTTGACTATTTCGGGACAGGCTTCCAGCCTACTAAGTCAGAGTAGTTTTTTCCGAGTAATAGTAAAATTCCACTACAAAGTTCACACGAATGTGATATTTTAGTGACAGAGCAATACGTGCATGGTTTGTAAATCAGATGGGGATATCAAAGTCACTTGGGTTTAAGAGAGGGTCCCTTTTGTGAAATTTCTACAACCTCTCCCGTCTTCATCATCATTGGAATTACTCCAAATCCAAGAGTGGATTGCGCCGTCGATAAAAATACCAGCTAATCAGAAACCAACCATCAAAAACGTCACACAGCGAAACATTCCATAAAGTATATGTCAGGCATAAATATTCGTACAACCTCGTCAGAGTGACACTCCCTCGGATCGAGCTACCTTTCATCATCAACAGTGAAAATATTACACTCCAGCTCTGCAACTCTAACGCCCACTTCTTATATTCTTTTGCCAAAATCATCATCGAAGAAATTGATCAGATAAAATAAAAAAAGAAAGCATCATGGCGATTATGCAAAGCTGTTGTTGTTTTTCGAACGTCAGGAGTGGATCTCTGGCGTGCGGTGTCTACTCACTGGTGAGTGACTTTTCTTTCTCTAAGATGTCAATTATTGATTATGTTTTTTATCTATTATTTGCTTCTGTTAAATAATACATTATTCAGAAGGTGGTCCGGTGACCGACATCGATCAGAAGAAGAATGAGTCATCCCCCATTAGTCAAATTCATCACAGACCAATAAGAAGAAAAATAATCGTAATGAGTTAAAACTTTGTTGACAATTACCTCATAGAACTTTGCATCTCCTGTAACTTATACAGGTTATCGTGTCATCTGCCAAATTTGCCATTCCATGCCTTATTGCCTGTAGCACACGAGACGTCATTTCGCTGACGTAGAACTGCGTCAATGACTGGCGCCGTCTCTGACGCGCCATGCGAGAGTGACATCATACAAATAGTAAATGCAAAATTAACAGCGCAAAAATTGCTTTAAATTACTCGCGCATTGGCAAGCTTTTTTTGGTTTTGTTTTACAGGATTGATAAGCGCTTGTAATAACGCAATCTCAATGACGTCTCGTGTGCAGCGGCTTTAGATCAATGTACGTTAATTTCTCTCCTCTGCAAGATATTTCAATGTACCAATTTCCATTAAAATCTAAGAAACAAATCCTTTTCCAGCTGTGCGTATTTCAAAAACTGTCACTGCCATAACCATGCTGATGGTTGCTCTGTGTAGTCCATAATTATGCCAAAAATTGGTTCGAAGCCCGATAAACAATATTACTTTATACAAAATTACCCTCATCGCCCAAAACGGCAGCTTGAGTTAATGTTGTCACTATTACCTGAGTGTATTTCAAAATTGATTGAAGATCAAACTGAATGATGGCCTTCATCCGTTAAGTTTGTAATCCATTCATGTAATGACTGTAATTCCACACAAAAGCACAACACGATAAATAAAAATGTAACCGTATGTAATACTCATTTTTATATATTTAGAGTATGAGTTTGTGTACTTTTTTTTTCGAATTAAATATGGGCCTATATCAACATTAATCTTTTAGATTACAAATTGTTCAAGCAAATTCAAAGAACAAAATTTCAACTATTTTCTTTGCTCTTTAAAGATAAAGTTGAGTTCTGGTCATGAGATTGAATTGTGAAAGAAAATGTCCCAAAGCAATTGGGAAAGGTTGATTATATAACAAATAAGAATTGGTGTATGCTGTACGGTTTTTGAATCACCAAAATGATAAGAAATTGATTCAACTGTGCTGAGAGTCACATGCACTGCACACAGAAATGTGTATATGGGACTACATACAAATGTTCGGCCCGAAAATTTCAGCTGTTTCTTGTCATATTTTTAATGTGAAAGCATTTAAAGAGCAATCCTTTTCAGGGGACATATCTACTATAATGATAATATTCCAAACTAACATAAACAGAATGAGAAAGTTCACAAATTATTTTGTTCCTTTCCCAGAACTCAAGCTTCCCTTTGAGAATAAGTGCATACAAATTCTTAATTCCCTTTTAACGGAATATGTGCATACTTTGCATTTTAATTCTATTGTACACAATAAAGTAGTTCATAAATCTTAGCTTAACATATTTTCAAATAAAAAGCCTATTGAAAACACGTTGACAGGAGGTATATGAGCAATTCCAGAAATATTTGTGCTTCCATGACAAGCTATTTAATTTAATTGGTATATCAATATGATTCAGGTAAATTTAAGTATGATTTGCTTCGAAAAGCTCAATTTTTGGGCAAGCAGCAGCGATAATTTTGGTCAAACCATCCTATCTTTGGGTCTCATTATTTCACACCACAAGCATTTCAGATTTGATTTTTTTGGGGGGGTTAAAATTGTGATGAATGGAACTAAGATTACTGATATGAGGTTGGCATGAGCCACTGGATATTCTAAAGCAAAGTTATAGGGGTTGTAAAAAGCGAACTGGATGAGCCACTGGATATTCTAAAGCAAACTTATAGGGGTTTTTAAAAAGCGAACAAAAGTGTCATATCCGTTACGAACAAGCTGTCACGTCCGTTATGCCACTTTTTAGCTTTGACAAAGAAATGTGTAGTCTAATCGTTTTACAAACTATATTTATGTTTAGAGTATGATTACATGCTTCTGTTAATACCTAAATTAAACGCATTGACACTAAAAACTATTCAAGGAGTGGAAAATACTTGTCCATTTTGTGTCATGTCCATTTAAAGAGTCAATTTTCTCTTTAACTATCCAGTGGAATATTGAAATTTGCATATCGTCAAACGTGTCTGATTCACTTAATGAATTATGTTTTAGGACTCTTGATTTTGCTTATCACTTTTTAAAATAACCAGCAATAAGTCTGAAAGTCATGTCAGTTACGCTGGAATTGACCATATCGAAATGAAACTTAGAGGTTGTTCACCGAGTCGACAGTTTCCGATATAGATAACGCAGTACGAGGAATACTCACAATGAGAAGGCTGATAAACAGCAGAGGAGAGAAGGTAGAGTTAAGAGAATAAGACGAAGGAGACAATAACAATTTTTTTTTCCTTTTACTGTTAACGATACTTTTGTTAATACTTTAATACCTTTGGCTATGATTCATTGAATTAAGTGAATGGAACGCACCCGAAGAGTGCAACAACCCCCTATTTTTTCTTAGCATGTCAGAGATTTGGGACTAAAAAGGTACATGGAACTGAAAATGTGAGAACCATTTTTTTTGCATGTCAGAGATCTTTCGAACCTGTGACCTCTGCACAAGAATTCTGGAGCCGTCATTGATCAAATGCAATCTAATGTTTTGGTATTTTCATTAAACATGTTAAAGTGTCTACAAAAGTGTATTTTACATCCATACATCCTTTATCAGCAATAATGTTTTTACCCGTTTCCGTGCTCGTATTTGTCTGATCGGACCCAGAGTCACGTCTTTCGGATGTTGATGATAATTATATCTATCATTCTTTAAGAGACGATCAATCTGATCCGAGTTGACCGACATATTTTGCTGGTCCATTCAACCATTTAAAAAAAAAAAATGTATAATTGAAACTTCCTAATTCATGGATGCAAGATTTATACAAATATAAAAACTATTATAGATAATTTTAACATTTTGGTCTTCAGTAAATTATAAATTAGTCTATTAAAGATATGTGCAAAAAATGCATGATCGTAGGTTGTGTTTAACAAAATATCGAATTAATGATGTTGTAACATGATGCATGATTTTAAGTTATATTAAAAAAAACATGGATTTTATTATTCTCTAACTGTAAAAAAGTGAAAAAGCACACAAAAGAGTGCAATTCCACTCTCACAAGAAGTTAAATGAGGGACAACCCTTTTCCGAGTGAAAAAAGAGTGGTCACTATTTCACTCAGGAAAGAGTGAAACGCCAATCCTTTAAAGAGTGAAAATTTTATCACTCATGTGGACAGAGTGGAGATAATTCACTCCTTTCTAAGTGAAATCATCAAACTCGGTCTCAAAGAGTATTGTGACGGGCACGGTTCGCCACGCCGCCGGGCGACACGGCTATTTTGCCAGGATGCCCCGTGCCCGGGCGAGCTCCCCGTCCGTCTGGTCAAAATGTATGATCGCTGCTGATGGCTGGAGTTACCGGCCTCGACCATCACCAACCGTCAGTTGCCGCACACTACTATTCTCTCTAAAAAAGAGTGAATTTTTCACTATGTTTTCACTCAGTGATCACTTGTTTAGGAGTGAATATCGAGTGACTATCGAGTGGTCCCTAAAAGGGAAAGAGTGGAGTTTCACTCTCTTTGCACTCTATTTTCATTCCCCCGGGGAGTGACGTCAGTGATCACTCGATTTTTATTTTTTTTTGTAGAGAGTAGGCCTACCAGCACTGATCACTCATCCGTCGATGGCAATCGATCAACTCTGAAGATTTGCATGTTGCTGCGCTTAGATGTGTAGCATCTTTAATTATTATCTCTAAGCAACAGGAGATTGCAGCACCTAATTATTGATCAGCATGAATAGACCATAGTCTACAGAGTAAATGCCAGATGAAATCTCGGTGAGACCCACTGGGTCATGATGGTGGCGGATACAGTGTGATGGCTAGTCTGAAGCACACAATACTATCACTCTATGTGTGTGTGTCATTGGGCTTTTACAGACGCGTATCAATCAGATATGATTATTTACGTCTGGGGACATACCTTAAACGTCATCATCCGAGAGACGTGACTCATTCTCGAACCACGGTCCGCTGAATCAGTTTATAACTTGCACTGTTGACTGGATTACAGGCGCAGGCGCAACAACGCCTAGTAGGGATATACTACACTATCTATCCATATAACAAATCATTTACGTAACAGTTAGTAAACTAACATTTTCATTAAAACAACATAATCCCTACTGAATTATCAAATGTAACCACTCTCGGCAAGACAACTTTATCAATAAATAATCTATCAAAATGAGTCATGAAAAAACCCTATATCATTTAAATATGCGAATTATGCTAATTTTCCTGCCTGAAGTCCAACCAGTACCGATACGTTGTAATCTCTATTGGTTTGCACGTTGTAACCGATGTGCTGTCATTTCTAAAATAGTTAGCTCTCGTTCGTTGTAGTATTAAACACTCTTAGTTTTGTTCACAACAAAGAAATGAAACTGACAGTGAATTTTAAGCGGCTTGTCATTGGTTGCCTTGCGTCACTCGTTACTCACGAGTGAAAATTATTCAGTCTGCATACGATATTGAACGGAGCACAGGCCCACTCTGTGAGTGAGACGGCTGATGAAGGAATATCGGCATGCTCAATCAAAAGGGAGTGCTTTACCACTTCATTTGGAGTGAAAGTTCCTTCACTCTTAATGTAGAGTGGCAAATTCACTCCTTTACATTTAGAGAGTATGTTGTACTTTTGTTTCTTTTTAATGTATTACGCAGTAATTGAACCATCATAATTATATTCACTATTCTGATCATATTCATACTGTTTTGACTGAATGCACCACCTATGAAAAAAAGGGAAATAAAATACCATGTAAAAAAAAAAAATGCAAGGGCGCTAATTTCTCTGCGGTCGATATCCTACACTACCCACATTCTTAATTTCAACCCAAGACCAAACACTATACCCAACCCTAACCATAAAACTAAACATAACCTTACACCCAACCCTTATACCCTATACCTTTTACGACATAAAGCCCGGAGCATGATGTCGGAGCACCCCCATCAGAGTGCCACATAAAAAAGCTAATTTTGAGTGCTTGTAATGGAATCGCACTTTTCAAAATGGATTGTATACGTCATGAAACCATCAACGAAACGAAAAGCAATTAACAGTAAAAAAAAAAAAAAAAAAAAAAAAAAAAAAAAAGAATGTTATAGAAATATATCTCAAAACTAACTTAAAGTAGTTCAAGTAGATTATTTACCACACAGAATATTGGTTTTATAGACTAGAAAAAGTGACGAAAACTTGTTGGAAATTTCAATCACATTTGCACAATATATGATTGTGTGTTATATACGTGTGTCGGGACTATTGGCACGATTCCCCAGTATTTATGTGCTTTAATACTCGCCTATTAAACAGTTTATACCAAAATTGTTTTACAAATATTATTTGATTTGATTTGATTTGATTTTATTGATTTCTATATCATATTTCAAACATACATCATGTCCATCATTGTGATTATATTCTTTTAACACGATAAAAACTACTTTCGAAAAATAAACTAAAGGACAATGTCAAAGGCCTATTGTACTGCCCATAGAAATCAGGTTCAGATTACGTAATACGCCATTATAATGTTCGCACATTTCTAAAGGTGACAGGGCTATTGAAATTGCCTTCAGTTGATTTTTTTGAAAATAGTTTTTGTCATGATTTTTGCATTCGATACACTTCAAAATACAATAATAATATAGATTCAAAATGTTGAAGAGAGAGAAAGAGAGAATAGAGAAAGGGGAAGAACTTTGTTTTCCGAATACCATAATGGTGACACCTGTTGATATTAGACAGGTTTATGATGCCAGGTCATGGACAGTAACGGTTGAATGAACGAAACATCTATACAGAATGAAGATGGAAACATGAGTCATTGATAATGGGTTAGAAGCATAGTTTTAACAGCTTTTTAAAAAGAGTATGTCGACTTCAGATTTCGAATTACAGTAGGGAGAAAGTTCCAAGTATCTGAACCAGCATGTTGAATCGATTTGAGGGCTAATATGGCTTTCATCATTTGTTATGTTAAAAGGAGAATGAACCCTGGGGAAAAATCAATTTTAATATCCGTTTTAATGAAAAGAGAGGAAAAAGTCAGATGTGGCGTGCCACAAGGTTCAGTTCTTGGTCCCTTATTGTTTTTGGTTTATATAAATGACATAACTCATCGAAGTTGTTTTTATATTCGCTGTTTGCTGATGACACTTGCTTATTATTTTCGCACAAAACATTCACATTTTAATGTCGTCAGTTAACAAAGAGATTAACAATCTTTATGAATGGTTCTGTTGTCAGTAATAGGCTCATGTTGAATGCGGGGAAAACGAAATGCGTTATTTTCTGATCAAGAGGCAGGAATATTCCTGAAAATGTCAACCCATTAATTATTGGTGGTCATCAGATCACCCAAAGTGAAAGTGTACAATTTCTGAGTGTTAAGGTTGACAAGCATTTAACATGGAGAGAATACCTTAGTCATGTTAGTAATGTATGTTCAAAAGTCTCTCGGAGTGTAGGTGTAATTTTTAAACTGAGGTTCTTTCTACCCCCAACACACGTTAGTCACTCTGTATAGCATTGTTGTGCCTCATTTAATGTACTGTAATATTGCTTGGGGACATACCTTTGGGAGTCATATTTATAAGTTGAAAGTTCTCCCAAAGAAAGCTACTAGGTTCATAACCAATTCAAATTACAGAAGCCGTAGCACTCCTTTCTTTGTGCAATTTCATATCTTGCCTTTTGATGAATTGATGTCTCTATAATTGTTTGATTTTTATGTTTAAATTTCAATCCTCTACTCAGTGCTCATTTTTGAAAGATGTGTTTGTGGCAAACTCTGGCCTCCACCATTATAATACACGTCAGAGAAATCTTATTCATCAGCCTTACGTAAGAACTCATAACTCATTTTCAATATTTTGTCTTAAAGAATGGAATAAGCTGCCCCTGAACATCCGGACTAGAACCACATTGTCTAGGTTCAAAATTATGAGTCAAAAATATCTATTTGGCAGACTCCGAGTTGCACGTACTTGAAACTCAGGAAGACATGTTGTGTGTGCGTGTGTATCATGTGTGTATACTCATACTTCTGTAAAAAAGTTAAACTCTTTGTACATATATTTCATCTTGCCATCTGACGTAACATAATACGTTATTTACTCAAATTACTTAAAAGGGGCCCCATCCACAAGCTCTGCTTCCTAGGAGTCCCAAACCTCTCATTCAAACTATTGGATTACTATTCCACTGTATTATGTTTATTATTGTGTATGTTTGATTGGCTTAAATAAATTGAATTAAAGTTGAAATTGAATTGAAATATCATGGGAAAATGTATTTGACACAACATATGTTGAGTTCACAAAAAGACAAGTAGCATCTTTAGAGATAATGGAGAAAATATGAAATTTTGTGTACAAAACATATTGAGAGTTGTACTACTAAACCTGCCATTTTGAAGCAACATTGCCAATTTGAGGATCGCCAAAGAAAGTAAATTGAGACTTTTCAAACTTTTATAACTTTTTCATTTTGTAACCGATTTTGATGGATCTGTTTTTAAATTGCTTCTCTCTTTCCTCTCTTTTCATTAAAATAGATATTTTCCCAGGGTTTCGTTCGTCTTTAATCATTCAGTATCAGTATTTTTTTTTTTCATTCGGCGAGAATTTATTTTCCGCCTTTACCACAACTAAAGATTACCTTTAAAACTAATATGCCTGAATCTTCCATCTGGAGGAAACGACAAAAGGAATGTAGCGTCAATCCTGGGGCAATGGGCATTTACCTCCCCGCCCCCAATAAGCCAGTTCGCTATTACAATTTGCGTATGTGCAGATAAAGGTACCGAGTACAATACAATTATTGACCTTTATACGATGTCAGTTTATACCCAACACGATGCGCGCATCAGTATGATTTTACATGTTAAACAGGGAGCGCGTCCACCAAAACAAATGCGCGTGCGCATACAAACTGGGGGGGGGGGGGGGGGGGGGGGGGTGATTCACTTACAGCTAAAATCAATTTTTGAAAGCTGTAGACCAATCAAATCATCAGAAAATTGATTTTATCTCACTTAAAATTTATTTTAGCTGTTAGTGAATCATCCCCCTGGATTCATTTCAGAGTCATTTTTTTTTTTTTTACCATGAAGTAATTACGAACTGGCTTATTACGGGTTAGACAGTGCTTCATAATTATGCAGAGTATGTTTAAATCAACTTGTCCCCCATCACCCTTCCACTATCACTGCTGCCATCATAGCCATCTTATAGGAATCCGGGTTCATCAAACTGCATTCTATTACAGTGGCTGATAGCTATGGAATTCTGTTTTACTTCCTGCTCAATTTTGCTGTTTAAAAGAAAATCCGAACCACCACAAACGTAATTTAACATTTATCATAATGAGTATTTCACAGTGCTGTAGAATGCTTTATTTATTTATTTATTTATGTATTTATTTATTTATTGAAACATATTTATTCAGGATAAAAATGATCAGTAAAAGCTGTTTCACATAATGGTCCTGATTAAAGGACATACAATAATAAAGTCATACAACAAAATATTAAATATGAAATATAAATGCAAGTTACAAAAGAGCATCAAAATTACAATAGCATATTGAATTAAAAAAAAAAATCTCAAAAGAGATGCAGAAAGGTAAAGAGAAAAAGGTGTGAGAAAAGAAACAAAGTTGGAGGGTAATAGAGAGAGAGAGAGAAAAGAGGAAGAGAAGAAAGCATAGATAGGACAAAGAGAAGATAAAGAGATTGAATTTGGAAAGAGAAGAGAACGAAATACAGGAAAAGTGGAAGCGAGGAAGAAGAGGGAAAATACATGATCACAAAATACAGTATCATAAATCATGATAATAAATCATAATGAATCTTAGCATTATTCTAATGTGATCCAGCGCTGGCCCCCTCCCTCGCAAAATCCTGGATTCGCCGTTGGACATGGTGGATGGTGTAGGCCTATCATGCCCCTGCCCTCACTCTACTCCAGCCATAGGCATAGAAAGGTACCAAATACAATGAAAATAAAAATAATCGATGCATTCACATTATCCCGCATTACCCATCCCGTCCTTCACCCCTGCTACACTGTAAAAAAAAAAAAAGTTCGTTGAAATTTCTCAAAAAATGTTCAACAGATTGCCTTGATTATTTTAAGTATTTATCACAGGAAATTTTAAGTAGAATTTACTTATTTTGCTTAATAAATTTTTGCTCATTTAAATTGAGTTACATTAACATAAATAATTTAAATAACATGTGACCTTCACCCCGCTTTCTCATGTTCATAGGTAAGAAGCATTTACTTTTATCTCTGTTTTAAATTCATTATTTAGTGTAATTACATATATATAAGGTCCGTTACATGTTCGTAGATAGTAGTTACAATGATTGGGTATATTGATATGACAACAGAATTCACTATATGTTATAAGAAAGTGTAATTTTAGGGAGGAAAGTGGTTATGTAATGTCAATAGATTGTTACTTGATGTATGTACATTACATGGGCGGATTCCGTGTGTATGCGTATATACGTGTAATGTGTACGTGGAGTGTGAAAGCCTTTGGGTCCACGTTAGAGGTACACGTAGATGGGGACACGGTCCATGGGTTTTGTGTATATGCAGGTCTATTGGGAATGACACCATTTGTATTGTTATCGTTGATTTCGCATTGAACCTTTGAATTTATTAATGCCTTGTTTACTTTGGTAACGTATATTTATTTAAATGTTATTGATATTTAATTTTGTCACGTGAAACGTATAATTATAAGTTATTTCTCTGTAAGTGTCATTTACACTGTTTTTGGACCCCGCTTTCTCATGTTCATATAGCGGTGCGTCGGCCTGATGGCGATGGAAGGAGGAATAAAGTTCATTGACCCAACTTCTGGCTTTCATTCGTATCTGTGGCGTCTGGAGTGTGCCCCACTTCTTGCTCCTGCTGTCCCTTACTACCCGGCCCCTCTACAGTAATCATGATAGATAACAATAAAAAAAAATTATGGCATGTTTAAACTTATACCATCTAACATTCATTAACACTTTATCAATTTACATGATTTAGGATTTAACCAATTATATATCATCATCACCAACAAACACCATTGCTTACGCTTTAATTTGACAACTTTTGACAGAACTCCGAATTCTATATATACCCGATCGTATCATCTTTAAACGAAAGCTGGTTGACAATTTTCCTGAAATATCAAATTTTGATTTGTTTTGAATTGAGTGACAATTAAAATTGTCTTATCTCCTAACCTTTGCTTAAATGAATTAGGAAATATTTTAAACTTCTTAAATTTTGATTCAACCACAAAAAAGAATTGTTTTATTTTAAAAAAGAGATTAATTTGGTCTTAATGAATATTCATGAATTATGTTAATACTTTATTACGCACTGCACCAGTCTTCACTTTAAAAAAATAAGTACAATCAGCATAAATTGTTTGAGTAATACGTATTACTTCTTATTTTAAGTTAACATTACTAAATTGATACAAGTTGAAATTACTTAAATTTCTTTTGTATTTATTTTGCTTTAAAATTTCACGTATATTCTACAAAACTGAAAGTTTGAGTTAGTAAGACTTAAATCGAGTGAGTAAGTCGCAAAGCTTATGTTTTGAAGTAAATTCTACATGGGAAAAATAAGTAAAAATAACCAATTGTCATATTATTTTTTAGTGTAGTGCTATCTACACTGTGAGTTTAACTTTCTGCAATGAAAAAAAAAAAAAAATGAATGGTGCATTCACATATCCCCCCCGGCCGCTATATCTATGCCATGACTTCAATGGAATAACGCTCCTAGCATAATGTTTGCCCCTCAAACTGAGAATATTCATGGAACGATTTTTTTTTTTTTTAAGAAACAAAATAGATGTAGAATATACTCAAATAAGATGAATTTACCGTCGAATAAAAAAAATGAGTATTCGGCCTAACCTGTTTCCAATCTTGAAATAAGAAACCCAGTGAGGCATTTACTGCAGTGCGGACTTTGAAATTCAAGTCAAGGGGAATCTACTCTAATATACGGTAGGATGAATTCCTCGTCAAATGTTAATTGCAGCATTAAAAAAATGGTAAGTATACTATTTTCAATCTTGAAATAAGCAGCGCTCGGTAAGGTATTTACTGCTAGACTCTTCGCTGGGAGTTCAACCAGCCAAGCCTTACTACAGCTCAGCCTCAGACTGTGGGCGCTGCCGTGACAGATTACCAGCGTTGTAAAGAAGAAGGTCATCAGTTTTTTAACTAAATACAGATCGAATAGGGAAAAACAAAGCCCACAAATACTATACTCAAACATTTTTTGTTCTCAACAACGCACAGTGGGCCAGGTGTGAGCAAAAGTGCGCCAAAACAGGGATTTGGTCTATGAAACAGAATTAAAATTTTTCACGTTCTAAGCTAAGATTACAATGTGCAGCACACCTCTGAGCAGTATTTCTTCTTGAAATTAATTTTAAGTGGGTCATTTCTATTCAAAAAGACCAGAAAACTTTGATTATTTGTTATGCATTGTGTAAAATGCAATACTGCATTTTATTAAAGGTTTTTGCCAAACGGATTGTTTGTTGCACTTCAAATTGAACATGCTTATTTCAGAATAGTTATTTTAAATAATGCTAGAGTTTACAGGCGAACTCTTATTCCTCTCGGAAGTAATTTTGGATGAAACACAAAATATTGGGGTGAAAATAGCATATATTTTTTTCATGAGCAAAGATGGTGAAAAAAAAAAAAATCAAAGAAAGAAAGAGACAGAGAGAGAGAGAGAGAGAGAGAGAATGAGAAGCGAAGGGGCGAATGGGGCGTCATGTTCATCACAATCTGGGGATAGGATTTAAATGTTTACATCAAGCAGGTGAAATGACCAGCAATATTACCTAAATTGCCCTGGTTTCTTTATTTCAAACATCGCAGTTACATTTTGATGCCAAAGATGTTCAGTGGTGTTCAGTATTCTAAGGGATGCTCAACTTTTTGCAATTTTTATATTCCTAGGAAATTGTTCTATTTTGTTATATTCTTCGTTTAAGGTAAGACTTATCCTGTTATTATTAACAACCTTTAAGTGTAGATGTAGTTCATGTTTGTGCAACTGCTCATTTGCTATATAAATAGAATAGGCTTCTGTTATATATTGCAAGTAAGATGAAGATCTGATATTAGTTTCCAATGTCCATAAAGGCTCCTATTTTGTATAAATAAACAATGTTTGCTTCCAAGCCAGAATTCTTTTGACGACCCACACTTGTCAAACAATGTGAAGTTTCCCTTCTTTGAAAAGTGCGCTGGGCTGTAGAATTTTTTTTTTCTTTCCTTAAATAAATGAAGTCCAAAAGGCAAGATTTAGCTCACCTTTTGAGTGCATTATTTATTTCTATCTATCTACACGTATATCCCATCCATCAATCTATCTATAACAATTATATCCATCTATCTATTCATAAACGCATCCCTCTATTCCCTCTATCTATCTGTCTATCTATTTATCTATCTACCTGTATTCCTCTACCTGGGGGGTGTTTCATCAACTAAAATCGATTTAGATTTTAAAATTGATTTTAAGATATAGAAATCAACTTTAGCTTAAAATTGATCCTTGAGAGCTGTTTCATCAAATCGATTTTAAGCTATAATCGATTTAAATTAATTTTTCATAAATTTGGAAGGCTCTGTGATCAAGACTAGTGAAATTTGTGTCTGTCAACCACAAAATGGCGACGCCAAACCACTGCTGGAGGGGTCCCCAAAAAGTAAGTAAATTCCGTTTTTCTTCAAAAAAATATTTTTAATCGATAACAAACTGTATTATTTTGGTAGAATAAAAGAATTTTCATTACTTTTTTGAAGGAAAAATTCATAGAACCAATTGGTATTTGTAATAATACAGCTTAACTCTTTGAGTGCGAGCCCGCGCCCCGGGGGGGGGGGGCACTCAGGTATATTGGTGTACACATGCGTGTCCATGGATTTAAAAAATGCCCCCTAAAACAAGTTTCATACTTTGGTGAAAAGACACCCCTTAACAAGGATTTCGCGTGCTTTTTTTCGTAAAAATTACCCCTTAACGAGGATTTCGCGTGTTTTTTCATAAAAATTACCCCCCTAAACAGGTTTGATTGAAGTATTACCCCCTAAACAAGTTTGTCTTAAATATTACTCCCTAAACAAAATTAACTTAACCAACATAAAAAATACACCACTTGAATTCAAGATCACCTTTTGCAAACTGACATATTATTCACCTTTGGTGGATAAATTCTTCACACAAGGCAAACAAAATAAACTGCACATAATTATAGGAACTGCTGTTGGTTAAAATACAAATGTTATTATTTACTTCAGTCATGTAGGACAGGTTTCAAACTGTGTACTCCGTTAGGTTTAATACACGATCATTATTTGCTTACTTTTGAAAAAAAGAACAACTTTTGTAATTTACTTCCAGAGAAATAAACTGTATCGGCAAGAAATCCATGCACAATAATCACACTCATAAAGCCATTTAACAACGCCTTAACTCCCGGGTCAACTCCCTAGGTTCCTGTAATTGAGATCAAACACCCGTTTTTCTGCGCACGCCACCGTTCAAAGGGCGTTCAAGTTCCTGAAAATCGGACTAAAAATGTTTTGTTCGTATCATTGCCGCCGGAATGAAAATAACCCCCCTAAACGCTTTTGGCCGCATTCCGTTCAGCACCCCCTTTTTGTTCATCAGTTATGTTTGTGCGCACCTCAGCTGCGCATCCTGGCTGGTTGTGTTACGTCATCACAACACCGGGAGAGTATTGCGCGCAGTTAAGACAATGGATACGCACATTAAACACAATGCTTAATAATGGGTTCGCAAGTGTGCGCAGTAACAAGAACGCGGTAAAAATAGATGAAATCAATAATTCTGTACCTGTGAAAAATATATATAACAAATATTAACTAGCTTGAGCTGAAAGATAGCATTCGATGCCCCCTCATGAACTTTCTATAGGCAAAGTTAGTCGTATAGGAAAAATGAAAGGTAGACATGGTATATGTAATTTGGAATTCATAGTCATGGTCATCTACCTCCCATTTTAGTACAATTCCTTAGCACAAAAAGAGAGCTGGAGAAAGAAAGTCAAATATATGCCCAAGAATCATTTGTCTATGCCATATGATTGTCTAATGATCATTATCCCTACAGACAAAAACATGAGCAAATATATAGAATAATGAATAAAATGTCACTCAAAACGACTTACAATTTCCTTCTTTTTTATACACTGCATGGTTCGAAAGTGTGCGTAAAATATAGACAACTATAGCTTATGTCGTTACCGTGATTATTATGTTTGAAATACTAGTAGTCGTGAACAGGTGCGCAAAAGTAAGGGTGCCTTACTTTTTTTTCCTGGGGAGGGGGCAAACACTCTGAGGTGCCCCACCTCACAAGAATATGGGTCCACTTCGTAAGCTTGCTACCTGCTTACAGCCCTACCCCCCCCCCCCCCGACCATGCAAGCACATCCCCCCACCGCCTTTAATTCTATATTCCGATATATTTTCAAAGAGGTTTAGAATTTTTCATTTAAAAAAATGGAATAATATTGAAGCACTGTAATCATCTATTGTTTTTCAATATCCCTCCTTACACCTGAAATAGGGTTATTTTGTTTCTATATTTTGCGTACAAAATTTTAAACTCTTTTTGGTATACCGGCACCTCGCTGCCCGAATATGAGGATATTCCGGCGACTCGCTACCAAAATATGAGGATTTTCGGGAACCTTGCAAAATTATTTATTATAAAAATGCGGGGGGGGGGGGGGGGCGCTGCTAGCACAAAAACCAGTACATGGACCCCCTTTTTTCAAACTCTCTCCTCCTTCGGTATAATGCGTAACGAAATTAAAACTTGAAAAGCAGCGAAGAAGAACACTCTCTGGAAATAAATTTGACATGAAAAGATAAAATATTTCATCTGCTATTTAAATCACTTCGCCCCTTTTCGTACCCTCAACAAGAAATATGAGATATTTCAACAGATTGCATCGGTAGTACGAATTTGATGCCAGAAATTACACGTTATAGATAATCCATGCGTGTGCGCAGAGCATGCGTTTTCCTTGTGTCCACAAAGTTTCATGATGCAAGACAAGGGTATCCTTCCGTGGGAAGAGATAGAGAGAAGGGTAAGGGGGTGCTTTTCAGAACATGAAATATGAACATTTCATTTGCCGCATAAATCCAAGACCGCTTGGGGTTTGATAGCTATATTTTTTTTCGCAAACATAATTACATGCTCTAAAATGGCTAGGCCCGAGTGGCTCTTAGTGTTGTCATGTATTCAGTAGATTGACCTCTTCTTTGAAAACGCTAATCTTCCTTTTAATAGTAGGCCTAGTTGCTTTGGCATTCTTTTGTTCCTCTTATTAGAGTGGGGCCTGCATGGTCCACTCAGCTGAGATAAGCGCTTCATTTTGAAAAAAGCATTTCATTTTGAAAGGTCCATTCTTGAATGATGCGCTAAATTGGTCAATTTCAATTTATAAAATGAAAGGATCCTTTCTTATGAACTTGGATTAAAAGGAGCGAAGTCGAGCTGTAGCCTGTATGTCGTACGGTCAAGATCAAGAACGCATACTTTTCGTGGCCGGCCGAAAGCGATGATATCACGTGATCGGAGCGGACACGTACGCGTATGTCCTACTAAGAATTTTAGCGCATAAGAGCTGATAGTTCGCTGGAAAACTTTGTCAACATATTAGGCATAAATCTCGGCTTCTGTAGAAGCCCTCCGTCACAGACTGAACACCTCGCTCGGCTTCTGTAGAAGCCCGTCGTCTCCAAAGGGTTAATTAATACGGCATCCCCGACTGGGTTGCAGATAGGCGAATTTCCCCCGCTGTGGTCATTTTAGTCCCATTCATATAAATTCATGCAAGTCAAACTCAACTTTTGTCTACCGGCGTAAATCAAATATCATTATCAATATCAGTTTACAGGAACGTTACTCGTTAGACTAGTAGTCTATTAGATTTTTCAATTTATCACAATATGCCGGGACGTATGAATCGTCACATTTGAAAGTTACGAATGGGTCTTGTGCTTATGTCATACAGCCTGGCCCTAGGCTAAGACTAAGTTAAGTTAGAGTAGCCTAGGTCTAGATATAGATCTACTAATGTCTGGATTCTGTAACACTCGGTATAAATCGAGTTTTGTCCAAGAAAATGTTCAGTGAGACTCGTCTCTTGTTAGCATTAAGTTTAGCCTAGCTTCCTAGGTTATGAAATGATAGTTATATGTAGACTAGACCTAGTCTACATCTATGATATAGAGTAGATGTAGATTTAGTCTAGATCTGTAGTAGGGTCTATAAATATCTAGATTTAGATTTAGTCTAGATCTAGATCTAACACTAACAGTTAGAGTAACTGTTAGATCTAGACGTAGTCTAGACAAGCAACACGAACAATTAGACTGCCTGGTTCCTGTATCTATTTGTCTTGATCTAGTGTTAGAACTAGGTAGTACTAGATTGGCTAGACTAGTAACAATGTTCTATAGAGTCAAGGGCAAGGCTAACCTTGTCTCTATTGACTATTAAATTCAGAGTTATTTCCCCATTTTCTTTTTTTTTTTGACACAGTCGGAGATAAGAGTATTCCAACCAGTACTCCAAGGCTAGCCCAAGGGTTTTTTGTAGCCATGTCTTCACCGCATTTGGTTCTCATTTTACCAAGTTTGCCCTTGGCCCTGAGGAATGGGAATGGATCTGCAGAATGTATATTACAGCTACTGAGCTATAATAGCCTTGAATACTACCTTCTAGAACCATTAAAGCAAGGGTAAGTATGTTTGGTTTACTAATAGACCCTACTAGTACTTCAAGTGTAATCTGGATTTCCAACTTTGATTACGTGGCAAAGGATAAGAACTGATAATTAAAATCAATCCCTAACAAAAGGTTCATATTGGTAATGGATGTGTTGAAGTAAACATAAATAGATAAAGTTGTGATACTCATATTTCAAAAATAAATAGGCAGATCCAAGGTATTTGGCCATTTGATGTCCCCTATGTTACATTATGGTATTTGATGAACATGAAATGACATTTAATGCCAATTTTGCAATATCATTTCACTAGATATTAATTTTTGGTCTAATCCAAGATCAGGTACTGCTTAAAAATCATGAGATACGTTATTCTCAAAGTCAAATGAAAACTTTTTATGTGGTTGGTAAAGTTGGGGGAAAAATATTTTGCACTTTAATAAAAGTGGAACCACTGACGAAATTACACTTTAATTCTTTTGAACATATTTCATTTTTATAAACTGAAAATTATTCTGTGGAATATATTTGCTATCAAAACAGGTAAAATTCTTTTTCAATCTCAGGTTTTCAAATAGGCCTACATGAATAGAGGTGTGGTATCTACTGCTCATTCATTGCATCTGGACTTTCATGCTTTAGTTGATGTACTTAACTTCAATTTGAAAAGGTAAGCAGTATTAGATGACATGATTGGTTTATAAGCATGTTTTGTGCCTGTCATTTTTGCCACACCCTACAACAATCAATCTTTAAAAAATAATAATAATAATAATAAAAATCAATATTAATAGTCTTTTTACCAAGCATGATGCTCTGAAAATTCAAAATAGCAACAAGGACAATATTATCATAATTCTTTTTTTTTTATTAATCCTTGTACTTTATTTATTTGAATATGCATTGTAAGTGACTGATATAATCATAAAATATGATTACAGAATGAATTAAAAGAGCACTGCTTTTTCCTTAAATACCCATGAATTCATTTATCAGAATTGTGTTTGTATTTTTCTCATTTTTCCAGACTACAGAGGCTGAATCTCCAGCAATGATCTGCTCGACATGGCCAGTCTTTAGATACTTGTGTGACACCCTCCCTTTCCTGCTTCACGCTGGACCACAACACCCTACATACCTCTGTATATAGGTTACATTTATGGAGGGGCGGATCCAGGATTTTGTAAGGGGGCACAAGTCTCAGACAATTTTCTGACAAAAAAACAAAAAACAAAAAAGAAGGTTTATCATATTTTTTGCTCTTTGTCGTTTAAAAAAAATCTCTGACAAGCAAACCCCCAAACAAGGAGTGAAAAAAAAGATTATCGATTCGAAAAGGAGGGGGGGGGGGGGCACAATTTACTAAAGAGTATACACTTTTATTTCAAGGGGGGACGAGCCAGAAGAGCCCGCTAAATCTGTCACTGCATTATGTTCTTTGGAAATAAAACTTCTTTAAAAAGGGTTTTTGAAGTCTTTTATCTAGAAAGGTCAGAATAGATAATTAGATTTTTTCATGTTGATAAATCTCAAGATTCACCTGAGCAGCAGTGAATCAATGTGTTTAGCCTATAAGTCCATTGTCAAGAGGTCAAAGAAATGGCCTTTAAGGGGAAAGTATACCCTGATTACAAGTTGGTTTTAAAAGAAGCAGAAAAATTAAAGAAACAGATCAGTGAAGGTTTGAGCAAAATATAATAAATAAACAAGTTATGAATTTTTGAAGTTGTAATTAATCAAACACAAATTGGCAACTCCGTGACGTATCTTGTGAGCTCCTCTCCCATTTGCCCTGTACCCCAAAAATAATTAATTACAATTTTCTCTAAGGAAAATATTCAAACATACATGCACTTTAGATATAATCATTGCTCATATGTTTTTACACAAAACATGTATGAAACAAATATATTCCTTCATCAGAAACTAAGAAAATGAAAATTTATGAAATTTTCTGTACTGAGCAAATGGCAGAGGAGCTCGCAAGATACGTCACAGAGTTGCCATTTTGTGTTTGATTGATTACAACTTCAACAATTCATAACTTTCTTATTTCTTATCAGATTTGGCTCAAACTTTCACCAATCTGTTCTCTCATTTTTCGGCTTTTATTCAAATCAATAAAATACCAGGGTGGATTTTCCCTTAAAGGGACATTTTTGTTGGAAGATATTATGTCATCACTAAAAAACTGTACACATTATTCATGGGCCGTGGAAACCGGGGGGGGGGGGGGTGGGGGCTGCAGCCCCCAACTTTTTTTGAGTAGACGCGTTTTTATAAAACCTCAGAAAAAAAGTTCGAAAATTTTCATTTAATGAGTGAAATCAAATCAGCCCCCCCCCTTTCAAAAACGCTCCGCGGCCCCTGTTATTTCTAAATTTTAGATGGAACTGAAGTTACTTCTTAGACTAATTTTGGACGAATTCATTTTAGTAATTTCATTTTTTTTTTAGTTATTCTAAAGTGCAAGCAATAAAGATATCTTTCCTACTCTTTGTCTATAAGTGATATCGGAGATGATTTTCATGAAGAAATAATGAAGAAAAATATATAATCATAACAAATGTAGGCTTTAAAACATATTGTATTTTATTCGCTTTCTACTATTGTGTCTCTGGAATGTTATACTTGTATTCCTCTATTGAAGTTGACGAATCTTTAATACTTCCTCATCATTTTATAAAATATAGATTTGCAACCATGAAAGAATTGAGAAAAATAATAAGTTATTAAGCTTGTAAACTCTTTGTAACTTTTATTTTTAAAGTAATTTTTGTCTTTTAAAGAGATAAAGGAGGAGGAACAAGAAATGAATATCTAAAGGTGAGACTGTATGCTTATCAGTGGTAGGAACTATGAAATGATTATAAAGAGAAATTTTTTTATGTGAGTATATTGGTTTGTACGAGGGGAAGGGTGCTTTTTGTTACAGGCCAGTTTCTCCCCCTCCCCCCTTTCTTTTCTTTTTTTTTTTTTTTGGGGGGGGGGGGAGAAAGGAAAGAACAAAAGGAGATCTTTGAAAGGGAAATGTAGCTTTGCGATTCGAAAGGAGTGTGTTTTTGTGTGTGTGGCAGAGAAGGAGGTGGTCTATGAAAATGATGCTCATTGTTGCGTTGGGGGTAGTTGTTTCCTTGCAACAAGAAAAACGGAATATCAATTTGAATAGGGAAATGCTATCATATTAGTTATTGGAAAGAGCAATGAAAAAGTAATCAAAAATTCCCAGTTTTTCCTCTTTAAACAATAATTCAAAGTGTAGCATTTAATACCTAGTATTATTGTCATGTAAAGAAATATAGGCCGGTATGAAAAACATATCAAGCTGAAAAGGAAAAGTGAGAAGAGCAATAATTTTAACCAAAAGGGGCAATTTGGGAATTAGCAAATTCCTTGGACATCCCGTGTCCCATTGCAAATGAATCTAAGCAATACTGAAATCATATCACAAATTGAGGAATGATAATTGATGAAGTGAGTAGACCACTCATTATGAGGAGACATTATTCTATTCTATACTATTGACCTTGTCTTTGATAACACCAAACATGAAACACATTGCCATTAATTTTGTTGAGCATTATCCACTTTTAAATAGTAATGCACGTCTAATTGAGGTTAGCGGACATTAAACCGTTACACCTTAATTTTGCTGAACATAGCAAATCAATAATAACCAATAATACATTAAAATTGATCTGTGCACCTCTTAAAATCGATCAGGATCACATCCTAAGTTAAAATCGATTTAAAATTGATATCAATTTTAAATACTTTGATGAAACAGGCCCTCAAACCTAAAATCGATTTTAAGATAAATTTTAAGGATTGATGAAACACCCCCCTGTATATCTTAATAAAAATAGGTTTTTATATAATATATAATAATATAATAATATATATAGACCTACATATACATTTTCCCGCTACTATTCGATTTTATTTTTCAAGGCTTTGGAACTGTTTAGTTAGGACATGATTAGAGACCCATTGTTGAGAGGGCGCGATTAATGACTGTCATGTAGTTTAAAATTAATACCGGTTGTTTATAATTTATATAATTTGTCCAACACCAAAACGAAGCTCTCAAAATGTTCTCTATCTTTTTTTTTTTTTTACAGACACAACATTCTGAGTAATTCACAATGGCTTCAGTGAATATTTAAAGGCGAAGCTTTTCGAAATGATTCACTCTTCTGACAGTATAAACAATAGGACAAAAGGACTTAAAATATGCATGGACTTTATCAGTCAGTATTATGTTTTGGATAGCTCGATAGTACCTACAGAATTACTTTTTAGTGATACAAGTACATTTCTCTTTCGCAAAGTTGTCAAGGCTACAGAGGGCGCTCTTTCATTTTTTTAAAAACTTAATTTAATAGCCCATTTTTCACTTAGCTGAATATCATTAGTTTATAAGTATATGCATTATCAAAGTTTACTTTCAAGTAATGACATCATACATTGCAATTCATTGCAAATTTCTCATTATTTTAATATTTTCCAGTTGGGCGTCCCCCCCCCCCCCCATAATTAAGTCACTCTTACATACCATATGCCTGAGCTTTAAGTTAACACCGTTTTCACTTTTTGATACATAAGCGTAGAGATCGCATCATCCATTTTCTGAAATAGGAAAATCATTGTAATACGAGAAATATGTTATTTTCCATTGGATTTTGGCAGCCAATCAGAAATCGGTATTTTAATGACGATATAGGTATTTGAAAATGTTTTCATTGGATTCTACGGGTCTGAATACCCATACACCCATCATCTAAGTTTAAATTTTGAATAAAACTCAGTGAATATGAATTTTGACGCACTTTGGAGCCATTCTGGCCCACTGTGCAACGTCTCTCACGTCTATTAAGAGTTAACCTTAAAATCTCGAAATAAACAGCTCAGTTGGGCATTTACTACAGGTTTCTTCCCCCGGAGTTCAGGCAGCCAAGGCTGTAGTGCTGGTACCGCACAGAGCAGAGTGCAACGACGCCGAGACAGGTGTTTCCATTTGTTGACCCATTTTTTTTCTGACACCCCTGACACACTTCTTTTCCATTCACTTTGTAAACAGGGCTTTAAAAAAAAAAATCATTTATTTTATGAGACAGTTTCTGTGAGTGGCTTTCTTGCTAGTGAATATTCATTAGCTATCTAATTGATTTTTCATTAGGAGAGGCTTGGTCTGATTCCGTTTCTGTGATTGGCTTTCATTCTATTGAATATTCATTAGCTATGTAATTGATATTTCAGAACATGTTAGTGGTCATCTTTTGGTCGCGCGATAATTTCGACCAACGTTTTCAAAAGTTCCTAAAAATGACTCTTCTGGCGAGAAAATTTTAAAACGAATCAACTTTGTGATCTTTGAGGTGTGTATTTGGATTTGGTAATATTGAAATGTTATGAAACTGACGTATATTTGTTCTCAGGACCATGTTTTTTGTTTGTTTGTTGTTGTTTGTTTGTTTGTTTGTTTGTTGTTGCTGTTGTTGTTGTTGTTGTTGTTGTTGTTTTTTTGTTTTTTTTTGGGGGGGGGGGGGCGCGCTGACAGGGTTTGAACTTTCCTTTTCAAGTTGCAGCGAAGGTGATCGCAGCTAATGTTCACGACTGCTAGCCCCACAGCTGCCCGGGGACCTGCCGGGGCCTAATGCAAAGGTGAAGACTTCTACATGTACAAGCTTATCTGAAGATAAGCTGTACTCCACACTTATTAGTTTAAAGTTAATGTATCATGATAATTCTTGTTTATTTTATTCCTTATGGGAGGGGGTGATAATACAGGCCGTCCCCCCCCCCCCCCCCCTACACCTCAAATTTGGAGGGAATACATATCCCCATCCCCCGGGATCGACACCCATGGTACCAAATCATTATACATTTAGCACTGCACTCCTAACAAAAATTTCTCGAAGGGGTGGCAACCCCCCCCCCCCCCCCCCCCCATCCCCTTGCAACACTATGTTACAGAATACAGCTTGGCCGGTTGTAGAAGACTATGCAGATAGAGAGCTTTGATTGAACTTATTACTTATAAGATGGCAAAGCTTTATTGAGATACTGTGCAGGCATGCATAGTACATCTTTGTATTCATGTGCAGGTATCATACAAGTATTCATTGTTTCATAACTAACCTGGCATGAGTCATGGGTTACAGGTCATTATATAATTAGATATACACGCTAGTCTGTATTTGCAGACTCTGTTAACTTGCTATCACTACATCAGGTAGACTTCTTGTTTTTATTTCCCTTGAAGTGATAAATTATCTGGGAAGGAACATCCCCGATTCCAAATATTAGAGCTTTGTATGTACTGTAGATCTACATGTAATTACGAGATGTTTACTAAAACCAGGGAGATTGGAGGCCCATCTCCCTGCATGCTAAAAACCAGGATTTTTGTAATATGCACGCATTTTAAATACTAGTAACTCTGTCTTCTTATTTTATCATTTTCCTGAGTCATGCCAATTTTATGTCTGAAAATGTACGCTGCTTGTCGGAGCAGTAAGCATTTCACCCTTGCATGATTAGGCCCCGGCAGGTCCCCGGGCAGCTGTGGCTAGCAGTCGTACATCGTGCACATATAGCTGCGATCACCTTCGCTGAACTTGAAAAGGAACGTTCAAACCCTGTCAGCCCCCAAACCATGGTCCTAAGAACAAATATACGTCAGTTTCATAACATTTCAATATTACCAAATCAAAATACACACCTAAAAGATCACAAAGTTGACTCATTTTGAAATTCTCTCACTAAGAGAGTCATATTCAGGAACTTTTTAAAAAGCTGATCGTAATTATCGCGCGACCAAAAGATAACCGCCAACTTGTTCTGCAATATGAATTACATAGCCAATGAATATGATAGCATAAAAGCTAATCATAGAAACGGAATCAGACCAAGCATCTTCCTAATGAAATTTGAATTAGATAGCTAATGAATATTCACTAGCAAGAAAGCCAATCACAGAAACTGTCTCATAAAAAAAAAAAAAGAATAATAATTTTAAAACGTCCTGTGTACAAAATGAATGGAAAATAAGTGTGTATACCATGGGCCGACGTCCAAAATTCTTTACTTTCGTGATCCATCTCAAGGAACTACGTGTTTTTGTTTTTTTTTATATAATATTGTCCAAAAATATATCTGAAAACATATCTGATTGTCGTCAAGCTCAAAACTCACCCATTATTTAAAAAAAGTGGAAAAAATATCATAGTCTGGGAGCCTGTCCCGAAATAGTCACCCCATTTTAGCCATAAGATTTGACCCCTTAAAGTTGCTTAGACCATCTAAGTCATTGACAAAAAGGTTGTCAGCCTGAACGTAGCCGCCGGGTTTAGCCCCCTGAGCCCCCAAAAGAGACCCCAAAGTCGGGTCGATTTCACCCCATCTCCCCCATGCACCAAACTTTGTCAGTAGGAAGAAGTATGACTGGACATTACAAAACACAAAAAACTGAAAAAAATTTCCGTCGGGATGGGGTGTCAGACGGCCCCTAAAAATTGGGGTAAAATTTTCCCCTTGAAGCCCAGGGACCAAATTTTTCACAATTTCATAATTTATTAATCCAAAGACCAATGAACACCAAATTGCACCGCAAGAAGACTATTATACTCAAAATTATGTTATGAAAGTTTGAATTGAATTGAATAAAACACTTTTGAGTTATCATAGTCAGAAGGTATGAAAACGGTTTTTCTTTACATACAGAGCATTTGGGGGGGGGGGGGGGCAAAACGTTGTCCAAGGGCACTTTGGAGTTTTCATTTCTGGGGGTCTGACACCCCCTTCCTGATGGACAATTTTGTCAGTTTTTATATTTTTGGAATGTACATCTATAGCTCTTCCTTCTGACAAAATTTGGTCCCTGGGCTTCAAGGGAAAAAATTTACCCCAATTTTTAGGGGCCGTCTGACACCCCATCCCGACGGAAATTTTTGTCAGTTTTTTGTGTTTTGTAATGTCCAGTCATACTGCTTCCTACTGACAAAGTTTGGTGCATGGGGGAGACGGGGTGAAACCCGACTTTGGGGTCCCTTTGGGGGGCTCTGGGGGCTAAACCCGGCGGTTACGTTCAGGCTGACAACCTTTTTGTCAATGACTTAAATGGTCTAAGCAACTTTAAGGGGTCAAATCTTATGGCTAAAATGGGGTGACTATTTCGGGACAGACTCCTGGCCTATCAGTATGTGGCTGCCATGCTGAAATCTGCCATTCATGTGTTAATTACACAAGTACTTTGCAAGCTCTCTATTATGCCTTGCCAAACAGGCGCAGATGGACAATGGGTGTGTTTACATAATCCTGACAATATCCTTTGACTACTTTTGAGAAAGCAGTACAATTTTCACAATTTAATAAATTATTGTTGTAAAGATCATTTGACACCAAATTGCACCCCAAGAAAGTTACAATACTCAAAATTATACTATGTAAATTTTAGCTGAATTGAATGAGACAGTTTGGAGTTAGTAAGGTTGTAATGCCAACAAAAATTTTTTTTCTCTATATCCAGAGCATTTTGGGCAGTAAAGCTGAGTTTAGGGGCACTTTGTTTTTTTTGTTTTTTTTCAGGGGCGTGTTTAATACATCCCCTTCCCGATGGAAATTTTTGTAAGTTTTATATTTTTTGTAATGTACACCCATAACTCTTCCTTCTGATAAAATTTGGTCCATGGGCCTTAAGGAGAAAAATTTACCCCAATTTTTAGGGGCGGTCTGAAAACCCATCCCGACGGAAAATGTTGTCAGTTTTGGTGTTTTGGTAATGTATAGTCATACACCTTCCTTCTGACAAAGTTTGGTGCATATGTTAGATGGGTTGAAATCGACCCGACTTTGGGGCCCCTTTCGGGGGCTCTGGGGCCAAACCCGGCGGCTTCGTTCGAGCTGGCAAGCTTTTTGTGAATGACATGGATGGTCTAAGTAACTTTAAGGGGTCAAATCTCATTATGTAAAATGGGCTGACTATTTCGGGACAGGCTCCTGGCCTACAAGGTTCGACCCTCAAGATTTAACACCAAAAAGATGTCTGCATTCTTCAACTCATCACCATCTGTTCAAGGGCGGGAGCGTGTGTTACCGGTACAGTGCACTATCTGAAGGACTAATCAGTATGTAAGGGAATCCAGTTCAGGAAAAAGAAAGGTTGAGAAGCTAATGAGATGTGAAACAAAGAGGGGGGGGGGGGGGGCTACTTAATGCAGCAATTATGAAGCATGGTGAAGGGCTGCTATTACATATCAGAGGTAACGACCTTGTTGCTATCGACAAATGATCGAGGCAAGGTATCACAAATCATGTTACTTACGGTATTCTAAGGTAGTCTTTAAATCTGAGACTAAGGTAGATGGTTTGTAGCAACTCCTACGAAAGATTGTACAAGAGATTTTGTCGTAGAGTAATCGTAGAGAGGATCATCAAAGGAAAGGAAATTCTTAGACTGACAAAGTTGGCCAGTATCTTCATAAAAGAAGTGAAAGATGTAGGAGGGCTTGATGCATCCTCATTCAAATCTGGTCACCTAAAAGCAAGGCTAAGGAAGTCACATTCTGTTCTGTGTTTTGCCAAGCCATCACGCCAAATCAAGAGTGACATTGTATTTGTTGAAACTCTGGATATCAAACAGGTTGTGGAAGATGTTGCCCAAAGATTTCACAGTGAGTGAGGACAGTGAGTACCGGTAGTGAAAATGTTCTCCCAAACCAACCAAGTGGATCTGCTCAACCCCTTCAAGATTTATTCCATGCAGCTCGAGGATTGAAAGCAGCGATGCGTAATATGGAGCTCAATACAGAATTTGATTTTATACACTACATGAATGTAGTAGTAATTAAATGTATTCATTATTATTATGACAAGAATTTCCCCATATCTGTTCCTGAAGGTAAAGTAGGTGATTATTATTGACATAGTTTATTTGGTATAACTTCCGAAATTCAGGAAAAGACTTGAACAACAATAAGAAATGTCTTTTATTGTAATAATCATATTCACTCTGTCATGAAATAATTCCAACATAATTGTAACACTCGTTCAAACTTCCAGTAAGCTTGTGGTTAGTTGTGTAATAATATATATATATATATTTTTACTACATGAAAAATGGGGTATGTAATTAGGCAGATATTACATAGTGTTATTGTTATTATTACTATTATCATCATCATTATTATTATTATTATTATTATTATTATTATCTTTATTATTATTATTATTTTTTTTTTATTTATTTAAAGATCGTCTTAAGACTTACCTTTTTCATCTGTAATCCTGTTTTCCTTAAGTAGTGCAAATTTATTTTACTAAAATCAAAATTAAAATCTTACGTGTATACACATTTTAACTTATTTTGTTATCACCCTTTAGTCTCATTGGCTACCCGTGTGGGGCCTGGTGGCCTCAGGTGCTAGAGCTCCTGTGAGTTGTGTGCTGACTGGGCTTGTCCCTTGAATTGTCAGTGAACGGAGCAGCAAGAGGGCACCGGGCCTCACCGGGTGGAGCTGAGAGTCGCAGTGGGTGATGCAAATGCTGTGAATTTGTTTTAAGTTCTTAGTACTAAAAATACAATTATAACATAAATTTGTAGTATACCTGGATTAAAGAGAACTGTTGCTGGGCTAGCGCCATGAGCGTCCTTGGACGGTGTGTGCGCTCTATAAGTTTTCACCATTATTATTATTATTATTATTATTATTATTATAACATATATGTCCCTATTTAAAATTTTGAATATACTCTACGATATGTACATGTATATTGGTTTGTCAGTGATTAAAAAGGATAGAGCATGTCTCAAATTGACACAATACAATGCTTTGCTTTGTGCCATAAGTGATGTAGAGAAAACACCTTAAAAGTGAAGAGTATGTGAAATACTCTTTCCATGATTCTACATACAATACATTACTGAATATAAAATAAGTAGATAGATTTTTACTTAATTCAAGAATTTTGTTTTGTTCTGTAAAAGAAAGATTTAATTATCTTTAAGTTGGTGCAGGAATGGGAAACATATGTCACATTTCAATTCAAATCATTGTATAATCATTGCAAAATCATGTTTAAAATACTGTGTGAAAAAGTGTTTAACATGGGGTATAGTCTGGGAGCCTGTCCCGAAATAGTCACCTCATTTTACCCATAAGATTTGACCCCATAAAGTTACTTAGACCATCTGAGTCATTGACAAAAGGGTTGTCAGCCTGACCGTAGCCGCCGGGTTAAGCCCCCAGGGCCCCCAAAAGGGACCCCCAAAGTCGGGTCGATTTCACCCCATCTTACCCATGCACCAAACTTTGTCAGTAGGAAGTAGTATGACTGGACATTACAAAACACAAAAAACTGACAAAAAATTCTGTCGGGATGGGGTGTCAGACAGCCCCTAAAAATTGGGGTAAATTTTTCCCCTTAAAGCCCAGAGACCAAATTTTGTCAGAAGGAAGAGCTATGGATGTACATTCCAAAAATATAAAAACTGACAAAATTTTCCATCGGGAAGGGGGTGTCAGACCCCCTGAAATGAAAACCCCCCAATGCCCTTTTACAATGCTTTGTCCCCCGAAATGCTCTGTATGGAAAGAAAAACCATTTTCTTACCTTCTGACTATGATAATTCAAAAGCGTTTCATTCAATTCAATAGACCAGTTCGTAGTTAGCACATGTACCAAATGACCCCAAATATCCACAGATATTTTAAACAGGGAAATGTCCAACTTTGTGCACTTTAGAATAATCACTCTCAAAGTGATATATGTGCCTCATGAATAGCTTTTGTTTCGCCTTTTGGAAAGCATACTTCCACCTGGGTATCATGGAATGCACCATTGGTGAATAACTGAATAATGATTACATGACATTCATGAGCACATATCAAGTATTCGTGTCAGTGGGTTTTAGAATTCGTCACAGATGACCTTTATCTGCTCATGCTCAGATTGTATCTACGAACTGGCTTATTTAAATTTTCATAACATAATTTTGAGTATAATAATCTTCTTGAGGTGCAATCTGGTGTTAATTGGTATTTTTGTTAATAAGTTATTACATTGTGAAAAATGTATTGCTTTCTCAAAAGTAGCCAAAAAATATTGCCAGGATAAAACACAGCCATTGACCATCTGACAAGGCATAATAGAGAATCTTGCTTGGTAGTTGTGCAATAAACACATGAATAGTACATTTCAGCCTGGCAGTCACATACCACAGATACCTGAAAAGCTCTTCTATTATGCCTTGTAAAACAGGTGAAGATAGACAATGGGTGTGTTTACATAATCCTGACAATATTTTTTGGCTAATTTTGAGAAAGCAATACTTTTTTCACAATTTAATAACTTGATAACCAAAAGGCCAATCAACACCAAATTGCACCTCAAGAAAATTATTATACTCAAAATTATGTCATGAAAATTTAAAGTGAATTGAATGAAAGGCTTTTGAATTATCATAGTCAGAAGTTGAGAAAATGTTTTTTTCTTTCCATACAGAGCATTTTGGGGGGCAAAGCGTTGTCAAAGGGCACTTTGGGGTTTTCATTTCAGGGGATCTGACACCCACTTCCCGATGGACAATTGTCTATCTTCACCTGTTTTACAAGGCATAATAGAAGAGCTTTTCAGGTATCTGTGGTATGTGACTGCCAGGCTGAAATGTACTATTCATGTGTTATTGCACAAATACCAAGCAAGCTTCTCTATTATGCCTTGTCAGATGGTCAATGGCTGTGTTTAAGTAATCCTGGCAATATTTTTTTGGCTACTTTTGAGGAAAGCAATACATTTTTCACAGTGTAATAACTTATTGACCAAAATAGCAATTAACACCAGATTGCACCTCAAGAAGATTATTATACTCAAAATTATGTTATGAAAATTTAAAGTGAATTGAATGAAACGCTTTTGAATTATCTTAGTCAGAAGTTAAGAAAATGGTTTTTCTTTCCATACAGAGCATTTTGGGGGGCAAAGTATTGTTAAAGTAGATATTCATTGTTTTTAAAACTGACTTAATTTTCATTTTTGCGTAGGTGAAGCTTAGACCGGACAAGTTTGTCAAAATTCGACGCTTGCAAACATTCGAAGTAATGATTACTATCAATTACAAATTGCTAAAATACAGCCCCGACATAGCACCTGAACAGCTCTCCGAAAGCCGCTGAAATGTGTGACGTCAAAGGGAGGACGTTAATTGCACAAGCAGACGATGTCCCATAACATCTCACATATTTTCAGTGCCTGTTTTGTCATCTTCTCCTCAGTTACTTCACTTCACTAGCATTAGTCTATTATGTTTAATCCATATATTGCCTCACTCTAAACCCCGTGCATGGGTTTATTTGGATGGAAAATGAAGCGTTACAAGAATAAAGGAATCAGTTGCTTGTAAACAAAATAGACGCAATTTCCTTCACAGCTGCATACACCGCTGGACGTTCGACGTTGAATGAGGGATAAATACCGTCCTTGCAATCATTCAGCGGGCTTTTCAATTTGAAAGTGTGGTTTCTTTGATTGTTCATTAACCCTCATCCTATATATTTACAAACAAAAGATTTCAGTAATCAGAATCTGTTTCATTCCCATTTTAGAATGGTGTGAAATATGGGCACGTTTGAATACACTAAATTCTTTATAATTTGAGAAATAACTGCACAGCACTTATGTTCATTCTTTATGGGACGTCGTCTGCTTGGACAGGATTGTTCCCTTTATTGACGTCATTGAAACATTGTTATTTTTTTGGCGAAGAGCTTGTATATCGCAGATGCTTGGAGGTAGTTTTATTTGTATTATTGTTTAATTACCTGATATGTAGTTGACTTTAAACTGATACAATTGCTATTTGTTAACTTGCCAGTTTCTAGTGATACATTATTTATCATATTTGTGATTTTCTTTGAATGTGTACTTTAAAGGGCACTTTGGGGTTTTCATTTCAGGGGGTCTGACACCCCCTTCCCGATGGACAATGTTGTCAGTTTTTTAATTTTTGGAATGTACATCCATAGCTCTTCCTTCTGACAAAATTTGGTCTCTGGACTTTAAGGGGAAAAATTTACCCCAATTTTTAGGGGCTGTCTGACACCCCATCCCGACAGAAATTTTTGTCAGTTTTTTGTGTTTTGTAATGTCCAGTCATACTACTTCCTACTGACAAAGTTTGGTGCATGGGTGAGATGGGGTGAAATCGACCCGACTTTGGGGTCCCTTTTGGGGGCCCTGGGGGCTTAACCCGGCGGCTACGGTCAGGCTGACAACCTTTTTGTCAATGACTCAGATGGTCTAAGTAACTTTACGGGGTCAAATCTTATGGGTAAAATGGGGTGACTATTTCGGGACGGGCTCCTGGCCTAGTAAAAGAAAACTACATTTTTAATGACTTTTGAGTATTAGTCTACTTGCTTTATAAGGCATACACTAGTGTTTGAACAGTGTCATATCTATCCATTTGATAAAGTTATCTTTAACTCCAGATTTGCACTTTTGGTGCAGTTTTTGCTGTGATGTGAAAATACATTGTATGACTTTTTTACATTTGTGTTTGTGATACCCATGATTCAAACTATCTAATGTATTTTTTTTTTTTATGTGATGTAGTGAACATTATCATTTTTTGTCTGAAATTCATGACATTATTTTCTGGTAGATATTACAGTGCATAAATTAAGACACATAAAGAACAGGGAAAACACATATTTTGTTTAGCTTTAAAATGTTTAACAGGTACATTTATACATGCAGCAAACATGTATAGTGCATTAAAGGAAATCATTTAAGAAATTATGTCATGACAGAACTGCTGTAATTCATTGAAGATTATGTGCATATGACAGTGAGAATAAGATCTTATGCATACTTCTGTTTTTTAAGAATAGTTAAAGTTATTTATTTAGTGTCAGGGTGTCAGAAAAAAGTGGGTCAGCAAATGGAAACACCCCCTGAGAGCAAATATACGTCAGCTTCATAACATTTCAATATTACCAAATCAAAATACACACCTCGAAGATCACAAAGTTGACTCATTTTAAACGTTTCTCGCTAGAAGAGTCATTTTCAGGAACTTTTTAAAAAGTTGATCGTAATTATCGCGAAACCAAAATATGACAACTAACATCTTCTGAAATATCAATTACATCGCTAATGAATATTCAATAGCATAAAAGCCAATCACAGAAACGGAATCAGACCAAGCCTCTTCTAATGAAAAATCAGTTAGATACCTAATTAATATTCACTAGCAAGAAAGCCATTCACAGAAACTGTCTCATAAAAAAAATGAATAATAATAATTTTTAAAAAGCCCTGCGTACAAAGTGAATGGAAAATGTGTGTCAGGGGTGTCAGAAAAAAGTGGGTCAGCAAATCGAAACACCCCGCCTAGACAGAGTCCGGTTAAAAAGAGAAGAATTTCATCAGTTAACTATACAGAGAAAATAGGGACAAACGAAGCCTATAAATACAGTTTCGAAAATTATTTAGTTGTAAATAATATAACTCACGTCCAAACTCATCTTTAGAATGTATGAGTTCGCTCGGGAATTCGAGGTCATCTCATCTGGAGTGCTGTGCAGTGAATTCGAGCGATCGCCAATAGGGTAAAAATGCCCGGATGCAGGTATCGGGGTGCGTTTGCTATGCAATGTGGGACAGCTTTTGTGACCTAGTTACTTCCGGAATCTGACCGGTCGGTGAATGACCCGGCGGCCGTGCATAACCTCTCAAATCAGCTTTCCAAGATACGGCTTTGTCATTTAAGTCTCGAACGGAGCCGTCCGCAGCGGGCACCCGTCGTCGCTTTCTGCCGGACGCCTCCCGGTCGCAAGGCTCAATAACGCTGTAACATTCAGCGGCTCTCCGTACTAGCAATTCCAATTCGAGTTTGCGTTTTCCGTTGCATGGAATGCCTCTTTCTGTCAGAAAAGCTTTCAGCTGCAGAACGGTCATATTCTTGAAGTCTTGAGAAACGCTCGCCATGACAATACTACGATTACCTTAACTTTTATTAGATAAGTTTGAAGAAAAATTCCTGAAGTGTGTACCGCGGTTACTGTAACTTAGCATCCGTATACACCGGAAGTACACAGGTCCCGGAAGTTGAATGAGAATTCGCCAAAAACGGTACATCCGGGCATTTTTTACCCTATTGGCGATCGCTCGTTGTATTGTATGGTTGTATGGATATGCAGTCGCGTCGCATTGCGCTTGCATTTAAATTGCACCGCAGTCTGGTGGGTGCTACTCCTACATGGTATACTAATCACAAAGCGGACTATGACACAAATCGTACGTACAATACCACGGACCTCTATTAAACCATAGACCTACCACCTCTGACAGAGGTGGTAGGTCTATGATTGAACATACTCATGGCATAATTATTTTCTTACGTG
The DNA here is from genome assembly GCA_025618425.1 of Heliocidaris tuberculata. Taxonomy (NCBI): domain Eukaryota; kingdom Metazoa; phylum Echinodermata; class Echinoidea; order Camarodonta; family Echinometridae; genus Heliocidaris; species Heliocidaris tuberculata. Next base: position 22,719,197 of record CM046846.1, read on the forward strand.
GGTTCCTCCGGTGAGAGATATATACAGAGTCTGCACTACGTACCGTTCGCCGGACGCACGCGCAATCGTCGTCTGATTTGGTCGATGGTGAGGCAAAGCACGCGGGCCAGTGGAGTTTGGTCGTTCAGGAGATCGTGGACCTGCTGCAAACGCGACGTCGTCGTGAAGATCGAAGTTTGTTCCGCACATGCGGACGGCCAGGTCGACCCTTCGGGATGGAAGACGGCCTCCGGGGAGAAGCGGGGAAAAGCCTTTGTGGGACATTGAACCCCCTTCTGCAGGCGTGCAAAGTCAATCGGGGCGGGCGCGAAACCCCCCGCGTCGCCTTACGGGATGGAGAGAGAGAGAGAGAAAGAGAGGGAAGGAGAAAAAGAACGAGAGAGAGAGGGGGGAGGGAGAGTTCAGGGGGGGGGGGGGGGTAGGGAGATAGAGGCAAAAAGAGACAGCGGATGTATATAATATTATTCAGGGGAGTATTGAAGGTATTAGTGACAATTAAAAGTGACACATTCGGAACATTTTACTAATGGTTTTGTATTTAACGAAAAATTAATCTTCCTTTTCATCGTTTCTGGTGTATGCCTCAACTAATGAGTATTAGAAATATGATATTACATTAAAAAAATCATCATCACTCCCGAGAACCAGAGGCATTTAACGACTAGCACTTCACACCACCTGCGTTTCAATGAAGGAATTAAAGTCTATATAACCACTTACGAATGTGATATTTTATTGACAGTGCAAAGCATGGATTGCGTACTCGATAAAAATACCAGCCAATCAGAACCACACACGCTAAAATGTCACACAGCGAAACATTCCATAAAGTATATGACAGGTATAAATATTCGTACAACCTCGTCAGAGTAACACTCCCTCGGATCGAGCTGCTTGAAAATATTACTATCCAGCTCTGCAACGCGAACACTCACTTCTTATCTTCTTTCACCAAAATCATCATCGAAGCAACTGACCATTAAAAAAAGAGCATTATGGCGATTATGCAAAGATGTTGTTGCTTTTCGAACGTCAGGAGTGGATCTCTGGCGTGCGGTGTCTACTCACTGGTGAGTGACTATTCCTTCTCTATAAGATTCTCAAATTACTGATTATAATTTTATCTCTTATTTGCTGCCATAAAAATAATTCATGATTCAGAAGGTGGTAAGTTTTAATGTGCCGACATCGAACATAACAAGAAGAATGAGAAATATTTTGCAGCAGTCAGACCGTATGTCTATGCAGGCCTACTCGGGCCATAATCATACCCACAATGTATCATTGTATTTTAATATCAAAATAGCCATTTACTGAGCTTCTGTTACCTCGAGAAAAGCATTTAAAGCACTCTTTTCGACTCTCGTGAGTAACTGGTCCTTTGGGCCCTGTTGGAACAAATGCCAGGCCCCTAAGGTCTTTGGTGGGTCTTAACCACTACCATATTTCATTTTACTGTTTATATAGTGGGTTTTCAACACCAAACGAACGTTACTAGCCCCAAGGTTGGTTCTGAAATGCATAAAAACAATGGCGGGCCACTAAGACATAAAATTTGGGCACTTTGGGCACTTTTTATAAAAAGCAGTCGATGCCATCGTTTTCAGCATTACATTTTACATAGAAATCCATGTTGAAAAAAAAAGTGAACACTATTTCCCATGAGGAGCCGTCTGTGTACCTAACTATCAACCAAGGAGTTCTGTGATACCTCCTTGATTCAACCAACCTTGGGTTGCTTGTCCATTTCATTCAAAATTTAGGCAGAGGCAAATCTGACATGAATCAGGAAAAGCATTACTATTCAGCTGTCCATGGTCGGATTTTAATGATCAGTGTGTCAAATTATTAAAAGGAAACATGATAGGGTAATCTTTGATTAAACCTAAATCTCGTTATCGTTATCGTTATCGGACAAATGTGATCAGACCTTTAATGTCGTCCCTGCAAACGTGTGACGTGCTATTGTCTGTTTTTTACTGGTATACCTGCTAAAATCAGCATTCCCCAACCTACATATGATCGATCATCTTTGAATACTGAAGTTCTTAGTGCACTGCCTGGACTGTTTCCGCATGGGGCAATCCGATATGTTGAGCCATAATACACCCTAAACGCTTAGAAATAACAGTCCTTTACTGTTCCACCCTTGAAAAAAATTGATTAGAAGGAAATAAGAGAGGTAACGTCCACGCATTTCTCCTCCATAGCTGGCTTTATAAATACGAAGAGTGCTCAGTCCCGAAATAAAGCACGCGTATATATTGTGGTACATGTCGATCGGCCCAGAGAGAAAGGTTAAAGTCTTTATCAAGATGTTTCTATTTATTATTTTCTTTATTTTTCATTTTGTTTTGGTACATCGCTTTTGGTAAAGAAGTATAGGCATAATAATTGATATTGTCCCTTCAAATACAAACTTATGTCCCAAAACAGATAGGAATCAACTCTATCAACCAGGGAGGAGAGGGAGCTGGAGAGATGTTTGTATTTTTGTATTTTTTTTTAAATTTGCTGTGAAATTTCTACTGATACTTATGTTATGGGGGGGGGGGGGGCGTGGTCCAAACATGTACCCTAAAGAAACGTATACATCATTTTGCCCCCTTTTAGAACTGATAACTTATTATCTATTTTTTTTTTTTTTTTTTTTTTTTTTGCTTGTCAGAGAATTATGGAGGAATACTGGATCCCATAAAATCTGATAACCACCCACTGAGCGACTTTTGGAGGGCTTGCGAGAAGATAAAAATACGACTCTCCCCCTAAGCAGTTCCCCCGAAGTTGACAGCCCTGCATTTGTGTGCCCCCATTCCCCCCTTTTTTTACTACATCCTGTATTCGCCCCTGTCATGGACTGTCAGTGTCAGACTCATTTGGTTCGGAAGCCCCCTCCAACTACATTGTCGGTCTCTCGGGGCTGTCGGTCTCGTTGTCTGAAGCCAAACTAAACGGCGATCAGCAAACAAAAAACTTTGATGAGCCAAGTTTGAGGCAAGCAGACAGAGTTCCATCGGCAACGCCACTACCTCGATCGGGATCGCAGAGGGGTAGACCCTAGCCATGCAGCTAGGGCTATATAGACACCTTCTCGGTCACTATTCAGCTCAGCTATTCTGCTTGCATAATCTAACATCTGTCATTTGGCTAGGCGTAATTCGGTGATAGAGCATTGATTATATGAATTTATAAATTTTACACATTGAATTTTTCCTCTGGTCCGTTAGAAATATAATAATGGACTGGAATAATATAGTTAGAGTTTCTTCTTATCGGCTGGGCTGCGCTTGCCTTCGGACGGACATACATCGTCTGCTAGCGCAAGATCTCATTGGATGTGGATCTCACGTGATGGACTACACGCCTATGTACACACCCACCTTACGTCATCAATAACAACATACGGTTGAACGCGTGTAATTCAGATTCAGATTCAGATTCAAAATACATTTATTTCCTTCTCATAATCATAATCAAATACAAATACATTCACAAAAAGAACGTGGTGGAAGGAGGCGAGGGTCCCAAGAAGCACTTGGCTTGTGGTGGGGTCGCCTTTACAGTACCTATTTACATATACAATATTAAACAACAATCATAACATACAAAAAAAAAATCAAATCTAAAAGATAAAAAAGAAAAAAAAAAAATCAAGAAAAATCTGCAATATGTGCTACTGACTATATTGTACAAAGTATATATTCTTTAAAGTACGAGTAAATGTATGGAGTGAAGAGCACGTTTTAGTAGAATCATTTAAGTTGTTCCAGAGTTTGGGACCAGAAAAACGAATATTTTGTTGAAACGCAATTGTTCTATGTCTAGGAATATGAATGTCTCTCACAGATCTTGTTGGATAATTATGAAGATTACAATTAAAGTCAAACAGATTACAAAACTGATCGGGGAGATATTTGTAAATGCACTTATACATAAAAACGTACTGTTGGTAACTGACAATATCTTCAAATTTTAAAAGTTTCAAGTCATGAAATAAGGGGTTAGTGTGGGTTCCAGATGGTACACCGCAAACAGTTCTTATTATCTTCTTTTGTAATGTAGTTAGCTTACTTATATTAGACGCATAGGTATTGCCCCACACAAGAGTGCAATATGATAAATATGGGAGGACTAAAGAGCAATACAAGCTTCGAAGAACATTCTGAGGAAACAGAAAATTAAGTCTATGTATAATGCCTATATTTTTGGCAATTTTATTTTCTACTTCATGGATATGCGGTTTCCAAGACAACCGACTATCAATACAAACGCCTAGAAATTTGGTTTTTTCAACTCTTGCAATTTCCGTATTGTTCACTTTTATATTTACTTCATCTAAACCAGGAATATTATCTTTTTTGCTGAATATAATAAAATTGCATTTCTTGGAGTTGACAGATAGCCGATTGGCTTGTAGCCATTCGCATACTTTACTTAACTCTGTATTGGCTATATTGCATAGAGAGTTAATATTTGTGTCAGAGTACAGTATATTTGTGTCATCTGCATATAAAACAAAAGAGAGTTCTGGAGCAGATTTGTGAATATCGTTTATGTATATTAAGAACAATAGAGGGCCTAAGAGTGATCCCTGAGGAACTCCACATAAGATATTATTAAATTCCGAGATTGAAGATTCATATTTTGTACATTGTTGACGATTATTCAGATAATTAGTAAACCAGTCATGTGACACACCACGAATACCATAGTGATTGAGTTTAGATAGTAGAATTTTGTGATTTATAGTATCGAATGCCTTCGATAAATCAATAAAAATACCTATTGTATACTCATTTCTCTCAAAAGCATCTATTATTTTGTTAGTAAGGTCAATTAAAGCCATGGACGTAGAATACCCTTTACGGAACCCATATTGTTTTTTACAGAGAATGTTATGTTTATCTAAGAAATCCACGGTGCGTTTATAAACAATTCGTTCTAGTATCTTTGAGAAAACGGAAAGAACAGAAATTGGTCTGTAATTAGTTAATTCTTCCTTGTTTCCACTTTTAAAAACTGGGGAAACTTTAGCTAACTTTAGTTTCTGTGGAAATATCCCTTTGCTTAGAGACAAGTTAAATATGTGGCATAAAGGTTCACTAAGTTCCGAGATGACAGATTTAATTACACAAGGTTTAAACCCATCAATTCCTGACGCTTTACTATTTTGAAAAGTACTTACTATATCACATATTTCTTTAGTTCTTGTAGGATAAAAATACAAGGTTTGAGGATAATGATCATCGAGGTATTTGTGGAAATCCGTTTGACTATTGGGTATTAATCTGTCCAAAGATGGTCCAATTTCAGTAAAGAAGGTATTAAAAGAATTTGCTATTTCTTTTGCATCGTTTGTGGTACTGCCATTGCATTTCATATTAGCACTTAACTTCTTCTTAACTTTTCTATTCAACAATGTATTGATAATAGACCATGTGGCCTTGAGGTTAGTTTTATATTGTTGGAATTTTCTTTTGTAATAATTCACTTTGACACGTCTGACCAAAGAATTCAAATGGTTTCTAAAATGCTTATATTTTGATTCATTTGAGCTAGAGGGTTTATGTAAAAACTGTTTGTTTAACTTGTTTTTATATTTTATTGATTTAAGCAACCCATCAGTCATCCATTGTTTTAATTTGTTTTCCCGTCTTTTCGCACTATAAAAAGGGAAATTGACATCATATAAGACATGCAGTTTTGATTCAAATAGGTTATAGGCTTCGTTCGGGTCATCACAATCTAAAATGTCATTCCAATCCGTACCTTGCAGTACGTTCTTAAAATGTAAGATTCGTTCAGAGTTGATTATTCTGTTAACTGACTTTGGTAGGGATTTAGATTGCTTATTGAAAGATGAGGTCATTGTCGTAATATGGAACACAGGTAGGTGATCTGTTATGTCGCAATACAGTATACCACTTGTTGACTCAACATCATGGCGGTTAGTTAAAATATTATCTATAAGTGTGGCACTAGTTCCCGTTATACGAGTGGGCCTAGTAATTAAAGGAAAGAAGGTATTGCTAAATAATGTATTGACAAAATGCTGTGACGAGCTGTTTCTGTCAGACTGAAGAATATCAACGTTAAAATCTCCCATTATAAAGACGGGTTTATTTTCTCTATTCAAAGAGCCCAAGATGTTTTCAAGAGCTTCTGTGAAAGCATCGGAGTTTATATTAGGAGGTTTATAAATTATACCCACAATAACATTCTTGCCCGCGTCATTGTCAATTTCGACAAAGAGAGAGTCACATACATCATTGTTTAAGATTACATCTTTTCGCTGGGTGAATGATAATACATCTCTAATATACAATGAAACACCACCTCCACGTTTGTGTAATCTGTTCTTACACAGTGATGAATAACCAGATAAATGTGGCAACGTGCTGTGTTCAGTTAACCATGTTTCTGAGAAACCTAAGACATCGAAGGGAAAATTCAAGATATTTATGAAGTCAAAAATATTATCAGCATTTCTTAATAGGCTTCTTGAATTAAAGTGAATGATAGAGAAATTGGAAGCATTTGATACATCTTCATTATTAAAGCGGTTATTAAAACGATTCGTATCAAAATAATGGGATTCTTTTACGTTTTCACTGTCAGCAAAAAAATTCCTATCTGGATCCACATCATCATTTACTAAGACATCCTCATTCCTATTCATTTGATCAATCTGTAATTCAGCCATTTGATCGGCAAGGGTTTGGTAAATGTGTGCACTAGGTACAATTTCATTGAACTCTTCCGTATCAATTTGATTGAATGGTAAAACTTGCCCAAAACATGTGTGGCACAATGAGAAAAATTCATTCCATTCATGAGTGGAAATAAGCTTCTTACATGAATGGCAAAAGATCGTCTGATTACGTAATGACTGTGGGCTCCTTGCCCCGAGGTTTTGTATTTCAGTAGCCATTGTTATTCATGGATAATTTAGAAGTGCATGAGTCATTACCAAGATAATAAAAAACAGACTGATATTGGGCTGCACTGGTCCAAACTCTGTTACAATTCCTACATTTGTATGATTTCTTTGATTGCAGATTATTATTCAAGTAGAAGGTTGCAGATATAGTAGAAGTAGCAACATATTTATGTCGACCTGACATAATACATCAACAGATAAGTTATAAATTAAATTAAAGATTGGGAGAAACCCCCCCCCCCCCCCAAATAATTCTTTGCAGATATAGAGATATTCAATTCAATTGGCGCTTTTTCCAATAAATGCAATTTGATTATCGCAAAAATAAGATACAACTTCCGTCTGTCCCTCCTGAAAATAGGAATATAGGACTTTTAGCTATAATCTTACTACAAATATAACAGATTAATAAACAATAAACAAGCACCAGTCCTATGACTAATGGACTTTGGGTTTTTTTTTTTTTTTTTTTGTTGTTGTTTTTTTTTTGTTCTTTGTATGCTTTCCAATAAATGTTAAATTCAGTCCACATTTTGCACAATTAATATGATAGTTACATAAAGATACAAATAAATGCTTGCACAAAGTACAAAGATTTGATGTCCTATATCATGGAAACTTTCCATTTGTAGAATTTACACAAGATAATAACAGCTAAAAGTCCAAACTCGGAGAGTCTAGACGTAAGTTTGTTGAAGATATTTATAAAAGTATTTCGGCATGTCATTCCAAAACTTCATTAGTACTAAGGAGTCATAAAATCGTAAAACCGCATAATCAATAGCCTATGCAGTTCTAGTAGGGGAAAAAAAGTTCAGAATTGTGGACATAATATCTCAGGAGATAAACAACTCAGAACTAAAAACCAGAAACAACAACAAACAAATCAGCAAAAAGACACAACCAAAGTCGAGGTTTTGTGTGTTATACATTCATGTAGTTCACTTCACGAGTGAATAGAACGTTGTAAATTGCTATATATTGAGTAAAGTGTGGATATAATATATCAAGAAATTTCTAAACAAATTAAATAATAGCAAGAAAAATCAAATTTGAATTTTGATATAACTGCTACTACCCAAGTTGTTCGTTCTGCTAGCACGAATATAGAGGCTGCAAGACTAGTCTATGATATCTTGGTATGTAATTACAAAAATTCCTAAACAAAAGAAACACTAAAGAATCACAAGATCGCAGAATCGCATAACTAGTTGTCTGTCCAGTTCAAGGTAGAAAGTAAGAAAAAAAAAAATCTAAATTGTGGACATATATCTCAGGAGATAAACAACTCAGAACAAAATTAGACCACTAAAGTCGAGGTTTGGTGTATTGTATATACATGTAGTTCACTTTACGAGTGAATAGAACATTGAAAATGACTAGAAATCAAATGAAGTGTGGACATTATATGAATCAAGAAATATCTAAACAGATTAAATCATAGCAAGAACGACAAACTCGATTTGTCGTTGTTGTTGTTGTTGTTGTATAAGCTACTACCCAATTATTAAGTTGTTTGTTCTGCTAGCACGAAGACTATAGTTTATGATATCTTGGCATGTCACTCCAAAACTTCCAAAACTAAATAAACACGAAAGAATCGTAGAATCGCACAATCACAGAATCGCATAACCAGTAGCCTATCCAGTTGGAGGTGGAAGAAAAAAGAAAAAATCAAAATTGTGGACGTATTTCTCAGGAGATAAACAACTCAGAACAAAATAACACGACCAGAATTGGTGTAGTGTATATTCATGTAGTTCACTTTACGAGTGAATAGAAAATTGTAAATTACTAGAAATCAAATAAAGTATGGATACAAATTGTATCAAGAATTATCTAAACAGATTAAATCATAGCAAGAACAACCAAACTCGAGTTTTGGTTGTATAAGCTAAATATTACCCAAGTTGTTTGTTGTATACTAACAGAACATCGCCAAGAATTATTATATAGAGGCAGCAAGACAACAAAACAATATAACGTGACATATTGTTCGACAATGTTATAATTGACAGGCCATTTACTCTTAAAGAAAATGTTGTTGTGATAGAAGAATATAATTCAAACTAATGGAAAGGAAACAAAATGCGGATATAATATATTTCAGGGCATGTATCAGATACCTGAACAGATTAACCAATATAAAGACAATCCATGTAGTTCGCTCTACCAGTAAAACAACACTATGAATAAGTGTAACATGGCTTTACTAATCTACATGTAACTATAATTAACAAGTCATTTCGCCTTTAAAGATATTGTATTGATCGTAGAATATAACTCGAATTACTGGAAATTAAACAAAGTGTAAATATGTATATGAGGGTATGCAGGATTATGTAAATATGTCAAACAATCCAAAGACATATTTTAGTAGTTCGCTCTACTAGCAAAACAACACCATGTAAATATGTAAACATTATGTAAATATGTCAAACAATCCAAAGACATATTTCAGTAGTTCGCTCTACTAGCAAAACAACACCATGAACAAGTGAATGATGTGACACAATATAGCAAAATCAGCTGTATTAAACATGCAGTATATATAATCATCTCAAAATGCCTGATTAGTACAGGCAGTGTATACATCATAAACAGAATTTAGTGACATTCCTGCTATCTTTGCAGGACAATTTAGTAATTGTATAAAGAAACATTATCAAAAAGTATATAATTGGCCATATCGATATAGATCAAATAGACAGTGTGACATCTTTTCACCACTGTTTGCATCTCTGGAATTACAGCTGAAAACTGTCATCACGAGCAGATGACTCAAAATTATACGCTTCGCCTCCGCGGAGGCGCCACTTGCCTGCATAGAATCTCATTCTGGTGCCTGTTGCGTAGAGTGCCTGAACTTGCTTTGACCACCTTTTTTTCTCTTGGAGATCAGCAGAGGTAAGGTCGTCGATGATGAAGAACTTTTCTTTCTTCAAAACTTCCCGAGCTTTCTTCATCACTTCAACCTTATCTCTGTAAGAGAGAATTTTAACAAGAATGTGGCGCGATTTCCCTTGCACTTTTCTTCCATCGCGATGGGCACGCTCTACTTTTAGTTCTATGCCAAAATGACGTCGAAGCTTATCTTCCGCTATTGTGATGCAATCCTCTCTTTGCTCTGGTTTCAACGGTGGTGCTGGTCCGGATCCAGTGTCAGGTTGGGCCTGAGGTTGCAGTCGAGGTTCATCGATGCCGACAAGACGAATATTGTTCCTCCTGGAGAAGCCTTCGCTCTTGTTTGTAGCTATCTCGTTCTTATCCGCATCGGCGCGAAGTTTTGTCACTTCTCCTTCTAGCTCTCTTACTTTCATTTCCAGACGTTGCTGCTTTTCTTGAAGATCATTTACCCGTTGCCGTTCGAATTCAAGAGAAGCCCCCAGAATCTCTTCGACTGACTCAAGCTTCTTAACGAAACTTTCCACAGCCTGCTCGATCCTGACCTCGAATTTCTTCATTGATGACTCAAACAATGCCTCAAGTTTTGAAACTTGTAGCTGATCGTGGGGTTCAGTCTCAGGTGCGGTGCGCTGAGGCGAAGACTTAGTAGCAGTATCGGGAGCTGCGGCGCCTTTGTCATCATTCACGTTCTTCGAATTCCTGGGCATGGGACTCGAAGCTCCATGCATTTCCTTTTGGTCATGGGTTTTGGGTGAAAATGGGTTTGGCCGCTTACCGTTTCTGTAGACAGTTTCTGTTGGCAGTCCGGGGACAGGTTTTGAACCTTTTCCTTTCTGTTGTTTCCGTAGTTCTTAGGCCATTTTTCTTCCGTAATCTTGATCCGTATGTGATTAATAATCCTTATGTGTAGTTATATAAAGTATACTGGTAGTTTAAGTCCCGTTTTTCGTAGTAAAACAGTAAAATTTAGGAGAGACAGACGGTATGCGTTGTCAATATTAGAGCGCCATCAATTTTTGTTGTTGTTGTAAAAAGCATGCATATTCCCGTTTATTTATGCGTAGTCTATTGGACTTATTACTTATTACTTAAATATACATTTTCAGAGCTTTAAATTTCATGTAATTACATTTTTTCATAATTTCAAATATATACTAGATGAATTAAAATCATTTCAAAATCCCTGTTTTCATGTGTTAACATATGGCAGCTGGAAGGCCAAAAGCATGCATATTCCCGTTTATTCATGCGGGGTCTACTGGACTCATCGATCCTTAAATATACCTTTTCAGAGATTTAAATTTCATGTAAATCACATTTTTTCATAATTTCAAATATATACTAGATGAATTAAAATCATTTCAAAATCCCTGTTTTCATGTGTTAACATATGGCAGCTGGAAAGCCAAAAGCATGCATATTCCAGTTTATTCATGCGGGGTCTACTGGACTCATCGAGCCTTAACTATACCTTTCCAGAGCTTTAAATTTCATGTAAATCACATTTCTTATATTTTCAAATAAAAACAAAGGGATTTATAATCATCCTAATATTCCTTGTTTTCGCGTGTAAACCTATGGCAGCCGAGACTTTTTTTTGTGTCAAAAGCATGCATATTCCCATTTATATATGCGGGGTCTATTGGACTCATCGAACCATAATTATATCTTTTCAGAGCTTTAAATTGTATGTAAATCACATTTTTTGTATTTTCAAATAAAATCTATGGGAATTATAATCATCCTAAAGTTCCTTGTTTTCGCGTGTAAACCTATGGCAGGTGAGACTTTTTTTTTTGGTCAAAAGCATGCATATTCCCGTTTATATATGCAGGGTCTATTGGACTCATCGATCCTTAATTATACCTTTTCAGAGATTTAAATTTCATGTAAATCACATTTCTCATAATTTCAAATAAATATTATGGGAATTTAAATCATTTCAATATCCCTGTTTTTGCGTGTTAATCTATGGCAGCTGGAAGGCCAAAAGCATGCATATTCCCGTTTATTCATGCGGTGTCTCTTCCACTTTTTGAGCCTTCATTAATCTTTTTCAGAGTCTCAAATTACATGTAAGCCAAATTTACAATAAATTCAAGGTAATACTAGGGGAGCTATTCTTAAATTCCCTGTTTTCACGTGCTAACCCTATGGCAGATGACTCTGTCAAAAAGCAGGCAGGATCCCGGGGATTCATAGTGGCATTTATTGACAATAAAGGTTCAAGAAATGTTTTTTGAACTATCCATCCTTTCTCTCGTGCAGAAATCAGATTTAAAAAAGATAGAGTAAGATATGAAATATCAAGAAAAAATGTGACATCTTTTCACGTGTTATACCTATGGCGAACGTATTTTCCCCTGAGTCTTTTTAACACAGCAATTTACGCCTGCCAAATGTACTACGGAAGTAGGTAGAGTAATATGTCTTGATACTATTAAAGTCTTTAGCTTAGATTTTATTGGACACTGAAAATATCATATGAACCAAGGAGGTACATGTTTATTCGTGTTTACCTGTTTACACACAGCATGCCCAACATGCTCGTGGGCGTCGATAATTGATCAAAGAGGGCAGTTTCTTGACTCTCATCAAATTTACTTTGCCTTTGACATTAATTTAATACTCAAGTGGCTTTTGTTTGGGCGTTATCATGGGGGTATTAGTACTTTTACCTTAACAAACATACTTTTTTGACCGAAAGAAGGACTTTGCCCTCCCCCCCTCTCTCCCTCTCTCCCCGTCTCTCTCTTTCTATCTCTCTCTTTTTACCCCCTTATCTCTCTCTCTCTCTCATTCATTCTCTTTACCTCTATTTACATATCGCTTCCATTCAAATAAAAACAAATAATAAACTCGGCTCAAATGAAAATTCTAAACTATCATAATTGCTGCATATTTTTAGGTGCAATATTATGGGGCGCCAAGTGTTCACCAACTTATTCCGTCCAAATTTGCCACATTTTGTGACAAAATTCAATCAAAACTCGTTTTTGTTACAAAATTAATGAATAGCTCTTCATTTTGTAACAAAATGAATTTGATAGGGTAATTTTGTAACAAAAAAAAATTCTGTTACAAAATTAACATTACGAAATCATTTTGTCCGATTTCATTTTGTAACGAAAATCATTCTGTTACAAAATTAACATGGCAAAATTTTCATTTTGTTACAAAAATCATTCTGTTACAAAATGAACATGTCCAATTACATTTTGTAACGAAAATTATTTTGTCTGTATTCATTTTGTAACGAAAATAATTTTGTTACAAAATTAACAAACGAAATTATTTTGTCCATTCTCATTTTGTAACAAAAATCATTCTGTTACAAAATGAACATGACCAAATTATTTTGTTCATTTTTATTTTGTAACAAAAATCATTTTGTTACAAAAATTATTTTGTCCATTTTCATTTTGTAACAAAAATCATTTTGTTACAAAATTAATAATGACAGAATAATTTGGTTCATTCTCATTTTGTAACAAAAGTCATTCTGTTACAAAATCAACATCACAAACTAATTCTGTCCAATCTCATTTTGTAACAAAAATCATTTTGTTACAAAATTAAAACGACCAAATTATTTTGTCAATTTTCATTTTGTAACAGAATGATTTTTGTTACAAAATGAGAATGGACACATAATTTTGTCATGTTAATGTCTTTGTTACAAATTAACTTTTCAAATTCATTTTGTTACAAAATGAATTGCTGTTCAATAATTTTGTAACAAAAACGAGATTTGAGTGAATTTTGTTACAAAATGAGGCAAGTTTGAACAAAATAAGTCGGTGAACACTTGGCGCCCCTATGCGCGCCAAGTGTTCACCAATCTATTCTGTGAACACTTGGCGCCCCTAAGAGCGCCAAGTGTTCACCAACCTATTCTGTACCCACACAGTTACAAATTACCTTTTCAAATTGATTTTGTTACAAAATGAATTGCTGTTCAATAATTTTGTAACAAAAACGAGTTTTGAGTGAAATTTGTTACAAAATGAGGCAAGTTTGAACAAAATAAGTCGGTGAACACTTGGCGCCCCTCTGCGCGCCAAGTGTTCACCAACCTATTCTGTACCCACACAATTTCATTCCGTACCACAGAGTTTTTATTTTGTCAAGTCATCGGCGTACATATAGCTCAAAGAACGCTGACTGGCCGAATGATTCGCCCAGCATGGTACATACAAACGGCCGGTCCACGTGTTTGGAGAGAGAGAGAAAGAGAAACTGAAGAAAGGGAGAGAGAGAGAAGTGGAAAGAGAGATACATGGCTGAATGGTTCGCGGGCATATATACGGCCACGGCCGGTGCACATGAAGTGCACAAGAGAGTGAGAGAGAGAGAGAGAGAGAGAGAGAGCCACGACAGAGTGGTGTTGTTTGGTTTGTGGTCATGTGAAGGGCAGGGTGGGGGGGGGGGGCGGATCTATCGGCAAGGTACTTACATTATAAAACACAGCTAGCTGATGTTTGCTTGAAAGGATTACCAGATGTTGGCGGGGCAGGGGATTGGGTGAGATAAGAAACGGGCAAGGAGATTGAAAACAAACAAGACAGTGTGGGAACAGGATGATGAAGATGTAGACTGAATCTAGATGAGATGATCAGGACACAACAGTACATGTACACAAAAACAAAACAAAAAAAGAGAAGATGACAGAGAGATTGAAAAAGAAAATAAGGAAATAAAGAAATTGAATATGACCAAAAAAAAAATGAAAATAAAGAAGAACACAATAAAGACAGAAAGAGAAGAAAGATCAAAACAAAGAAAACATGAGGAAAGTTAGAAAGAAAAATTGACAGAAACATAAAGACAAATAATAAACCAAGTCGGAAGATAAAATGAGAACATGACTGAATCCGGGAGTGGAAGATAACCTCCCTGACTGAATGCTACAAAATAATGATTAAAAAAAACAACAAAATAATCAAACTTATTGAGTTTTTAAATAATTTTTTAACTTCTATTCTATCTTTTTTTAAAGTATATATGCCCGCGAACCATTCAGCCATGTATCTCTCTGCCCGCGAACCATTCAGCCATGTATCTCTCTTTCCACTCTCTCTCTCTCCTTTCTTCAGTTTCTCTTTCTCTCTCTCTCCAAACACGTGGACCGGCCGTTTGTATGTACCATGCTGGGCGAATCATTCGGCCAGTCAGCGTTCTTTGAGCTATATGTACGCCGATGACTTGACAAAATAAAAACTCTGTGGTACGGAATGAAATTGTGTGGGTACAGAATAGGTTGGTGAACACTTGGCGCGCAGAGGGGCGCCAAGTGTTCACCGACTTATTTTGTTCAAACTTGCCTCATTTTGTAACAAATTTCACTCAAAACTCGTTTTTGTTACAAAATTATTGAACAGCAATTCATTTTGTAACAAAATCAATTTGAAAAGGTAATTTGTAACTGTGTGGGTACAGAATAGGTTGGTGAACACTTGGCGCTCTTAGGGGCGCCAAGTGTTCACAGAATAGATTGGTGAACACTTGGCGCGCATAGGGGCGCCAAGTGTTCACCGACTTATTTTGTTCAAACTTGCCTCATTTTGTAACAAAATTCACTCAAATCTCGTTTTTGTTACAAAATTATTGAACAGCAATTCATTTTGTAACAAAATGAATTTGAAAAGGTAATTTGTAACAAAGACATTAACATGACAAAATTATGTGTCCATTCTCATTTTGTAACAAAAATCATTCTGTTACAAAATGAAAATTGACAAAATAATTTGGTCGTTTTAATTTTGTAACAAAATGATTTTTGTTACAAAATGAGATTGGACAGAATTAGTTTGTGATGTTGATTTTGTTACAGAATGACTTTTGTTACAAAATGAGAATGAACCAAATTATTCTGTCATTATTAATTTTGTAACAAAATGATTTTTGTTACAAAATGAAAATGGACAAAATAATTTTTGTAACAAAATGATTTTTGTTACAAAATAAAAATGAACAAAATAATTTGGTCATGTTCATTTTGTAACAGAATGATTTTTGTTACAAAATGAGAATGGACAAAATAATTTCGTTTGTTAATTTTGTAACAAAATTATTTTCGTTACAAAATGAATACAGACAAAATAATTTTCGTTACCAAATGTAATTGGACATGTTCATTTTGTAACAGAATGATTTTTGTAACAAAATGAAAATTTTGCCATGTTAATTTTGTAACAGAATGATTTTCGTTACAAAATGAAATCGGACAAAATGATTTCGTAATGTTAATTTTGTAACAGAATTTTTTTTGTTACAAAATTACTCTATTAAATTCATTTTGTTACAAAATGAAGAGCTATTCATTAATTTTGTAACAAAAACGAGTTTTGATTGAATTTTGTCACAAAATGTGGCAAATTTGGACGGAATAAGTTGGTGAACACTTGGCGCCCCATACAATATTCGATTTCATAGGGTGCATCTCTAAAGTGGGCTATTTAGCCTTTATAAAAGGAAATTGAGGGGGATGCCCCTCGCTCTATCGCAGAGTTGGCTACTTCACGGCATACTATATAATCATAACAACGTAACCCATTCAAAGATGTGAAGTTGGATACTAAAAGTTTTTGCAGTGTTGCCCCAATCGTATCAATCAAAACATATACTGAGATGTTACTGATGGTTGAAAGTGCTCTAAACATACAAATGCTAATACTTTTTATTTTCTTGCTCTCGATTACCTAACCCCCCCCCCTCCCTCCCCCACAGACCCTCCCTATTTCGGTCACTCCCTTAAATGGTATGTCGTTCCCCCAGTCGTGACTACAAATTGATGCCCCATTATCAAGCAATATGATGCTTTTAATGTGAATTTATTATGTTAAGTAATCAAAATGAATTTTGATTACTTAACAGAATAATGATCTGCTCATGAAATGTGACATGTGCTCCATGATAAGATATGATAAGGACAAAGACTTAATAAATCAATATTTTTATGTGAGATATCGAAAGAAACATTCTACCACTCATGCATTAATTCAATTTTTATTTAATATTAATGAAGCTATTGAACAAAAGGAAACTGTTATAGGCGTATTTTTGGACCTTAAAAAGGCGTTTGATTGTATCAGTCACAGCATACTTTTAAAGAAACTTCAATTTTATGGTATTAGAGGAACCCCTTTGAAATTAATGCAAAGTTATTTAAGTGATCGCAACCAATTTACAGTTTTTAATTCAAAAACATCAAAATAAAAAATGTAACATGCGGGGTACCTCAAAAATCAATTTTAGGCCCGCTCCTTTTTTTAATATACATAAATGATTTGCATTCTTGTTCTGATATTTTAAAGCTTATATTATTCGCAGACGATACAAATATATTTCTCAAACATAAAAAGTTGATGAATTAAATGCTATCATGAATGTTGAATTAGGAAAAATGAATCATTGGTTTATAGCTAACAAATTGGTTTTGAATATACATAAAACCCTTTTTATGATCTTTGGAAATAGGCGCATTGGAATAAATGATGTTAAACTATATATTGATAATAAACCCATACAACAAGAAAAAGCTGTAAAATTGTTAGGTATTAATATAGATGATGATATGAAATGGAAAAGCCATGTTAAAAAAATATCAAATCAGATCTCTAGGAATATTGGTGTTCTTAATAGATTAAGAGAATTTGTTCCTCAAAAGATATTACTTATGCTATATAATACTTTGATATTGCCTCACTTAAATTATGGTATAATTGTATCGGGATCTAGCAATAAATATCTACTTGACAGTTTATTGAAATTACAAAAAAGAATAGTTAGAATAATTACAAACTCTGATTTCCGTAGTCATTCTATGCCTCTCTTTCAAAAACTGAAAATACTTTCTGTGTATCACCTTCATAATTACAATTTAGGTACTTTCATGTTTTTGTATAATAAGAGACTTTTACCAAAAATGTTCAACTCAATTTTCAGCAAAAATAGCAATTTTCATGATTATAATACTAGGGGTAAACTTGACTATCGGGTTGATTATGGTTGTACTTCCTTTTCTAGATTAATAATAACATGCAAAGGACCCCTTTTATGGAATGACATACCTCAACATATCAAGGACACTAAATCTCTCAACGCATTCAAACGCAAGTTTAAAGAGTATCTACTGCTAAGAATACACTGTTATGAATATTATGATTTTTAAATATTAATTTACAATACTCTGTGCTAAATTCATTTTTTAGGATTGTATTTTTCTTTACCTTTTTTGTATATTTTTTTTGTTTTCATGTGAAATGGGATCATGTTTACAAGTTTTTTACCAAACTTTTTTTGATCCCACCACATTTTCATTTATTCTTTGTATACTTGTTTGTATTATGTCATTGTTTGTACATATATTTGACATGTTTTATGAATGTTTTTTTAAATGGAGATGTGGAAATAAATTCAATTCAATTCAATTAAAAAAAAAAAGAAAATCTTACAGGGCTTCATGAAGCTGTATAATCTACTTATGTATATTTCTAGGTATTTCAATATCGTATCCGGACGACTACCCCCTGGTCTATCATCCCTCACAACCATCCAGGCTAACTATCCTCCAGGACATAATATCCCCTAGGACAACTAACCCTAGCAAAATCATCGGACTTCCACACTTTTATCCAGGGTAGTTGTCCGGGAAATGTGTCCTAGGGTTTAGTTGTCCATGGATCAGTTGTCCTAGTATCATATCATATGTAAGCCTATATGAATTTATCCATGATTTTATTGCTATGTCCCCTCCCCTGTCTATTATTATTCTTCCGGATTATCCGTCTTTCAAACCTTACATGTTTATATATGTATTTTTTTTTCTTTAATCGCAGATAAGCAGTGCCTTATACCTGGCGGTATGGGCCTATAACTTGGCTACGTTCGTCTCCGCGGTCAACTCTACTGGAGCACAAGGTAATACATGTAATTCATTGACACAGCACTCACTCTTAAGCCAGTTGAGCACACGAGGCGTTATTTCATTGACGTGGAACTGCGTCAGTGACTGGTCTTTGACGCGCATAGTGCGAGTGATGTCGTACAAAGAGCAACTGCAAAATGAAGAGTGTAAACATTTCATTATAATTCTTATGGGTTCATGCACTAGATTTCCCCCATAGGCTCGACTGGCGCAGGTTATGGCCCATTCGAAATAACGCCTCGTGTTCATCGCGTGTTGCGTATTTATTACCCAACAGCTGGACTATCCTACTTTAAGCTATCCCACCGTATATCCTATCCTAGTCCTATCTTATTCAGTTATTACAATTTAGTGCAAGCTCTTATATACCCCTTATAATTTTTTTATGCATCTTATCTTTGATTGGGCACCATCACAACCAACAATTCATTACCCTTTAATGTTTTCCAACGTGTAACTAATTTTCCCCCTGTTCAGCGAATTTCTAAACAAGCATTAGTTGCTCAACAACGCTAAGGGAATTTGACAAAATTACACAACATCAGGGTAAAAAATTCTCAACCCTGATTTACCAAATAGCTGTTGGTAAATTTCTATGCGAATTTCTAACCAACCATCAATAACCCATTAAAATTTACCCAAACTTACCCAAACAAAATAATTTTCTGGCATGAAATGAGCATCAGAAATTAATTCTATTGTGTTGGGTTTTGCATTTGCATTTAGTCCCAGAACTATGGTGATTTTGAAGTATCAAAAAAGGGTGACATTTGGCTCTGCATAATTCGGTAGACTAAATCTACACACTTAGGCAGGGGCTTAAAGTTAGGCGCCTTTCGAGAATACGGGCCTATAACTGTACTTTAAGTTATTATACTGTTTATTATCTTTTGCGCTAAGTCCGGCTCACATGAGGCGTCATTTGCTGACGTTAGGACAGCGTCCGTGACTTGTACGGTGTTTCATGAAATAGTGATATCTTTTAAAAAGTGAGTGCAAAATTCAATGTTGTGCAAACAAAACTTTTTGTTACTGGCGAATGGGTTAATTGCCTTCACAAGCTCGATAAGCGTAATCGACATGACGCCTCGTGTGAGCCCTGCTTTAAGCTCAGCTCAAATGAGGCTTCATTTGCTGACTTTAAGACCGTGTCAGTGACTTTTTACTCTCTTTAAAAATGCGCATTACTCTTTTTGTTTCTTTCCTTCCTGTACAACATTAGGGTCTGGGATTGATGGTGTCTATGCTGCATACAGTATTGACATCATCGTCGCCGCTTTCCTTTTCATCGCATCCATCGTTCTCCTGGTGGGCGTTTCATATGTAAGTCGTGAAGATAAGAGAGTGAAAGAGAGAGAAACCTGCTTCATCTGTACAGTCATTTTAATAAAATGGTTACCTTTTACCTTATGAAATAATTACAAACTAAGAAATTAAGGTGCATTTTAGGGCGCAAATATACAGAGTATATCTACTCGGGTGGAATCTTGCACCCCTCCGGGGTTCAAAATTGTGCAAGGTTGAATCATGCACCCTTCGATCAGAAGTATTAGACTTTACATGAATACCCACACCAGCATTGCTGACACTTATGTCACAATATCTCATGAAGTAAGACTAAATATTCAAAAGCATAGAAAAAAAACAAATTAGAAAAAGAAAAAATAAATCCATTTCGATCAGCTGGTGTCGTAAATTTGGTTAAATTTAAAATCTCCACACTGATACCTGTTGTTGTGCAGTCCTATACATACATCTCATATTTTGATATTTAAACTTTAAAAATATTTACACTTAAAAAATCCTCCAGACCATTTGCCCCCTGTTACATCATCTGTCAATCATCAGTGAATTAATAGCGATTTTGCAAGTGGAACTGATATTTAACTTTGTCAAAGATTAATAAAGGGGATAACTGTCTATTGTATTGTAGAATAGTGGAATGTAAACTTCCGCCCGCTCAGCACACACTCATAACAGAATTGCATGCTTTCATACAATACCTCCTCTTTGCCTTTGTTTTCCTGCTGATCTACAGCATGTCTGACATAGCAACTCCAATATTGATATTGTATGTTGTATTGTAACAGGTGTCACCTTTGACAAAATTAAATACCAATTTCACTTGCACTAATAGCTCACTGATGATTGACAGATGATGTCACAGGGGGCAAATGGTCTGGGGCCATTCTTTGTAAAGTTAAAATCACTGTTCTGTTGGAAATGAAAATAAAAATAAAACTGAAACTGAAACTGAAACTAAAACTCTTTTTGCGAAAAAAATGAAGTTCATTCTTGCTGTTTTGAATAGTATATTCTTGAAGAGTAATGTCTTAAGTTACATGGAGCACATTTTCTTTTTTGATTTAAGACCAAATTATGCTAATTTGCATACAATTACATAGGGATAAATTAAAGTAAAAAACATTTTTTTTTCACTGTATAATAGTTATATCTTAATATGAGCTTTAATATGTGTTGCCAATATATAGTGTAATCATACCCTTCCCAGGTCCTTTTGCAAGTAATTAAGTTGAAGGAAAAAGAAAATTTGTCTATGCATTATGTAATAATTAACATACATAATTAAGTAATTCTGATATCACACACGTGACCCCAAAACATGAAAAGTTCATGCTATTTGAAAAAATACAATGTGCATAATCTATATTTTTCCTGACATAAGCTAACTTGTATGTGTCCTCAATCTCACCAAATATTATTTAAAATATGATTCTCGTTCTTTAAATATTGCGTGCAAATGGTCAAGTGCACATGTACTGGGCAAGTCATGTGTGTACTAGTCTTTTTCATCTATTATTGTTGAGTTTCTTGACCTAATAATTCTGTTTTTACTTTTTGTATTCCTCTTGCTTAATCCTCTGAATCGATTGCGTAACCCTATACAATTATGTTTAAATTGTTATTGGCTATCATATAATTGGCCAATGGAAATGTGCTTCTGAAAATAGTTTATAAAACAAGCTGAAGATGAATATACATGTATATCAGCATGATAACTTTTATCTTTCTACTTTGATTTTTTAGTCTGAACAGTAATAATGATGATAATAGTAAATATTAGTGATAATAATACATAATATTTATAATTATAATGACAAAATAATAAGAATTAATAATAAATAATAATATGTCTTGTTTTATACCCAGGGTAGCCTCATCAGTACTAATTACTTTTTTCCCTGAGGGCCTGCAAGTATTATTACCCTGGTTTTAGCAAGACAACTGTAGCGCTCAGTGCATTCAAGAAATAAGTCCTATAGGCACCCACTTACTACACCTAGATCGAGCATGGCAAATGCAGATAAATGTCTTGCTAAAGGATAATAGTGCCATGGCAATTAATTGAACCCCATACCTTGTGATCTGCAGTATGGTTACTTATCTACTAGACCAAAACACCTCCACAGTATATCAATAGACATAACAATAAATGATATCAATAAATGAATGAAAAAAAAAAATGTGTGTTCCCTGGGTATAAAATATACAATATTTGCTTCTAAACATGTCCAACTGTTTTCAGCATCACTTATATTTGTGCATCATATACTTTTGATATTTAATTATGTGTCTATATCTATGGAAAACCATCATTGTTATATTATTGTTGTAATTGTATTTATTTTATGTTATACGCACTGCAGTATTATGTTAATATGATTGAAATCAGTCAATAAAATCTGAGATCTGAAATCTGAAATCTAATAACAACATACCTGAGGTGAAAGCTGAAGAATTGCTCTTTACTCTCATAAAGGTCACATGCCGAAAGTTTTTGTTTGGGTCTTACTGTAACAATCTGAAATCAGGCCTCAAACCGGCATTTGGACGTTTTCCGCATAGTGTATGAAGGAAAAGATTTGAAATAGACAAAAAGCGTTTTCACATTTGAGGGCTTTGAAAAGTATCGTATGCCATTTTAACTCAATAACGACATACACGAAATAAAAGCTGAAGAATTGCTCTTTACTCTCATATAGGTCACATGCCGAAAGTTTTTGTTTGGGCCTTACTGGTACAACTTGAATCAGGCCTCAAGTGAGGCCTCAAATAGGCATTTTGACCGTTTTCTGCTTATAGGATATAAAAAATGAAGAACAATAAAAACAACAGCAACAGAAATCACCATCAATATTATTATCATGATAAAGAAAGGCATAATTATATAGAAAAGGAACTTATTACCTTTTAACGAAAAGTGGCGGGAGGGAAGGGGGGGGGGGGCTACGAACTCCAGCCCTCCTGTATATATGTGTTGTGCTTACTCATATGGGCCGGCCGGGTGCGTAGGATAGTAATATTAAGGCAATAATAATATACCCACCATTTTAGCGTTAAACCTTCGCGTCGTGATTGCTTGATTTTCAACAGACTTCTGCAAATTTCAAGTAATAGTTTATTTATTTCTTGTCCTAAATTTTTTTTTATCCTGTCAATCTGACAGATACGGAAGATCATACTGAATTACGTCAACAAAACTGGGCTGCATCAAAATTAATAGGATATGGAAGTGGGTCGACGATTCCGTATGAGTTATCTTGGGTCGAATTGTATGTGAACCTGGTATCTCGTGATTCCGTGGACAAAATGCACTTTTGTAGACTGATTTTGCACAAAATCAACTTTGGTCGGTGATTTCGTGACGAAATCAACTTTGGTCAATGATTTTGTAACAAAATATAATTTGGTGGGTGATTTTGTGGCGGAATAGAAAAACAAAATTGAAAATGATGTAGTGATTTTGTTTTGATTTTGTGACAAAATCAAAACATTTTGTACAAAATAATATGTGTTACACTTGGCGCCCCATACCTGAGAGCCCAGAAATCATATCTGGAACGACTTGAATGACTTTGTCAGAGCATGCCATTTACTCCCTAAAATTTATCTTTAAAATACTTTAAAAGATTTATTTTTTGTACAATATAATCCGTAGCACAAATTACAGATTTTTTTCCTTTTCTCTTTCATTCCCTTAAATATATGCGAGTGCATTGTGTTGTTATATAATGTATGTCTTAATTGTATCGTTATGGCGACCCGATCACAAGCCTCTTGCTTTTAGGGAAGCTCGCTTCCTTCCTATTTAGATTAAATGCAAATACTGATTTTATATTCATTTCATACCAGAAAGAAAGAATTGTGTTTTGAATCTGAATCTTTTTTCCCCCAGGACAATAAAGGAATGCTGATCCCGTACATGGCAGCCATCACGGCACTCATAGCTTTACAAGTTATTGCCTGGATAATCCTCTTTGTCCTCCTCGTAAGTGAGCAACTACTACTACTACTACTACTACTACTACTACTACTACTACTACTACTACTACTACTATTACTACTACTACTACTACTACTACTACTACTACTACTACTACTACTACTACTACTACTACTACTACTATTACTACTACTACTATTACTAATACTACTACTACTACTACTACTATTACTACTACTACTATTACTACTACTACTACTACTACTACTACTACTACTACTACTACCACTACTACACTGCAAAAACCAGTGTCAATTCAACACCATCAACACTAACACCATCGATATCGGGCTACACCAGATAAGTGTTAAAACAACACCAGTTTGCAAAGGTTTGATTCTAAACTGGTGTTGTTTTAACACTTATCTGGTGTAGCCCAATATTTATACGGAGATGGTGTTGAATTAAAACCCTGGTGTTGCAGTGTACAACTTGTATCCACTTTTTTGAGTAGACACCTGTTATAAAAACTCCGAAAAAATTGTCATTAATGAGTGAAATCATATCAGCCCCCACTTTAAAAAACGCTCCGCCACCCCTGCTACTACTGTATACCACTACTACTTCTACTATTACTACTCTACTGCTTCTACTGCTGCTGCTACTACTACTTCTACTACTACTACTACTACTACTACAACAACTACTACTACTACTACTACTACTACTACTACTACTACTACTACTACTGCTGCTGCTACTACTACTACTACTACTACAATACTGCTACTACTGCTTCTGTTGCTGCTGCTGCTGCTGCTGCTGCTACTTCTACTACTACAAATACTACTATAACTACTATAAAATGGATGTATGGATCCTAATCAAATGATTGGCTGAGAGCCGGTCACGTGACATGCATCAGTTTCACTGTCAAGTCTACCGTGCATTTTTTTTTACTAACAGTCGTGCGTCAGTATGATCGCTAGTGTTAAATCGAGCAGCACGTACCAATTGAAGCAACGCGGTGTTCGTATCTCGCACCTGGATCATGCCCTGGATGGACATGCAGCTAGCGCTATCGCGTACAGCTATTACGCGCTACGCTGCCGAAAAATGTATAAAATATGCATAGGGAGTGCATGCAGCCTTTGTAATCACATCATTTCTGCAGGTAGATCCAGCTAGCTCTACATTCGTGTTACTTTTTATTCAGAGGAACGGTACGGTAGACGTAGCCTACATACCGTGAGTGGGGACAACGTAGCGACAGCTCCAAAATTTTAAGATCTTTCCTGGGGAGGAATTGCATCAATTGATTGTTTAACTTTATTACTTTGACGTTGAATCAACGATTTATGGAATAGCGACCATCTTCATTTGTGATGAATACTCTTGATCTAACAGTTAGATCTAACGTTAGGCCCATAGTCTATTTTTCAGTGGAACTTGTAAAGTTTGTGTTTTCAACAAGAGATATTGCTTTTCCTATGGTCCGTGGACATAACAGCTGTTGTTAAGTACCCAGTACCGATATAAATTGACAGAGATAGATCTAGATCTAACCCGGGGTGGGGGTATGTCTCATTGAGGCCTTACGGCATCCGCGTCCATGAAAACGAGTAAAAAGGAAAAAGGGTTGTTTTTTCACCACCAGACGGGTAACCCGGGGATCTCGTTCAGGGTATCAAGCACAGCAAAGTAGAACAGATCCTCGAATAGGGTGTACAATACAATGCAAGATCTAAAAAATCAATGTGAAGGATCTAAAAATCAGAATTTTTTCACGGATATATCATGAATAGGATACCAAAAACCCCGTCAAAACCTCTCGACTTAAATCCTCGTTTAGGGTGCCTTTCAGAAAGTCATGGACGTGGATGCTCCATTGGCCTCAATGAAACCCCGGGGATCTAACTGTTAGATCTAAGTTTGATTTAACTTTAATCTATAGATCTAGATTCTAACAGTTATACCCTAGACTAGATCTAGTATTGTAGAGTCTACATTTAAAGTTAGAACTCGATTTCGTGTAATTTATCGAACGACAAGGATCCATACATTTCATTTTATAAAGCAACTAACACCCGGCTCTAGTTCGTTCACTGGTTAAAATAGCTCACTTGATAAGTTCAGAATTGTCCAAAGCCACTCCGCTACGCGTCGTGGCTTCATACAATAAATTCTAAAGTTTATCGCGTGCGCTAATTTCAACCGATGCACTCACAGCCGCGTGTTATTTGCATACTATTGAATTCTATACTACTACTACTACTACTACTACTACTACTACTACTACTACTACTACTACTACCACTACTTCTGCTACCACCACTACGACTACTACTATTACTACTTGTGCAACATCTAGACTACTACTACTACTACTACTACTACTACTACTACTACTACTACTACTACTGCTACTACAGCATACCACTACTATTAATACAAAAACAACAAAAGCAACAACTACTACTACTACTACTACTACTACTATTACTACTACTACAGCATACCACTACTATTAATACAAAAACAACAAAAGCAACAACAACAACTACTACTACTACTACTACTACTACTACTACTACTACTACTACTGCTACACTACTACTGCTGCTACTACTACATACCACCACTGCTACTACTACTACTACTACAACTACTACTACTTCTATTTTTAAACCTCGCTGAATCTGATACAGTTATCTTGCAAAGAGGTGGAATGTAAAGTTTCATGGTAGAAAATTGTATAACGTTTAGATTTTGTATCCCTACTGTGAAGCTGCATGTGAAGCAATCGCAGAATGAATTATCCAAAATTTGAGAACAACCTCAGAACAAAGGACAGTAACCCTATGTATACTATTACAAAAGAAGTCGCACCCATACCTTGTTTTTAATAAATGTTATCAAGGAGGAAAGATAATCAGGGGCGGCGCCAGGGTATTTTGATAGGAGGGGCAAGACGACCTAAAGATGACGTCATATTTTTTCTCCATTAAATAACAGGGGTAATATAGAGTTCTATGTTTAAGACCTCTCTTTTTAATACTCATCTTTCTTCTTTCTTCCCTTTTCTTCCTCCTTTTCTTCTTTTTTCTTCTTTTTTTTTCTTTTTTCACTACTTGAAAAATCATAGGGGGGGGGGGGCGGTCGCCCCCTCTGCCCCCCTGTAGCGCCGCCCCTGAAGATAATATATTATGTAAGATTTTTTTTTCGCGATTCTATATACGTTTTGATATTCTTTTCTTTTTTAAATACAGGACTTGATATTATGCTTTTTATTTTTTTATTTTTTTAAAGGGTCTTGCATCTGTTCTACTGATCGCGAACCTCGTCATATGGCTTCTGTTTACTGCACTCAACGTAAGTATTTAGGGCGGGGGGGGGGCACTCTTTTTTCCGAAGGTTTTGAAAAAAGGGTTTATTTCATTTTTAGAATTATGAACGCTATATCATTTTTGGAGGCAAGAACCCTATCTCACTTTCGAAATCATAAATCACATTTTCTTTTTGGAATTTTCGGCATGACGAAACTTAGGAAAAACAAACTCTAAGATCAATGAACTTTCGGATTCACGATCCTTCGGAAATATGAACCTGCGGAAGAGCAACAATGACACAGTATTTGAAGGATAGTAATAATAGATCACCAAAAATATTGCTCTTGCAACTGTATCATAATTATTTCTAACATTACTAGAAATATTTGATCGTTTTGGCCCAAGACACATCGGCCACATACAGTACTGATGTAGTCCCATATGTCCATATCTGTGTGCAGTGTTTTTCACTGCTCGTGATAATCACTGAGATGACGCGAAGATTTTGATCGTTTCAAGGCCATGCACAATTTTCTTTGCTACATAATCAACCTCCATTATATTCTCGAGAATTTCTTTTAAAATGCAATTCTAATATAATACTCAACATAACCTTTGACTTTGACATTGTAAGACACTCTATTGTCCAAACTGAATATACGGGCATGGCGGGAGTTTTTACTTAAATTTAAAAAAGAAATGACCCCCAAATATGTTAAAGACTGTAAGATAATCATAAACAAGCATCAAATAAAATGGTAAAAGAAAACTTTAGTGATTATTACGAAAGAAATTATAAAGTTTTATCTCATATCGGTCTGCAGACGGACAAATGGAGGAATAGCTTTAATCTATACAAACTGAAGCCTCCTCGTCTTGCACTCATGAGGGCAAAAACGCATAACAGAAAGATTAATGAAGTTGGTACGCATGAACTAACATAACGTGGTTTTACTATTTAGTTAAAACAATGGTCATGTAAATATTAATAATAATTTAACAATATTTATTCATTATTTCATCTCTCTCTTTTATCCAGATTACGTGTTTGATCTGCGTCATCTCGCAATACCAAGAACTTCGGGATGGTCGAGGAACGTCGAATGTGGTGTAACCATAGCAACGTGCGACTTTCATAACATTTTCATCCTTCATATTAAGAGGCTGTTATCACAATCGTTCCGAGACACAGGAGGGAGGATCAGAAGGAGGATGAGCAACAAAAAAAAAATAAATAAAAAAAAAATAATAATAATATTAATAATAATCCTCACTTTCTTTATTCATTGTTCATTAACTTTGTTCTTTTTAGTTAAGTTCAATTCGGTTTATTGTCATATTATTTCACATTTCACGTTTCATATTGTCAGTTTTGTTTGCAAGAAATGTGATGCTAATACTGTACAAAGGTATTTTGAATGAAAATAAATCAAGTTTTTTTATCACCATAATCACAGTGGTAAAGCAAATTTAAGTAATGTCTATAATAAAAGTCAATAGCTATAATCATAGTGTAAAGCAAATTTAATAAATACCTATGTTTAAATTTTAGACCGAATAGTAAATTAACGAAGAGCTCATGAATGCAAATCTATAAAGTTTGGACTTACATCCCCACCACCCATACGCAATGGCAAACTTAGTGAGACGTACCAAAATGCATTTGTCACGATGTCATGTTACTGTGCAGAACACGAAAACCGGATGAAAAAAAAATACAAAGAGAAAATCTAAATACTTTTGCGAACGAAAGACTGGCTGAAAATGACGTCAACACTTCGGCTTTACATTTTAAGATACATTCTCTACAAAAAGGAGAGGTTTACCGTTAAAGATTGTGTAACTTAGTGAAAATCTTAACTCGTCTTTTCCAACAGGAGGAGATTATAACTACCCGAAGGATTAAGAAGTAACCAATCGTAGAGTTGCAATAATACAATGTGTAGTAAATTTAAATGGCTATATCGTTAAGGGATGGAAAACATTTTTTAAAGGGGCGTTTTTAGGGCTCAGATTATTGTCCAAAGTTTCCGTGTGTTTAAATCTATTTGTAAGATATTTTTAATAAATTTATTCTGGAATACAATAATAAATTCATCAGGTTAATGCAGCTTAGTTGCTTTATCTATGATATATTTTAGGCTCAAAATTAAGATAAATATACATGATCATGGATGTCCATAATTATGTCTTTTTAATACATCACAGTGTTTCATAACGTTAGGAAAATGGGCGTATTTATTTCTCTGATACTTCATATAAAGTCTTCATACAGCATATTTTACCCTGATTATAGGAATCTGAAATGTACGTATTCTTTTAATAAAACGGACCTTTAGTTTGTTTTTATTCCATTCGTACGAAGCTTATCATCTTTATACATTCTTTTGACAAATGTATTTTTCATATTAAAGCCATATCAAAACTTATTATTAGATAATTTTGCCATTCAAATGATCAATTTATCATTCAGCTTGATTATCATCCTGTTTTTGTATTTTCCGTTTTTATGTAGTAGTCATGAACTAAAAAAGTAATTAGTTTTAAAAGTAGAGCTGAGTTCTGGTCATGTGATTATATTGTGAAAAGGCCGATTATACAGTGTGAGTCAAAATAAAGGAAACCCATATTCAAGCCCCAATATCATTAAAAAAAAAAAAAAAAAAAAAAAAAAAACCAAGTGAAATCGCTGAAATGTAACACAGTGGTATGATAGTTGATAATGTTTTCTTTAATTTGATACGCTGCTCACCAAAATGCGATCATGGATGACTGAGCACTGGCCATTTACAAAGAGCATGTCAGAATCGTCTTTGCCCAAGTGGTGTGAGTGCATTAACTGGAATGGATCATTCAGCCAACCTTAATTGGGTTGACCGATGATTTCGTTCAAAACTTGGGCAGAGGCAAATTTGACTTGTATCAGGAGAAATGTAACTGTCAGCTGTCCGTGGTCTGATTTTATTGATCAAGGTGTCAAATTAAAGGAAACATGATATGCTGCAAAATTAGTATCTTTGATTAAATTTACAGGGCGTATATATAAAAAAAGTTACACTTTTGAAAAATCTGTCAAAATTACATTTCAAAATATTTAGAAGATTTTTTCATGCCGATAGATGCCCAATAGTCTTTTCTATCAAGTGCCACTAACAAAACAAATTTTTGTTCACGCTTGGGCGAACACTGAATGTTTTTGTCCAGAGTGTGAAAAGTGGCTTGCGCCAAATTGAAAGAAGAGGGAAAATTAAACCAGCAGTCCGAATAAATACTCCCATTCAAATTGATTGATTGACACCTGACTGACTTACTGACTGATTGATTAATTAATTATTTTTTTGATTGATCGATTGAATGATCTGAAGATGTATTAATTTGGCACTTTTCTTCTTGAATGAATGACTGGCATGTGGATTTGATGTTTCTATGAATTGTAAAAGATCTTGAAGTAATTACACATTAATAATTCTTACCCATAAATAAAGTTATGAAATCATTAAAATAATAATAGAAAATGGACACAAAATTCCTAGACTATCATAACATAATCATAAATTCATGGAAAAGAGCAATTTGTTTGGATGGAAGTTCTTATTCGGACTGCTGGTTTAATTTTCCCTCTTCTTTCAATTTGGCGCAAGCCTTTTTTCACACTCTGGACAAAAACAGTCAGTGTTCACCCAAGCGTGAACGAAAATTTGTTTTGTTAGTGGCACTTGATAAATGAGACTATTGGGCATTTACCGACATGAAAAAAATACTTCTAAATATTTTGAAATGTAATTTTGACAGATTTTTCAAAAGTGTAACTTTTTTTGTTGATATGCACTATATGTACTGATTGCAACGACATTCAGGGTTGAATTCGGGTTTCCTTTATATTGACGCACACTGTATAGTACATAAAAAGTGGTGTTTTCAGCTATTTATTGTCATATTTCGAATATTATGGCATTTGAATAGTTTTACATTTCAGGGGACTTTTTAAAAATCTGATGTTAATCCAAAATGACGTAAAAAGAATGATAGAGTCAAAAATCATTTTTCACCTTTACCAGAACTTAACCTTCTCCTTGTATCAATAGACATTATCGGAACACTATTTCAATGAACCCGTTGAATACTGAATTCTTTAACTCTCATAGGCTTAATACAGGAGCCGCCCGGTTCCCGTAGTCTACGGGTTAATAGTGATCAATCGTATGTAGAGTTTAGAAGTCAGAACTCTCTTCATGTTTGTAAATACGCTTTTTTAAAGTACATTTTATATTTACCATGTGTGCATGTAATACGTGTATGGTGAAACTGCGACAGAACAGTAATACAAACTGTAAGTCTAACAGTAAGCTTTTCAATTAACTTAAATTAAGGCTGAAATTGAAATGAGGCTTAGCTGCAATAGAATTCATTATGTCCTTCAGAGTGATAGAAAATAGATTTGTATATGATTTTTTTTTTAATTAATCAATATTTTAAATTCTGTAACAGACTCTTAATTGCGAGGATAAAATCTTAAAGTAAGAAGCCTTTATGACCAGCAGTATCGGAGCGTTGTTTCAATTGATAGTGGTCATTCGTAGGTAGAGTTTAAGCCCCTTTCACAATTGGTCTGCGACCAGTTTGCGACCGCCTGCAACAGATTTTTCGGGGTGTTGCACGACCGATCGCTTGGTGTCTTGCGAGCACTCGCAGTCGTTGCAGGCGGTCGCACGAACCCGAGGCGGTCGTGGATGGTCGCATCTGAACTTTGAACATGCTCAAAATCCAGACGCGACCAGATGCGATCGATTCACTCGCATTAGGTCGTTCGACCAGTCATGCGATTGTCGTATGAGTGTTGCACAACGTTGCACGATTAGATGCGAGAATTTGCACGACTCGATAGTCTCATTGGGTCGGCTGGAGGTCGTGCAACACTCGCACGTGCGCTAGCGACCTATAGCGACCAGTCTTGCGAGTGGGTGCGATTGTGCCAAGACTATGAGACTGTTGCACGACCGATCGCAGCACATCTTACAACGTTGTACTACCGTTGCACGACTGTATGAGACTGTATGCGACTATTCCTCGGGGGGGGGGGGTATATATAGGGGGACTATGGAGATGATCCTCTGCAGCAGGACCCTCCTCTAACTCCTTTCTCTTCTTTGTAACTTTCTTCTTTGGCATCTTGACTATTAAGAAGGCCAACTTGAAACTGACTACCGGTCAATTGTCGAGGGGGGTTTTATACCCCACGCCACTCGCACGATAGCCTTTTGACAAGGCCTCGTGGCTTAGGTTTATGTCCGACAATTTAGCGCGGCTGAAATGAGACTATTCACTAAAACCCTAGTGAACGCGCGAGCGAGCGGCGAAGCCGCGAGGTTTTTTCGATATTGGTTCGGATTTCTTATTATAGCCATTGTTTTGGGGGCAAATTCCCTACCAAAATGGTAGCAGCCAATCAGCAATCGAATTGTTCCTATGACGTCAGCATATATTCAGTATGCAAATTTGGACGCAAATGAGTTCAGTCAACATGGCGGCTTGCCCCAGTGATTCTCGGGACGACATCATAGAAGATATCCTACTAAATAGTACCGTTTTTGCAGCTCAGAAGCTGAATATCACAGGATTCAAGGATTTGCAATTGAAGGCATTATTTTCAGTGCTTCGAGGACAAGATACATTCGTCGGTTTATGCACGCTTGGGCTAAAACCACTTGGTCTTCATTTTACGTCCATTATTTAATTATTAACTCCGTTACTAAAACAAACAAAAACATTTCTTTCACTAGTACTCAACTGTGTCAAGAATGAACGAATCGCCAACGAAGCCGTAGGTTTTGATTGGTCTATTGAGCCCCAGCTGGTATATTTGCATACAGCTATGCATGATTCATGAGCTAGCGAGGAAGCCGAGAGGGGGAAAAAAAACCAATATCGAAAAGGCCTCGCACGTTCCTCGGAATCTGGCCAAGTCACCGTATCAACAGCTAGTCTCGTCTAAGTCGTGCGCGGCGTGGAATATAATCTAAGACGCGAGGCCTTGTCAAAAGGCTACTCGCATGAACACTCTCACGACCACTCGCACAGGTCTCATTCAATCGCACGAGCGATCGTATGGTCTCACATCCACTCGCACGACCATGCAATCGGTCGTGCGACTATTGTGATTGGCGTCAAGCCACTCGCAATCACTCGTGCAACACTCACATGTGAACGCAAGACCACTCGAACGAGCATAAGCGAGCAAATGCGACTTACTCGTGCAACGGTCTTTTCTAGTCGCTTTTGTTGTACGACCGCAGTTGCATTTGTGAATGCCTTTCTGCGACCTGATGAGATCGATAGAGATTGAAGCCTGTTGCAGCCTGTCGTGCGACCAGTTGTGAAAGGGGCTTTAGAAGTCAGAAATCTCTTCAAAGAAATAAATTTGTAAATATTTTGTTTTTTTTTACATTTTGTATTTACCCAGTATATGTATCAACCTCAATTGTATGGTAAAACTGCGACAGAACAGCAATATAAAATTGTCAGCCTAACAGTTGTTTAAATAATTAAGAATAAGGCCGAAATGAGACAATAGACTTTGAATTAGACCATCAGATTAATAGAACATGTCTTTGTAATTAATCTTTGAATAGTAGTGAGCCCTTCAGATTCTGTAATAGATTTATTGTTTCGATAATAAAATCTTTGAGCTTAATAACTGAAATTTCAACCGAATCCCAGCGTTACTGAGACTACGGCTTTTATGTTCCTGTACTCTGTGTTTTTTAAATTTCTGATTAAACAATAAAAAAAGGATATAAAAATTATTTTATTAATCAGAATGACATAAGTTGTAAAGAGCATCGAGATCTTATGTATGTAGGATCTCTATGGTAAAGAGGTGTAGCGCCATCTCTTGGGCTAAGACATACAATCAGAGATGAAACCAGGCTGAATATAAGCAGGCTAGCGCTACAGAAAAAGCAGAATATGACAGCTTCAGATTGTAAATGGACCCATTTATATAACAATAGTAATGATAATAATAATATGATATAATAATAATAATAATAATAATAATAATAATAATGATAATAATAGCATAATAATGATAATAATAATGATATAATAATAATAATAATAATAATGATAATAATGATAACAATAATAATAATAATAATAATAATAATAATAATAATAATGATAATAATAATTATAATGAGGTCAGGGAGGCCTCATCAGCTTCAGTAATGTTCTTCCTGAGGGAATTGCAATATTACCCCAGCAATTGACAGGTACCCATCTACACCTGGGTGGAGAGGGACAAAATCAAAGAAATGTTTCTTTAGAGTCATAGTAAGATACTACTACCCCTTATAGCGGCATTACTATACTTCGTGTGTATACTCTTGGACGGTCATACACCTCAACACTTTCAAACACCACTGCACAAAAGTCACCAACATTCACTCAAAATAGGCATTTAATTTACAAATACCGACACCAACATATCCATGAAATACAATAAATTCAACTCACCGATGTTGGAAAAGATAATTCCAGAAAGGTGCTTGTTTAAAATGATCACAAACCACTTGAGATCATTGCAAAGAAGAACATGCATCAAGCTCCTAAAAGACTCTAGAGATTCATTCTTCGCTTGCAAACATATGCTCCCATCATCTATCATCCTGGCAACAAGATGTACATTACTGATACCCTTAGCTGAGCATATCTACCTCCAGTGGAGGAGGATAGAAAACGAGCAGTGATGGAGCAAGTCAACCTCTTGGATCATCTGCCAATTGCACAACCATTGTTGGGGAAGCTAAAGCAACGCAAAAAAGAGGGTCACATGTTGCAAGAGCTACATGCAACAGTGATGAATGAATGGCCAACGAGGCAACAAGATCTCCCTTCAGGTGTCACACTAACTTTCACATAAGGGATGAACTAAGCATTACTGATAGTCTCGTCTTCAGAGGTGAAAGAGTAGTGATACCAAGGAGCATGAGGAAGGACATGATAGAGCGACTACATTCATCAAACCTTGCAGAAAACAGTTGCTTAAAGAGAGCACATGAATGTCTCTATTGGCCCAATATGAACAATAAAATGAAAGACTACATACAAAGATGTGATGTGTGTAGAGCCATGGGTACCAGGCAGCAAAAGGAGCCATTGATTACAGCAACACGAGGTACAAGACAGTCCATGGGCAAAAGAAGGGAAGATCTTTTTGTCCTTGATTCCCGCAACTACCTGGTGATAACAGACTACTACTTCACTTTCATCAACGTGGACTATCTTACATTACAAGTTCATCTGCTGCGATACACAAAATGAAAGCCCCAATTTGCCCACCATGGAAGTCCAGAGGAAGTAGTGACGGAAAATGGCCCACAGTTGGCATCTGATGAATTGTCCAAGTTTGGGCCTAAATGGGAATTCACTCACACTACAACGTCTCCACATTATCTTTAGGCAAATGTGAAAGCGGAAAATGCTGCGAAGACAGCAAAATTGCTCATCAAGAAGGCCAAGGAAGGACACACAAACCCATATTTGAGTTTGTTGGCATTCAGAAATCCATCAAAACCAGGTTTCTCTTCTAGTCCAGTTCAACGACTAATGAATCGAAGAACACGTACTACCCTACCTGAAACTACTGAAATGTGAGTTTCCCACTGGGGTGAAAGAACAGATGAAGCAGACAAAGGAGCAACAAGCACTGTTCACTTCAATCGTCCAGCGAAAGGAATGGCTCCATTGAAATCAGGGGATGTGGTACATATCCAACCACACAATAGGAAACAGGAGTGGCGCAGAGCAAAAGTCCTTCTAGGCCAGGAGCCTGTCCCGAAATAGTCACCCCATTTTACATATGAAATTTGACCCCTTAAAGTTGCTAAGACCATCCACGTCATTCACAAAAAACTTGTCAGCTCGAACAAAGCCGCCGGGTTTGGCCCCCAGAGCCCCCAAAAGGGCCCCAAAGTCTGGTCGATTTCAACCCATCTAACATATACGCCAAACTTTGTCAGAAGGAAGGTGTATGACTATACATTACCAAAACACCAAAACTGACAAAAAAATCCATCGGGAAGGGGGTATAACACGTCCCTCAAAAAACACCAAAGTGTCCCTAAACCCAACTTTGCTGACCAAAATGCTCTGGATGTAGAGAAAAAAAAAACGGGTTTTTTTTTGGCATTACATCCTTAATAACTCCAAAGTGTCTCAATCAATTTTGAGTATTGTAACTTTCTTGGGGTGCAGTTTGGTGTCAAAAGATAATTTCAGTAATAATCTATTGAATTA
Organism: Heliocidaris tuberculata; assembly: GCA_025618425.1. Taxonomy (NCBI): domain Eukaryota; kingdom Metazoa; phylum Echinodermata; class Echinoidea; order Camarodonta; family Echinometridae; genus Heliocidaris; species Heliocidaris tuberculata. The sequence goes on from CM046846.1 coordinate 22,755,844, forward strand.
TGAAAATTGTACTGCTTTCTCAAAAGTAGTCAAATGATATTGTCAGGATTATATAAACACAGCCATTGCCCATCTGCGCCTGTTTGGCAAGGCATAATATAGAGCTTGCAAGTTATTTGTGTAATTAACGCATGAATGGTAGATTTCAGCATGGCAGCCACACAGCCCAGATACTTAACAAGCGCTTCTATTATGTCTTGTCAAACTGGTGCAGATGGAAAATGGGTGTGTTTACATAATCCTGACAATATCATTTGACTACTTTTGAGAAAGCAATACAATTTTCACAATTTAATAAATTATTACTGAAATGATCAATTGACACCAAATTTAACCCCAAGAAAGTTACAATACTCAAAATTGTACTAGGTAAATTTGACATGAACTGAATAAGAATTATTAAGGTTGTAAAGCCTAAAAATGGTATTTCTCTACATCCAGAGCATTTAGGGCAGCAAAGTTGGGTTTAGGGGCACTTTGGTATTTTTTGAGGGGCGTGTTACACCCCCTTCCCGATGGATTTTTTTTGTAAGTTTAAAAAAAAAAAAATTGTAATGTACACCCATAACTCTTCCTTCTGACAAAATTTGGTACATGGGCCTGAAGGGGAAAAATTTGCCCCAATTTTTAGGGGCGGTCTGACAACCCATCCCGACTGAAAATTTTGTCAGTTTTTGTGTTTTGGTAATGTATAGTCATACACCTCCCTTCTGACAAAGTTTGGCGCATATGTTAGATGGGTTGAAATCAATTCAATTCAATTTATTGGTCCATGATATATAAAAATACATAGAAAATTAGCCTCCACTAGCTGATAATAAATTACTTACGATAAATTACATACATGAACATGTGAAATAATGAAACATATAAAAGAAGAAAAACTGTGCACGTGCTACGTGAATACGTGGTGATGACAGAGGATGGAGCTACATGAAGTTATCGTTGAAATCCAACGTTGCCAGAGTTAGCAGAATTCTGCTTTCTGGCAGTATTTTGACCGCTTTAGTATCTACATGATCTGGCATTATGCTTAGCATAATTTGACAAAATTTAGCAGAATTTTAGCATAATTCTGGTGTTTTGCTGATAACTTTTTATTTATTATTATTTTTTTTTTACTTGTCAGAGAATTGTTGAGTAAATACACCCCTAAATTGCTTTAAAACCCTTCTCTTTTTTTGGCAGGTTTTTTCTTTGATTTAGCAGAATTTCGCGCTGCTCCCTAGCATTTTTTTCTTTTAATGCTGGTCACACAGTTGAAATCGGAGACATCTTTGCAAAGTGGCTGAAACCTGGAGTCGCCGTGAACCGGATGATGTGATGGTAATCGAACCAAATAAGCAAACACAGCCGGCTGGCACAGGGCTCATGACCAACACCTGGTGGTAACGAAGAAAAAAATAGTATGGTCGCACCATCCCTCAACCAGCCTATCTTCAATATTTTGTGAAGTAAGAATATCAAGTTCACAGTTTAGGGGTTGTTTAAAAGAGACAGACAATTCTGTAAAGTTAAAATGTGCTTACAGCTGTGGGGATGTTTAAAAGAGACAGACAACCCGGCATCTACAGTTTAGATAATATGAACAAGTGAACTGAATAGCTGGGCAAGATAGCGAACGGGGTATATTAAAAAGGACTGATGGACATTTAGTTATCATGGTTATTAAAAGCTGGGCTCTTGGACATTTGTGCCAAAGCTCATTATTTTCATACTTTGGACTGTTGGACACTTCAGTTGCTATAAGTGGACCGTTGAAAATATGATTTTATGCTTAAATGCTGAATATTTCAAATTTTTATATCCTGTATCTGGAATCTCAATTACTGTAGTCTTTTTCATCCGATATTTTCTCCCTTTTTTTATTATTTGGATCTGGCATATTGGAAAATACAGTCTTACAACAACAACAACAACAACAACAAGAAAAACAACCCCTAAAATAGAACAAAAGACAAATAAACAAACAAACAACAAAGAAACCAAGAGACAAAAACAAACAATATTTTTTATGAATTTAGCCAGATTTGTTTTTCTAGGTGACCTTTTTTAAGTTTGGAGGTTTTAAGAACAGTTTTAAAGGTCATGTAAAGTTTTGGTAAGCCCTCAAAAACTGTTCGTCAGATTTCTTCAATTTTTGTTGATAAATAGCAAGATACTAGCAATACTAAGACACTGTGAAGATTTCGCCTCCTAAAGTTTAATATTAAACAAATAAGAGGTAAAAACTAATTTATGTGCCGGGACAGGCACGTAAAATCCCAACCGTGAAAGACAGCATGTGCTATACGCTGTACACACACGTGTAAAACCAATGATGAGTGGCTACACACAGTGCACACAAGCTGTCTCTATGCGAAGCCCCAAGATTGCTGTACGGGGAGCCGTCGGGGTGAAAGGGTCCTAGCATAATGGCAGTGATCAAGCATTCCTTACAGATATTTACACTGAAATTCACCAGAAATCATAGATGGAATACCAAATGGTCTCTTACAGACATCTTTTGATACAAGGAGAACAACATGAGACTATATTTAGCATGTTTCTTTCCAATTTCCTTTTTGCTACCAATACTGTACATGAGCTTTAAGAACAGTTTTTGTTTGTTTGTTTTTTGGTTTTTTTTTAGTAATAGTAATGATTACTCCAAAGCCAAGACTGAATTGCGCCCTCGATAAAAATACCAGCCAATCAGAAACCAACAAGCAAAAATGACAGGCATAAAATAGTCGTATATACAGCCGCCTCAGAGTTACACTTCCTCTGTCGTGCTACCTGTTATCATCAACAGTTGACATTACTATCCAGCTCTGCAACACTTTTTATCTTATCTTCTTTTGCCAAAATCATCATCAAGAATTTGATTCAGATAAGAAAAGGAAAGCATCATGGCAATTATGCAAACATGTTGTTCCTATTCGAACCTCAGGAACGGATTTTCTTCTGTTGAATGACACGTGATCGAGGAGGTCAATGCACAATGGACCGACATCGAAGCGAAGATGAATGACACATTCCCATTAGTCATCCTCATCACAGACTAATCTGCAGACCAAGCCCCTATTTTGACACTAAAACACAATTCCATAAAGCCATGTGTAGAGCCTAACTTTGCTAGTCTCAGACTGTGTCATTAGCTACTATAATACAGGGCCTGTGGTAGTCTTACAGGACAGGTAATCTGTTACCCGTTTCGACTTACAATAATTTGTGCCTGGAAACTAATCTCAGAGAAATGAAAAGAAAAATAATCGCAATGAGTTAACACATTGCTGACAGTTACCTCATAGAACTTTGTATCTCCTGTAAATATACAGATTATTGTGTCATCTGCCAAATTTGCCATTTCAAGACTTATTGTCTGTAGCACACGAGACATCATTTCGCTGACGTAGAACTTCGTCAATGACTGGCGCCGTCTCTGACGCGCCATGCGAGAGTGACATCATACAAATAGTAAATGCAAAATGAACAGTGCAAAATTTGCTTTAAATTACTGGCGCATTGGCAAGCTTTTTTTTTTTTTTTTTTTTTTTGTTTCACAGGATTGATAAGCGCATGTAATAAAGCTATCTCAATAATGTCTCGTGTGCAACGGCTTTAGATGAATGTACAATATTTTCTCTCCTCTGCAAGATATTTCAATGTACCAATTTCCATTAAAATCTAAGAAACAAATCCATTTCCAGCTGATACGTATTTTAAAACCTGTCATGCTGATGGTTAATCATTATAGTCCATATTTCAAAAATTGGATCGAAGCCCAATATATATTAATCTATATAAATTTCACTCTTCGCCCCAAACGGCAGCTTAAGTAGTCGCACTTTCCTGAGTGTATTTCAAATTTGATTATTGATGGCCTTCAACCGTTAAGTTTGTAATCCATTCATGTAAGGACTGTAATTCCATACAAGAACACAACAATAAACAAAATGCAATCGTACAAATACTCATTTCTAGACATTTAGAGTATGAATATGTGTAATAAAATATAGGCCTATTTATATTCAAAATTAATCTTTAAGATAATTAACAAATAGTTCAATGAAATATAAAGAAAATCGGTGGCACCAAAATTTACACGATTTTCTTTGATATTTAAGGAAAAGTGCACACAAATCTTAATTTCCTTTTCAACGGACTTTTTGCATACTATTTTTTTCTTTCTCAAAATATACACCTATGCATTTAATAATGTGTTTATATTTCATAAACTTTCAAAATGAAATGATAAACAGTTGTGATAAAAAAGGATATTAGCCTAAATACTCATAAGTGTATTATTTCTTTACATTTAAAGTGTATTGTAAACCATAAAATAATCATAAATCTTAGCTGAACTGTATATTGTAAAGAGCTTTGAAAACTCACTGAGAATAGCATAAATACTCGTAAGTACTAGTTTATCATTTCTTTGCAATTGATATTTTAAATCATTAAGTAGTTCATAAATCTTAGGTAAACATATTTGAAAACTAAAAGCCCATCAAAAACTCACTGAAAATAGCATAAATATTCCGAAATATATCATTTCTTTGCGGTGAAATTTTTATTGTAAACCATGAAGTAGTTTATAAATCTTAGCTGAACATATTTTAAAGGTACTTCATCCCTTTTGCAGCACTAAATTTTGAAGATGTGTGAGTATGCGATAAATTACAAAAAAATTATGATAATTGGAAAACTTGTGCGGACGTGAAAAGGGATTATAATTTGCTTTTAAATAAGTAAAAACCACAATTTGGTAACACTTTATTTTTTTACGACTAAAAAAATAATTTGCCTAATTTTAAAATGATTTTTTGACCTTTACAATATAGTACATGTACTTGCTTTGATTTCTGAATAGCTAAAAGGAGTTTTAGAACTTGTGACCTTGAAACTGAATAGGCAGTAAAAAAAAAAAAAAAAAAAAAATAAATCGCTGAAATTTGTGTAAGTCTGCAAAAAGGATGAAGTACCTTTAAATTTTATAACCCATTGAAAACTCGTTGAGATTAGCATAAATGATCCTAAGTATAATTTCTTTGCATTCCAAGTGTATTGTAAACCATGACGTAGTTCAAAAATCTAAACTTAGATGTTGTTCACTGAGTCGACTGTTTCTAATATCAGTGCCGTCACCAGCTTTTTTCAAGGGGAGGGGGGGGGGGTGCCTTTTGGAAAAAAAGACAAAACTTACCAACTCCACTTAGGGTCTAAGTAAACAAAACAGCCCCAAAATGCCTCGCACGTTGAGACTGAGAATTTTTTTTTTTTTACACAGTGTACTAAAAAAAAAGTGAGTGATTATGAAAATGTAAATTTTGAAAACAATCTCAATATTTTGGAGTTTTGGAAATTATTTGGGTTTATACATGCAAAAACATATTACTATATAGATATAACTTGGTTCAAGTTTTAACATTTATCATAATGAGTATTTACATTGCTGTAGGATGCATCATTATTCTTGAACGTGGGTCATGGAACTTTCATGCCATAGCCTTCAAGTGGAAGTCCACCATGTTATCAAGTTGATTGTAAGAGAAGGAGAAAAATTAAAGAAACAGATCAGTAAAAGTCTGAGCAAAATCCAATGACAAATAAGAAAGTTATGATTTTTTTTTGAAGTTGGAATCAATCAAAAACAAATTGGCACCCCCGTGACGTATCTTGCGAGATGCTCTCCTGTTTTCCCTGTACTAAAAAAAAAATGAATTTCCATTTTTTCGGAAGAAAATATTTAATCATACATGGTAGCTAGATATGATTATTGCACTTATGTTTTTTTTTACACAAAACCTTTATGAAACAAATGTATTTCTTCCTCAACAACTATTAAAATGAAAATGTATGAAATTGTCTGTAAAGACCAAATGGGAGATGAGCTCGGAAGGGTTGCCAGTTTATGTGTTATTGATTACAACTTCAAAAATTCATAACTTTCTCATTTCTTGTCGGATTTTTCTCAAACTTTCACTCATCTGTTTATCTCATTTTTGGCTTTTATTCAAATCAACTAAATTCCAGGGTGGACTTCCTATAATTCTTCATTTTATATATATTTATATATAGCTAGTGAAACGAATTACACATGTACATGTACTATGAAAGGCCTACTGCTAGATGACATACACTGAGAACCCTCCCATTTTGTGTGTATACAAAATTATCCAAAATACCACCTTTGTCCATTTTAATGATAGAACAGACTATATGTCCATTATACATTATGGGTAACATATTTTTTCCATGTCCTCCAATAAAAAATTGTCTGTTTTCCTCACTAGAACAAAACAAACGGGAAAGTTCTCCGTGCACGACACGACACGTCATGACCGCATTTCCAATGCGAGGATCTCCACATTATTAGTGATCTCAACTCTAAAAAAAAGTCATAACTTTCTTATTCCTTGTCAGATTTCGCTCATTTTCTGCTTCTACTCAGTGCGACTTTTTGTGAAGGGTTGATTCCACTTTAAATGCACCGATATATCGTACTGCCTCTATCCAAAAGAGAAGAAAAACTGCTTCTGGGCATCTACACCCATACCAATCACAGATAATAGCCGTCGGGATGGGTAATAATGGCAGTTGTCTATGGTTGTTATCGTAAAATATTCGCATGGCAATCTTCTTTAGGAAAATTATAAAATTTGAATAGCTATCTTGGACTGTTGGAAGGTTGAAATTATACTGTAATCATAAAAATTTAACGCTATAAAAGATATGAAGTTGGATACTAAAAATTTGTCCAGTGTGGCCCAGATCATACCAATCAAAACATGTAATGCTGAGATATTACTCTGGGATTGAAAGTGCTCTAAAATCCAAATTTTAATACTATAAAATGCAAGTTTTTTTGTTTTTTTGTTTTTTTTTTTTTTTCGCTCGCAAGTACCCAGCCCACAGACTCTCCCTATTTTGGTTACTCCCTTTCAGAATAAGTAGCTGTCCCATTTTTAAGCAAAAAAGATACATTCAATGCCATTTTGTTCTGTTACGTAATCAATATCCATTTTGGACCTTCCCCTTTAATTTCTACTCGTGAAATGCGACTTCATTTTTCCATGATTGATGTGATAGGCCATAAGCCTTCATAAATCAATGATTATTTCCATGTGAGATATCGAAAAATAAAATCATACAGGGCTCTATCAAGCGAATCTGTATTATCTACATACATGTATGCCTATTTCTATTTATTTCATTATCGTATCTGGACGACTATCCCGAGGGCTATCGTCAGATCATCTCGCACAACTGTCCAGGATAACTATATTTTAGGAAATAGTATCCCCTAGGACAACTAACCTTAGCACTATCACCAGACAGCTACACCTTCGTACAGGAGTAAATGTCCTGGATGCGTCTTTTTTTTCTGTCAGGACTTGCGCCATTGACAAGAGAGGGCAGTATTTGAGTGTCAAGAGGATGGCACTGGTCAAGTGTAGAGTACCACTATTAGAAAGTAGTGACAACTCATGATTTGAACGCCATTTTGTTTCCACTGCTATGCAACATTTATATTCAATTCCGATGAGCACCTGGATGTTCTCAGTAGAAAGAATTCGAACGCCATTTTGTTTCCAGAAAAGTCAGACGTCCATGTCGCTACTCTCTATATAAAGGTACTCTAGTCAAGAGGCCTCATTTTGAATACTTTGAAGGAGACTACAACTTCAAGACTTGTATTTTCTCAAAGTTTCACCTTATTCTTATTTTAGCAAAAGAAAATTTTGTCAATGAAACGAAACACGAACTAGGGATATATTCATGACAAGCACATCGTAGATCCCAATGCGCCACACGGAGAACTGCTAGTTTGGTTCGCTCATTTTATTATGTCCCTACAATTTGTTTTTCATGAACATTCATGGAGACTAGTCTTGACGGAATAAACCGTATTGTCATCCCTCTTGACCAGCGCCATCCATACACAGAGTTTGGCCAACTCGGTTTCACTTGGGCACTACATGGCGTATATTCCTTTGTTACATGCTTGCCTAACAAAGCAACAGGCCGCCATATTGTTACCCACTGGAGCAGAGTTTGCCAAACTCTATGTATGGATGGCACTGCTCTTGACACTCAAATACAGCCCTCTCTCATCGGTGGCGCAATTCCAGACAGGAAAAAAAAAAACAAAAGCGTCCGGGATAGGGGTAGTTAACCGGGGGGGGGGGGGGGGGGCAGTTGTCCCCTTGAATCATTTCAAAGTATGTCACATTCATGTATAGGTGTGTATAACGTTTTATCCATCATTCTATTTCTATGCCCCCCCCCCCCCCCTCCCATTTTTGGGTTATTTTTCGGGATTATCTGTCATTTGAACCTTATTGTTATGTATTGTGTTTATTCATCGCAGATATCCTGTATTATATGCCTGGTGTTACTGTCCTTAAACCTGCCTCAGTTCCTCTTCGTTTATGGATATAGAGGTGATATACGCATTTTACTGACACAACACACAAATTAACCCTTTCAGGACAGGGATTATTTAAGGGCTAAATTGATCACATTTTGTTCTTCAAATTGGCAACAAGAATATTTTTGATTGATTAACTTTGCCCAGGATTGAAAAAAAAAATCACTGTTCCAGCTAATGCTGTAATCATAATTGCAAACCTTTAGCTCAGACAGGAATCGCCTGAGTTTTATAAGCTGATCGGTCGTTTATATATCAAGATATTTACGATTGAACATTGATGTCGGGATAGAGTACCACCGAACCCTAAAGAACTCTTACGGTTGGCATACCTCGCTCTATCACAGAATACCGTACGGGCTGGAAACCCGCTCTGAAATCGCCAAGCGCTGGTGCTTAGTTTTTGTGACTGCAGCGCAGCGAAGAAGCCGAGCGACTTGCGCTAGCGATTGATCGTGATTTTCTCTTTTTTAGGATAGTAAACGGGTTCCATTTTCTCTCATACTTTCACATATTCTTAATTATATATGTAGTTAGAGGACTGCACACAATTCACTGGCATTTGAGCTGATTTTACAATTTTTCACAAAGTTAATCAAACACTTTAATGCTACATGGTTCAAATAAGGTGTAATGTCTTTGAAAACAATAAACATGGTTAGAAATTTGTTGAATAGGTGAAAGATATTGCCAATTTTGATGAAAAACAATGATTTTAAACCTCTCAATGTGTTGCCAATTTAAAGATCTCAAAGCTTATTCTTGTTTTTAAAACTCCTGGCATCAAACGCAATATGGTCATGCAATAAAAATGGACATAGTGTGTGCAGAAATTTTTGCTCTTTCTACTCGTGCATCTGGTATATTTTTTAGAGCTCTGGATCAAAAGTTATTGAGCCAAACCACAAAATGTGGTCAGTTGTCTCGAAAGGGTTAAAACTGCCTTAGTTCCTCTTCGTTTATGGATATAGAGGTAATATACGCATTTTACTGACACAACACACAAATTAAAGCCCGGCTCACAGCAGGCGTCATTTCCATTGCGTCATTACCTGCGCTAATCGAGCATGTGAAGGCAATTAACCAACATGCCAGTTATTATAAAAGTAGTGTTTGCACTGTTCATTTTGCAATCATTTTTTAAACGATATTACTTTTTCAAGATGCGCAAAAGACAAGTTACTGACGCGGTCCTAATAAAGCGGTCAAAATTCTGCCAGAAAGCAGAATTCTACTAACTCTGGCAACGTTGAATCTAATGTCCCTAACCTAAAATTGCAACATTAAACCAAGAAAATGTAACATTTTTTTTCTGATTAAACCTTAACCTGATATATTTTTCTGATCAAAACCGTCAGCAAATGTCGCTGGAGCTATGTCAGATCACCTATTCATGACATGATTACCTTTCGGAATATTGACTGTTACATGTAAGTCTGCTGCAGACGAGGCGTCATATGCCTGCCGTAGGACTGCGTCAGCAACTGTTGGTCTTTGACGTGCCTTGTGAGGGTGACATCGTTAAAAACATATTGCAAAATGAACAGTGCCAACTTTGTGTTGAATTACTAGCGTTTGTGTCATTTCCCTTTATAGGCTTTATTAACGCAGGTAATAACGGACATTACTTCTTTTTTTTTTTTCCTTTCCTTTATGACTTGATTTCTTCAAAGTAACCGGTGCTGTATACAGTTTCCATTTCATCGCATCCAGAATTCTCCTGGCGGGCGTGTCAAAGGTAGGTCGTGAAGATGAGTAATAGAGATAGAGAGAGAGAGATAGAGAGAGAGAGAGGGGGGAGAGGAGAAGGGGAGAGAGGGAGAGAGAGGGGGAGAGAGGGAGAGAGAGAAGGAGAGAGAAAGAGAAAGAGAGAGACTTGCGTCATCATTATACCATAATTTTATTACCCGTAATAGACTTCAAGAAAATCTAAAATTGTACATCCGATTGATGCAAGCATTCACACGTCTCTCTTTCTCTCTCTCTCTCTCCGTTTCTCTTTCTATTTAATCAAGAAAATCGTAATTATCCAGCAAGATCTATTTGTGACATCTTCATTTCTTTCTTTTCTTATTTACAGCAAAGTATTCGTTTTACTGGTCTAAAGGTATAATAAAGGAATTGCCTTTATTCAAAATAATTTGAACAAAGAAGTAAACATTTAAAACCAGGTCCATGGCGCAGTGTAAATTCAAATACAATTGTGCCATCGGTAGGGTGTACAAGACATCTACAAGGTGTACAACATAAGAACAAACAATAAAATACATTAAACATTTTAAGAAATACACAGAAGAAAAGTAGAATAGATTAATGATGATACTACAACACTACTACTACTACTAATAATAATAATAATGATAATAATAATAATAATAATTATTATTATTATTATTATTATTATTATTATTATCATTATTATTACTATTATTATTATTACTATTATTATTATTATTATTATTATTATTATTATTATTATAATGATAATAATAATAATATTAATCATAATATTAACAATAATGATAATATAAGGAACAGAAATACAGTGCTAATATGGTCTTATAATACTGGGTAGACTCATCAATACTTCTGCTCTTTCTGAGGCCTCTGGAGTCAAATCAGGAACGACTTGAATGTTTCTGTCAAAGCATGCCTTCACTCTCTACATTTTCTCATACTGTAGAAAATATTTTTGTACAATAAACAGATAAAGTCTATATCGCGTATTACAGATTTTCATGGGGGGGGGGGGGATTTACGGATGCATTGTATTTTGACGTAACTGCCTCGCCTTCTTCTTCAACATATGGAAATTTACAGTGATTTTATATATCTAATTAAAAAAGGAAATGAATGTGTTGTTGTTCCGAATCTATTGCCTTTTCCCCCAGAACGATAAGACGATGCTGATCCCGTACATGGTAGCTATCAGCATAATCACGACGTTCATGGTTTTACAAGCAATTATCGTGATTCTCGTAAGTGCCACTATTTCCAATGGTATACTGCTACTACTTCTACTGCTACCATTACTAGAACTTCTTCTGCTACTATTACTTCTACTAACACCAATTCTAATACTACTACTACTACTACCACAACAATTACAACTACAACTACATCAACTACGACGACGGCGACGACGTACTACTTGCACTGCTACTACTGTCTTTAGTAATACTATCACCACTAGTACTACTACTATTAATGCCACTTACACCACCACTAGTGCTACTACTAATAATAATACTACTAATACAATCACTACTACTACTACTACTACTACTACTACTACTACTACTACTACCACCACTACTACTTCTACTACTGCTACTACTACTACTACTACTACTACTACTACTACTACTACTACTATTACTACCATCACTACAATTTCAACTACAACTACAACGACGACCACTTCTACTACCATTACTATTACTACTACTACTACTACTACTACTACTACTACTACTACTACTACTTCTACTACTACTACTACTACTATTTTTAGTACTACTATCACCACTAGTAATACTACTACTATTAATCACACTAACACCACCACTACTACTACTACTACTACTACTACTACTACTACTACTACTTCTACTACCACTACTACCACTACAATTCCAACTCTAGTACTACTACTACCATCACTACTTCTACTACCATGACTTCTTCTTCTACTACTACTCCTGCAACTACTACATCTACTACTACTACTACTACTACTACTACTACTACTACTACTACCACTACTAGTGCTACAACTACTACATCTACTGCTACTACTACTACTACTTCTTCTACTACTACTACTACTACTACTACTACTACTACAACTTCTACTACATCTACTACTACTACTACCACTACAATTACAACAACAACAACGGCAACAACAGCAAAAACAACTACTACTACTACTACTACTACTACTACTACTACCACTACTACCACTACTACTACTACCACTACTACCACTACTGCTACCACTACTACTACTACTACTACTAGTACTACTACTTCTACTTCTACTTCTAATACTACTACCAGCATTACTGCTACTTTTACTACTACTATCATTACTACTATTACAACTATTTTTAGTACTACTATCACAACCAGTAGTACTACTATTATCAATCCCACCAACACGGCAACACCACTACTAGTACTACTACTAATAATACTACTAATACCACCACTACTACCACTACAATTGCAACTACAACTACAACTACGACGACGACAACTACTTCCACTACTACTACTATTTTTTAGTAATACTATCACCTCTAGTACTACTACTACTACTATTGATCCCACCAACACCACCACTAGTACTACTACTACTGTGGCGAATGATAAGCGTGACACCCCAGATGCCCAAGACCCAAGAAGAGAGACCATGCACCACTGAAGTAACTGGTTGCAATCATTCAAGCAAGCAAGGTTCAATCTGCAATTTAATACAGAACAAACAATAATAAACAATCATGACTGACATGAAAATAGCATAAGTAAATGTACCCTGAAATTCCTATGTCATCTGTCATCACACCAAAACAAAAAAAAAAACAGAAGAATGCTTTCTTCACCATTAATCTGCCTTAATACATGCAACAATGACTATCAGTGACTTTGACATCCTTCAAGGTCTTATCAGTTATACAAGGACATGCACTCTGTGCCTTAAATTCATCTTTCTGTAATGCATAAACTTTCATAATTGCCCAAATAAACTGCATGTTGCACATGCCTCTAATAATTATGCATCTTGCACAATAACATTCCCTAGTTTAATACTTATTTCTTATCTGTTAATGCATTCATTGAGTGACCAAAGGCCTCATTCATATTACTTAACATTATCACGCACGATTATGCACTTTCACTTAATTACGTAACATACACTGTACAAGTGTGTAATCTTACACGTGAACAACCCAATCATGTCATTACTTTGTCTCATCATTTAAGTTACATAAACTTCATATTTCATCATGCCAACTGGCTAAAAAGACAATGTAACTAATGAATTTCAAGATAACGCATTAATATCTACTTACATCATTAGGCTTGCATCACAAAATAAACAAAATCATGGGCATCTCTGGGCAACAAACTTTCCCATAACGTGGAGAACTGGCAGCACACAAAATTCACCTCGCCCCAAAGCGGCCAAATCCAAAATCCTATCTATATAAACACCGCTAATGACGTAACAATCTTCTGTTTCAAGCAGAACGGCATCCTGTACTAGACATGCTAGACAACTACTAATAATTGAGTTTTCGAATGTGTCAAAGTGAACGTCGTCCTAGATCCTCCCAGCTACAATGGACTGCCTTTGTGTTAACTGCATACAAAGTAGCAGTCGGAGAGGAGGAGATCAATTAACTCGCCGTTCAGACCGAAATCGTTTTGAATCTGTAACGGTCAACGAAGCACTCACGTTCAGAAGTTCACCTTTTTACCAAAATTTCCCCCTCTCGTTTCTCCATTGTTTGTGGGCGGATTTCGCTCAGAATTTCAGGAATGATTTGAAAGAGTCATATCAATGTGCACATGAAATAAAAAATAAAATGATGAATTACTTTTCATTTTATCAAACCTTTCATGTTTTGTTGTCCTTCAAAACTACCCTCAGATTATTTACAGACAAATCCTGACGTTTCGCTCATTATTCATTACCAAGTACATACATATTCTTGAGACTTTTACGGACCTCGTGACGAAATTTTCGCCTTGCCGAAGCCTTACTTTCGGAGATATAATGGAAAATATATTGGGTTATTTTCACAAACTGAATACTGTGTAGGAACAGTGGCCAAAGAAATCATCTTGTTTTCTTTTTAATTTTCTTCTTCCTCCCTTTCTTCTTCTTCTTCTTCTTCTTCTTCTTCTTCCTCCTCCTCTTCTTTATGATAATAATAATAATAATAATAATAATAATAATAATAATAATGACAGAATATACATGTAATTATTATCATTATCATAACTATTTCTTTTACTATTATTATCAGTGGTGGATTTAGGGGGGTACATCCAGCCCGTGCCCCACCCCCCTTGAAAGAAAAATGTACATTGTACCCCCCCCCCCCGATTATTAATATAACATTTCTCTTATTACTACTGCTACTGCATATTTTATTTTCATGATTGATCAAAATCAGTGGACTAGCAATGAAGTCGTAGCAGCAGCAGCAGCAGTAGAAGTAGTAGTAGATTTTATAAATAGAATCATCGTGTCAAAGTAGAAGCTCCCCTTCCTCCTGTTCCACACCAGATCGATGACCTCATTGACCTGGCACACACAGCCAAGCAGCACTGGTTCAGCTGCTGCAGCAGACGACATGAGAGTTTACTAAGTACATGTCAGTGCTGTGTCGATGGTAAACGGTAAAGCCATGAGGTCGATAATTAGTTTATTTCAGGTTTATTTCCGTAAATATATATTTGCTGTGAATTTCTGAGGCATTTGGAAGATTATTCAAATCTTCCAAAGATTACATTTTCCCCCACGAAATCACGTGAAAGCCGTTTTATGTTTCAAACCCAACAAGAATTAGCATAATGTGGGACTGTATTATTGAGAATGACGTCATCGCCACGGAAAGCGACTCGGTATAGATCAGCGTTCGGATTCAAGGTACAAAAATGCATTGTATTTGATTTTTTACAGACATTTTCGGATGCATGGTTTTTAGAAAATGATATTTCACACAAAGTATCTTTAATATCTGATTAATGACATACTCCAATATCTCTTTTGTTTTCCGATTAAAAATGTGTAATTTTAATGCATATTTTGGAATTTTATTTTGTATTTTTAATGTAATATTTCTTGTACGTTTGTCCCCATTTTTCCATCGATTTTGAAAAAAAAAATATGATGACTAGTTAACCTGCTGATTCCCATCTTCAAAACCATTAAGATCATTCAGATTCATGGTCATATGCCAAAGTTATAGCAGTTTTGCTTCGACACTTCCCCAGCGGTTTCACCGAAACATCGTGTTCATTCAACAGAAAAGCGAGGTCAAATCAATGCGAATTCTTGGGTTAATTGCACCGTTCGGCACTGCCTGGTGGGTGAAGCGAGGTTCACGTTTTAGAGAAGACGGCAATACCATAGAGTTTAAATAAGAAGAGTGCTCAGTTCCGAAATAAAGCACGCGTATATTGTGGTACATGTCGATCGGCAGAGAGGGAAGGTTATAGTCTTTATCAAGATGTTTGTATTTTTTATTTTCTTTATTTTTTCTTCATTTTCTGTACATCGCTTTTGGTAAAGCCGTAAATGGCATAATCTTGATATTGTCCCTTCAAATACAAACTTATGTACCAAAACAGATAGAAATCAACATACTCTAACTGCACCAGGAGGAGAGGGAGAGAGCTGGGAGGGGGAGCTAGGAGAGATGTTTGTATTTTTGTTAAATTTATTTGCTGTGAAATTTCTATTAATATTTATGTGATGGGGGGGGGGGGGTCCAAACATGTTCCCTGATATCTATATGAGCAAACACTGCGATATCTGACGGGAATGTCGAGAAAAGTAAAAAAGTAAAAAAATAAAAACAAAAAATAAAAAATAAAATGCTATCTTTATTTTTCTAAATCAGAATATTTCATTTGATATCATGATCTATGTAAATTTTAAGGATTATAGATGTATAATGTAAATTTATTGGCCTTATTCTGTTAAAAGTCAAGACAGAAAAGGCTTTATTAAAATGAAATTGCGTGCGAGCAATTCCTTAAATATAAAGATTAATTAAGAGTGCCGTATCCAAGATTCTCTTATTTTTATTGGTGGCGTATCCAGGAATGCACGTGCCCTACGTGCCAGCCAAAACCAAATCTGACATATCTTAGTTACACATCAATTGAAAGGAAATGTGTGCCCCCCCCCCCCCCCCCGGCACAGAAGGAACATGAAAAATGTGACCCTTTTTCCCTTGCTTGTCTGAAAATTCAGAATAGACAGCATCTGATGATTTTTTGTTCGTCAGGCGTGAGCCCCCCCCCCTCCCCTCCCCTCCCCTCCCCCTGCATTCCTGGATACGCCACCAATATAAATAACTTACGGTAAGTTATTTGTAATATTCTGCTGTAGCAGTTTGAGACCAGCGCAATTGGGCCTAATGGCTAATTATTGTACGAAAAGGGAAAAAACGGCCTCCGTATTTTGAATTGAATTAACTGGTAACCAACAATAGCAGCTGATGACATTATTTATTACCAGTCCTATTCTGTCTTTGTAGGAATATCCCATTTCTTTTGCCCGCAGCTCTATTTGTCTCTCTCTCTCTCCCTTCCCTCCCCCTCTCACAGGCTTTCATTTTCTCATACTCTCTTATTCTCTTATTCTCTTATTCTCTCTTACAACCGATCTGTAAAAATGACTCCAATAGAAATGGGGACAAAATAATGATCTCTTACTGTTTTGTTTTCAATCTTTCAAGTTAATGAGATCGACCACCAACACTATGCGATCCCATTCTTCACATCCATGACAGAATAGCAGGGGCGGATCCGGGGGGGGGGGGCGAATCGACCGCAGCCCCCTTTTTGAAACCCAACTGGCATACCTTAAGTACACAATAAAAAAAAATTGCCTCCTTTAATTGTGTACTTTTCCTGCTCTGTGCCCCCTCCTCTACAAAATCCTGGATCCGCCCCTGGAATAGGAATTACATTCTTTCGAACTACAAACTACAAGTATACACGGGCTCTTGCCTAAAATGTAAAGAAAACCGGATCGAACACCATTAGTTTGGGAGCCTACGAGGCTAACAATGTCGGTCTATTAACCCTCCGAGAAAACTTGTAAAAAGGTTCACCCCGCAAGACTGACGTGACAGTCCGGGCATGGACCAGTGGCGGATATAAAGGGGGGGGGGGGGCGCAATCCTGGCCCGTTCCCCCCCCCCCCCCCCCTTTGAAAGAAAATTATACATCATTGTCCCCCGGGCCCTTTTTTTTTTATTGTGCCCCCTTTTAGAACTGATGACTTTTTTTTTTTTTTTTTTTTGCTTGTCAGAAAATTATGGAGGAAAACTGGACCCCATAAAATCTGAATACCCCCCCCCCCCCCCCCACTGAGCAACTTTTGGAGGACTGGCGAGGAAAAAAATACGAATCTCCCTTCAAGTAGTTCCCCAAAGTTGACAGCCCTGCATTTGTGCCCCCCCCCCCTTTACTACATCCTGCATTCGCCCCTATCATGGACTGTCAGTGTCAGACTCATATCCATTATAGGGTTCAGAAGCCCCCTCCCACTACATTGTCGGTCTCTCGGAGCTGGCGGTCTCGTTGGCTGAAGCCAAACTAAACGACGATCAGCAAGCAAAAATCTTTGATGAGCCAAACACCTTTGGCAAACTGACAGAGTTCCAACGGCAACGCCACCACCTCGATCGGGATCGCAGATGGTTAGACCTAGCCTAGCTAGAGCTAGACACCTTGTCGGTCGCTATTCAGCTCAGCTATTCCATGCTGATTGCATGATCTAACATCAATCATTTGGCTAGGCGTAATTCGGTGATAGAACATTGATTATATGAATTTATGAATTTAATACATTGCATTTTGCCTCTGGTACATTAGAAATATAATAGTGAACTGGAATTTAGTTAGAGTTTCTTCTAATACCGGCTAGGCTGGGCTTGCCTCCGGGCGGACGTCTGCTACATGGTCATCTGCTAGCGCACGATCTCATTGGATGTCGTCGATCTCACGTGATCGATACTACACGCCCACATTACGTCATCAATAACAACAAACGGTTTTTTGTTATATGACAAATTATTTTTTTTGGTCAAAAGCATGCATATTCCCGGGGATTTATGAGGGGTTTATTGGACTCATCGAGCCTTAATTATACCCTTTCAGAGCTTTAAATTTCATGTAAATCACATTTTTCATCATTTCAAATAAATACTAGGGGAATTAAAATCATTTCAAAACCCTTTTTTTCATGTGTTAACCTATGGGAGCTGGAAGGCCAAAAGCATGCATATTCCCGGGGATTTATGCGAGGTTTAAATGACTAATCGAGCCTTAATTATACCCTTTTAGAGCTTTAAATTTCATGTAAATCACATTTTTCATCATTTCAAATAAATACTAGGGGAATTAAAATCATTTCAAAACCCTTGTTTTCATGTGTTAACCTATGGGAGCTGGAAGGCCAAAAGCATGCATATTCCCGGGGATTTATGGGGGTTTAAATGACTAATCGAGCCTTAATTATACCCTTTTAGAGCTTTAAATTTCATGTAAATTAAATTTTTCATAATTTCAAGTAAATACTAGGGGAATTAAAATCATTTCAAACCCCTTGTTTTCGTGTTAACCTATGGGAGCTGGAAGGCCAAAAGCATGCATATTCCCGGGGATTTATGCGGGGTTTACTGGACTCATCGAGCCTTAATTATACCTTTTCAGAGCTTTAAATTTTATGTAAATCACAGTTTTGATATTTTCAAATAAAAACTATGGGAATTATCATCATCCTAATATTCCTTGTTTTCGCGTGTAAACCTATGGCAGGCGAGACTTTTTTGGTCAAAAACATGCATATTCCCCGGGATTTATGTGGGGTCTTTTCAATTTTTTGAGCCTTCAGTAAGCTTGTTCAAAGCCTCAAATTACATGTAAATCACAGTTTTTATATTTTCAAATAAAAACTATGGGAATTATAATCATCCTAAAATTCCTTGTTTTCGCGTGTAAACGTATGGCAGGCGAGACTTTTGGGGGGTCAAAAGCATGCATATTCCTTGGGATTTATGCGGGGTCTGTTCGACTAGTTGAGACTTAATCATACATTTTCAGACCTTTAAATTTTATTTAAGTCACATTTTTCAAAATTTTAATTTAATTCTGGGGGAATTATAATCATTCAAAAATCCCTGTTTTTGCGTGTTAACCTATGGGAGCTGGAAGGTCAAAAACATGCGTATTCCCGGGGATTTATGCGGGGTCCCTTCCACTTTTTGAGTCATCAATAATCTTTTTCACAGTCTCAAATTACATGTAAGCCACATTTACATGAAATTCAAGGAAATACCAGAGGAATTATAATCATTCTTAAAATCCATGTTTTCACGTGTTAACCCTATGGCAGATGATTATGTGAAAAAGCAGGCATGATCCCGGGGATTCATAGTTGCATTTATTGACAATAAAGGTTCATTAAATGTTTTTTTGAACTATCCATCCTTTCTCTCATGCAAAAATCAGACTTGAAAAAGATAAAGTAAGATATGAAATATCAAGAAAAAATGAGACATCTTTTCACGTGTTATACCTATGGCGAACGTATTTTCCGAGTCTTTTTTAAAACAGCAATTTACATCTGCCGAATGTACTACGGAAGTAGGTGAGAGTAATCTGTCTTTATACTATTAAAAGTCTTTGGCAATACCATGTTGGACGCGTTCTCGATCTGACTAGTGGACGGGTGAGCCGTTCATGCACAAAGCGCGGTATGCAGTTAACACAAAGCAGTCCATTGTGGCTGGGAGGATAGGACGGCGTTCACGTTGAAACATTCGAAAACCCTCTAATAATACTACTAATCACTAGCGAAGCTGAGGGAGGGGGCAGGGGGCAGGGGGCAGACTGCCCCCCTGACACCCCCCCCCCATTTTTTTTGTTATTGAGAATTATGGAGGAAAACTGAAACCCCTAAAATCTGAGGACCTCCCCCCTCCCCCTAATCACAGTAACACCACCACTAGAACTGCTACTACCACTTCTACCACCATCACTACTCAGTACCGTACAAACTAGGGGTTCGCGGGGTGCGTGCGAACCCCCCCCCCCCCCCTTAGGAAAAAAAAGTTTTAAAAAGTCATTTTTGTGGTTGAAAAGGAAAAGGAGAAAAGAGAAAGAAGAAGAAAAAAAAAGAAAAGGGGAAAGAAAAAACAAAACAGAAAGAAAAGTAGGAAAAACTGGCCAATTTTTTTTCCTCGCTCACTTTGCTCCCTCGCAAGAACACTAGATTTTAATATTCGGCAATGAAGGCATCCCCCTTCGGCAATGGGCTGTAGCCCTCTCCCTGGCACGGCGGATTTTTAAAGTTCCATTATTCATATTCGGGCAGCAAGGTGCTAGAATGTCCAAATATTTGGGAAGCAAGGTTCCCAGTTAATTATGAAATTGGATATGTAACTTCCGTACATTTCCACCAAGAAAAGTTTCTAAAAAGATTTTGCGAGCGAGCGAAGCGAGAGAGCAAAAAATATAGAAATTGAAAAGTTGATATTCGGGCAAAAGGCCCCCCCTTCGGCAATGGTATGCAGCCCTCCCCCCCCCCCCCAACCCCCGAGAATTGTCAAAGTTCCGATA